>CAWUFW010006860.1:600000-1089519 GCA_963921515.1 Calotriton arnoldi
TTGCAAAGGATACAAATAACTGCTTCGTCATTCTGTATTCTTTAGTTTTTTCCACGTAATACATGACTGCTCTTCTTGCGTCAAGTGTGAGCAAAGCTCTTTCCGCTTTGTTCTTAGGATTTTGAAAGAAACTTGGTATTTGTATACTCTGATTTATATGAAATCTTGACACCACCTTTGGCATGAATTGCGGATCTGTCCTCATGACAATCCTGTTACTATGTATTTGGAAGTAGGGTTCCTGTAGTGTGAGTGCCTGCAATTCACTAACTCTACGTAAAGATGTTATTGCCACTAAAAATTCCGTCTTTATTGTAAGCATTTGTAGCGTTGCCTTGTGTAGTGGTTCGAAAGGTGCTCTCATCATTTGTGCTAGAACTATGTTCAGATTCCAAGTTGGTGCAGGTACCATTTTTGGTGGTGCAATCCTCTTCACACCTTCCCGGAACCTTTTGACCACATGTGAGGTGAAGAAGCTCTTCCCTGTTTCCCCTCTTGTATATGCCACAATTGCTGCTAAATATACTTTTAATGATGTAAAACATAATTTACTTTCTAGTAAATGTGTGAGGTATTTTAACACTGTTCTTTCTTTTGTAATCTTTCTTGAAAGACGCCTTTGAAGACACCATTGGGTGTACCTTTTCCATTTTGCTATATAACATTTTCTTGTTGTTGGTTTCCTAGCTTCTCTTAGAACAGCCATTGTGCTTTCAGGTAGTTTGAGATGTGTGAATTCTAAGTCCTCAGGAGCCATGCCGCTAGGCCTAAGATCTCTGGTTCTGGATGAAGCACTTTCCCGTTTTGCATTGTTAGCAAATCTTTTCTGTTTGGAAGTTTGTGCTTTGTTCCTTGTGAGATTTCCATTAGTTCTGAGAACCACGTTTGTCTGGCCCATTGTGGTGCTATGAGAATTATTGTCATTTTGCTGATTCTGCATTTGCTGATCACTTTGTTCAGTAATGGTATTGGGGGAAAAGCGTACGCAAATTTCCCTGACCAGTCTATCCATAGCGCATTCCCTAGGGACTGGTTGCAAGGTTGCCTCGATGCAAAGTTTTGGCATATTGCATTGTGGGGTGTTGCAAATAGATCTATTTGTGGTGTTCCCCACTTTTTGAAAATTCTTTGCACTTCTGTTTGATTAAGTTCCCACTCGTGGGATGCTGTTGTTTGTCTGCTCAGTCTGTCTGCTTCTAGATTGTCCTTCCCTGGTAGGTGTATTGCTAAAATGTCTATTTGCTTTGGAATTGCCCATCTCCAAATCTGTTGTGCTAGAGTTGAGAGTGCTACAGACTGAGTCGCTCCTTGTTTGTTTATGTAAAACATAGTTGTTGTGTTGTCTGTTTGTATCAACACCCTTTTCCCGTATAGCTCTTTCTGAAAGGCTTTTAAGGCTAAGAACACAGTTTTTAGTTCCAAGATATTGATGTGTTTCACCGCATCCTGTGGTGCCCACAATCCCCTTACTTTGAGATTGTCCATGTGTGCTCCCCATCCTACTAGGGATGCATCTGTTGTTATGGTCACTGTTGGAGTTGGGAGGTGTGAAAAGTCTCCCCTGTGCTTTGTTTGCTTTGTTCCACCATGCCATCTCCTGATGAACTCTGTTTGTGACAACCACTAGATCCTCCCAACTCCCTGTAGCTTGTGACCATTGTGTTTGGAGCCAATCTTGAAATGGTCTCATGTGCAGACGAACATTGGGAACTAAATGAATGCATGAGGCCATCATTCCTAGTAATTTCCCCACTGTCCTCACTGTCAGATGATGCGCCTTCTGGTATAGATGAGTCTCCTTCAATAGATCTGATCTCCTTTTCTCGCTGGGGAATGCTTTCCCTAACACAGTGTTTATTTCTGTGCCCAAGAACACCTTCTTGCGTTCCAGTTCTATTGATGGTTTTTCCCAGTGTATGGAGAAACCCAGTTGAACTAGTGTCTCTATCACTTGTTGTATATGCTGTTTGCATAGGCTGTATGTGTTTGCTCTTACTAACCAGTCGTCTAAGTAGGGGTAAACATGAATTCCTTACCTTCTGAGATGTGCTGCTACTGCTGCCAGGCACTTTGTGAACACCCTTGGTGCTGATTTTAGACCAAAAGCAAATACTTTGATCTGGTAGTGTTGTTTGTTCACGACAAATCTCAACATTGTTTTGTGTTTTCTGTTCATTGGGATGTGTAAATACGCATCCTTTAAGTCTATTGTTGCCATGTAATCTCCCGTTTGCAACTGAGGTAACACCTATTGTAGTGTAGTCATTTTGAATCTTTGGGTTTTTATAAACTTGTTTAGAAACCTTAGGTCTAATATTGGCTGTAAAGTTCCATCCACCTTTGGAATTAGGAAGTATGTTGAATAAACTCCGTTGTTCTTTTCTCTGTGCGGTACATGTTCTATTGAATGTTTTTCCTGAAGTTCTTTCACCTCCTTGACCAGGTGAGATAATTCTTCTTTTGAATGTGTCCTTTGTTTTGGCCTCCTGTGCGGAGGTTGTTTTGTTAACTCTATACAGTAACCATACTATATTATGTTTAGAATCCACTTGTCTGTGGTTATTTCTTTCCACTTTTGTTTGAAATGTTTTAGTCTGCCTCCTACTGGAGTGGTATGTTGGAGGAATTGTAAACTGGTTTTCTCTTGTTTTGGTAACTGCTTCTTTTTTGTGTGTACTCTCACTGCTGTTGTTTGTGAGTGTACCTCCTTGTGAGTGCAGTCACTTGGTAGAGGCTTGTTGTCCACCTCTTTGTGGCTGTCTGCCACGGGGACGCCCTCGAAAGGATCCTCTTCCTTGATATTGCCAGCTTTGTTGCTGTCCCTGTTGTGTGCCCTGGTTTCCAGCTTGATATGGCTGCTGGTAACCTTGATGAGAGGTAGTAGGTTGGTGTGTACCTCTTCCTGCTGGCCTTCTTGATGGTGTGCCTCTACGCATGCCTCTGAACTGCAGAGCCCCCATGGATCTTGCGGTTTCGTTGTCCTTCTTTAGTTGATTTAGCTTCTCTTCAACCACCGATCCAAACAATTGTTCTCCATTGAAAGGTGAATTAATGATGTTGCTTTGCACTTCTGGCTTGAAGCCTGAGATTCTAAGCCATGGGTTCCTCCTTTCCGTTATGCCAATCAGCATTTGCCTGCTAGACGTTTCAGCAGCATCAAGGGCTGATTTTAAACATGTATTAGCAATGTTTTTACCCTCTTCCACCAGGTGGCTAGCTCTTTTCTGGAATTGTTCCGGTAGGTTTTGCAACAGTTCTCCTACCTCCTCCCAATGTTGGTACGCATGCCTGTTTAGCAATGCATTTGAATTTGCTATGCGCCACTGATTAGCTGCGCTTCTCTCCACCTTCCTTCCTACGAGGTCCATCCTCTTGCTTTCCTTGTCTGGAGGTGGTCCCACTGTAGTAAGTACATTTGCTCTTTTCCTTGCTGTTGAGGCAATGATAGTCAGCTGACACTGACCCCCTGATGTATATAGGGTCTTTAGAGGAGTGTTTATATTTTTTCTCTGCTCTTGGTGTTATAGCCTTGCATGTAGCAGGCTCTTTGAATGCCTCTTTCCCCTGGTCTAAGACACTAGGCAGCATTGGTAGGAATTGATTCCTTGATTGTGTAGGCGGTGCACAGTCTAAATATTGAGTTTAGAATATCGACCTACAGTAATATCGAGTTCCAAATATCGTAGGGACAGAATATCGAAATCAAGAATATCGACGACCAGAATATCGACCTGAAGGTAAGTAATATCGTTTTTGTTAATATCGAAGTTAGTAATATCAATAGCAAAAAATCGATGTTACTAATATCGATATTTATATTAGTGTTATGTATTTTATTATGTATTTTATATGTATGTGTTGTATATTTTTTGTCAAGTATTGTACTGGTTTTTAAATATATGTATAACATTTTTATAAGTTAGTAATCTTTTTTAAGTAAATTATGCATTTTAGTACTGTAGCAGGTTGTGGGTTTATAGGGGAATAGGGTGGGAAGTAATTTAATTATAGTAAATTCATTAATTTTTAGGAATTATTAATTAATTTTAATTAAATTTTGCGTTTTAGTTCTGTAGCGGGTTGTGGGTTTATAGGGGAATAGGTTGGGAAGTATTTTAATTGTAATTAAGTAATTATTTATTTTTATTTATTGGTATTGTTAATTAATTTATTGTTAATTAATTATTAATTGGTAATTAATTTTTATTAATTGGTAATTAATTTTTATTAATTGATTAATTGATAATTATATTAAGTGTATTAATTTATTATTGGAGCGGGTTGTGAGTTTATAGGGAAATAGGGTGGGAAGTCATTTAATTCTAATTAAGTAATTATTAATTTTATTTTTGGGTATTGATAATTAAATTATTGTTAAATTATTATTTGGTAATTAATTTTAAATAAATATTATTTTTGGTATTGTAAATTAATTTATTGTTTAATAATTATTAATTGGTCATTAATTTTTATTAATTATTAATGATCGGTATTTATTATTAATTTTTTGTTAATTATGAATTGGTAATTACTTTTTAATAATTATTATTTTTTGGTATTGGAAAATGATTTATTGTTACTTAAAGGCCCATTACGATACCGGGCGTAAAAAAATCCGCCATCCATGAAAGCGGCAAAAATCCGCCCGCCTACACCGTCTGAATACCGACCCAGCAATCATGATGTCCCGAACCGAAAACCGCCAGCGGCGGAAAAAAAACACAAACACCGCCCGCCCTTGCCCGAGTCGGAGTCAAACCGCCCGCCACGGACGGAAAGACGCACGACAACAGAAAACCGCCCGCCCTCACGGCCGAGACACCGCACGTGAAATTACGATCGCACCGACATGAGCGCGGAAAACAACAAATACACCGCCCGCCAGCGTAAACAACGCCGGAGAAAATGGACACGGCAGAAGCCATGGCGGCCACGCCCCTGCACAGAAACAGCCGCGGACTCAAACAAACACACACAACATGGCAAACAAGTCCACACAGCAACCCACGCACAAATACACAGACAAAGTACACATCCCGAATACACACCACCCCTGGACAAACAAATAAACTACAAAGCCCAGAACACCAGCCACAACACACCTGAAAACAACAGACCATCATAACACACCCACATAGGTAAGTACAAAAGCAGCTCCTACACAGACCACAACCCCTTGCAACATTGCAAAGCAGAGAGGAGAGGAGAGGACACAGTGACACAGCAAGGACAGCAGCACACCACAGATACGCACACATCACACCCACCACCACCACCACCACCAAACACCGGCACCACAAACCCCCTGCACATCACACATCACACACCGCACCAGCACCACAAACACAGAATGCCCAAGTTCACTTCCACTGAGCTGACGGTCATGGTCGACGAGATCGTCAAGGTGCACACACAAATCTATGGCAACCAGGTCCAGCACACACCACTAGCCACCAGAAACAGAATGTGGAACAGAATTGTAGACCAGGTCAATGCAGTCGGGACCGTACCCAGAAACAGAGGAGAAATAAACAAACGGTGGAACGACATCAAAAGCCTGGTCAAGAAGAAGGAGAGCAAAAATCGAGAGCTGGCTGCCACGACTGGTGGAGGGAATCCCGCGCATTACAAGACCTTCAAAGCGTGGGAGGAGAAGGTGCGAGTCATCATCCATCCGGAGATCCTCACCGGATTACCAGGGGGAGTGGAGGCTGGTAAGTACAAACAAATGTATGCCAGCACACCGCTATGTACTCACATGCACTACCACCATGCCATAGCTCCGAGGGACAAACACCCCCATGTCCAGTACACAATACACAACACATCACATCACTCACACATGCAACAGGCACCACCACACACACAGCCCAAACATATCAACTAACAAAACCATGGGGGCATGTGTACACCCAGCCAGCCACGTAACCACCAACAGGTCCCCTAGTATTCCAGAAGCGCCACAACGAGCACCCCCACACCCATGTGGCAGCCGTAGCTGCACCAACCGACAAGTAACAGGTAAGTAGGCGCAACACAAAGGCAGTGGGTGGGAGGGGGACAGCTGAAGTACAACACCCACCAGGCCCCTAGTCCTACAGCACAGCAAGGCGGAGCACCCCCACACCCATGTGGCAGCCGTAGCTGCACTAACCGACAAGTAACAGGTAAGTAGCCGCAACACAAAGGCAGTGGGTGGGAGGGGGACAGCTGAAGTACAACACCCACCAGGCCCCTAGTCCTACAGCACAGCAAGGCGGAGCACCCCCACACCCATGTGGCAGCCGTAGCTGCACTAACCGACAAGTAACAGGTAAGTAGCCGCAACACAAAGGCAGTGGGTGGGAGGGGGACAGCTGAAGTACAACACCCACCAGACCCATAGTCCCACAGCACAGCAAGGAGGAGCACGGCCCACACCCCACACCCACGTAGCAGCCACTGCAGTGCACACCGGCAGCCGACAGGTAGACATCCCGCCCCAGGACAAACGGTGTCAGTGGGCGTCCAGCCATCACCACGACCCATAACACCGCCCCCACCCCCACAGACCTGCAACATGGAGCACCCCCCGCCCATAACCATGTTGCATCCAGTCCAGTGCACGCTCAAAAACAACCTGCAGGTGGGAAACTGGACAGGGCGGGGTGACTGGAGGCATGAGGACTGAATTACGACTAACACATGGGACATGTCAAGTAGCAGAGGAACACGCAGCACTGCTCCCTGTCACAACCATGTGAACAATGTGCACACGGACATGAACCACAGAGTCACACCCCACATGACCCATCACAGACACAGCAACACCCAAGGAGCCACGTCTGCAAGCACAAGTTAGACTGATTACAGAACCACACGGCAGGCACAGTGCAACCCATCACACACAACTGCAACACCATCGAAGTCCTGTCCATGTAGCCCCTACTGCCTGTCAACCACACATCCCACAACTACGCCCATGTAAGACATAGCACACTAGACGCAACAGCGTGGAACAACATAAATGCACACGAACACCACTGGACCCATCAAACACACAGACACACAATGCACATACAACATACCATCCATCTCATCCGTCAGCCCCAGTCACATGAAAGGTATGTCATCCGAACAGCTTGTCCACATACAGTAGTCACGCAAATAAACATGCCCATGACAAATCATGTGCCAGAAGTGAATGAAGCGCATGTCACACTGTGAGCAACAACACACATAACATGGGCCACACCCCCCGAGCACTGCATTGATGCACATGGCACAGAGCAGCACGCACACCAAGGAATTGGACCATCTGCAATACGTCGTGTGGCACACAACCATCACTCACTCATAACAATGCGTCCAATTACATGGCCAGAAATCACAACAGACAGCAAATATGCAGGGTATGTCAGACATACACACACCTCAGACCATGCACTGTCATGTTGCCACAACACATGTCACGTTCTGCACCCATGGCTCACAGTATGTACCCCCAAAGCATAGTCCATCTCAAATGCGTTTCAGGGGGCTGACCCCCATTATGCCATCTGCGTTTCTAAGCGCTCCATATGAACCCCCAAAGCATAGTTCATCTCAAATGCGTTTCAGGGGCTGACCCCCATTATGCCATCTGCGTTTCTAAGCGCTCCATATGAACCCCCAAAGCATAGTTCATCTCAAATGCGTTTCAGGGTGCTGACCCCCATCATGCCATCTGCGTTTCTAAGCGGTACATTTGAACCCCAAGAGCATAGTACAAACCAACCTCCACGATGGGTCTGGAGTCCGCATACACCAGAGCCACAAAAAGCAGGAGCACAGCAACACACCCATCGGCATTGCCAATCCATCCCATGCCACATGTCCACAGCACACAGTCCCATTGGCATGCCCACACAACAACAAATAGCACAGCCACACACACGGCTCCGGGAAACATGTGCACGACTGTGCACGAACTGTGGTGTCAGACAACCTATACATACTTTGTCATGTGCAACACAATAACATATCTCATTCCCCCACAGGTGACGAACTGCTGGATGCTGGAGATGGAGACAGCAGCCAGCACAGCCAGCCTGCAAGCCCCCAACAAGGACTCACGATGTGGAGGATCTGTCCTCCGATTCGGACACGGACCACCCAGCAGGCCCATCTGGTGTGGCAGGGCCCAACCGCACCCCAGGCACCCTCCTACCCACCAACCCATCCTCCAGGGCTGATGACCACTCACAGCCCCCTGCTGCCACTGTCGTTGCGGCCACTCCCACTGTTGTGGCAGCCACTCCCACGGTCGTTGCGGCCACTCCCACTGCCGCAACCCCCACCACCGCCGCGACCACCAGCACGTCATCACTGGCCCCAGCCCCAGCGCAAGTGGTGGTCCGGCCGACTGGGTCCACCCTGGGAGCCACAGCGAGGACCGTGGTGAGCAATGTGGCAAGTGGGAAGGTCGGTGGCAGCAGTACTGGTAGGAGGAGCAGGGTCAGGCCAACGCCAGCCTCCCCTGGGAGCCATGCCCTGCCTCAAATGGCCAGAGTACTTGGGGCCTATGAAGAGGCCCAAGGACAATGGGCCAGGTCTGCTTCCGACACGCGGGAGGTCCTGGGGGTGTTGAGGTCCATGGACGCCCATATGGGCCAATTCGTGTCCCGTATGGACCAACTCGTGGACCTCATGGGCCAGCTGGTGGTGGCGGTGGGGTCACAGGCAAGGCCAGCAACACCACCTCCGCCACCACCTGCTAGGGCGCAGGGTCGGGCAGCAGTGACCACTTCCCCTGCGTCCACAGCCAGTGAGCACACCTCACCCACCACCAGCAGGTCGCCACCACACACCCCCCCTCCCAAACGTGGAAGGGGCCGTCCGAAGTTGAAACAGATGTCCCGGGAGGACTTCGCACGCTCCAGACGCAAGTGAGGCAGCCAGCCATCCTTGACCACCCACTGCATTGACTTGGACTACGATCCCACCCCACACAACCATCAGAATGGCATGTGTCTGTTGGACTAGGGACATAGAACTAGTGGGTACACCCTGAGCATCACGCAGCCATGGCCGACAGCTCATTGTCACTGCACGCAACACTCATGTCATCACCTTGCACACAATGACATATCACAGTTGAAAATAAATGCACCTTTGATCACAAACTGCTGTCTGTGCACTGTGTTTATTGAACGATGATCAACCGCCACCTTGAGCAGAGATAGCATCGGATGTGTGGCATGGCGATGGGACAGGAGGGGCTGTAGGGACCTAGGGGGGAAGACAGAACAGGAGCACATTCAATGAGTGTGTCACACACCCATCACACAGTACATGTCAACAACTACAAGCAATGTACACACATCGCACAGAGCAATAGGGCACAATGCCACAGCCACCGTCAGTGGCATACAAACCTGGACATGGACCATTGACACACAGTACACAGTGAACATAAGGCCTCTGTGACACAGCACACAGACACCTGCACAACTACAGCCACATCATCCGTCGTACATGGACACTCACCGTCAAGTGAAGTAGCGGGTGATGAGCTGCTGACGGACATTCACAGCTTCCTCCTCTCCGCTGTCTTCCTCACTCGAGCTGTCCTGGTCTGCAGGCTGGGGCCCTGGTTGATCTCCATCATCCACAATTAGGGGGATCTGCTTCCGAATGGCCAGATTGTGCAGCATGCAGCACGCCACCACTATCTGGCACACCTTCTGTGGGGAGTACGCCAGCGCATCCCCGGTGCGGTTCAGGCATCTGAACCTGGACTTGAGGAGGCCAAAGGTACGCTCGACCACACGTCTGGTCCTCCCATGTGCCTCATTGTAGCGGTCATCTGCTGGGGTCCGAGGATTTCGTAATGGACTGAGCAGCCAGGGCCCATTCGGGTAAGCCGAGTCACCTGGGCGTGAGGGACACAGAGAACCGTTGCAATTCAAACAGGACAGTAGACAGCATCCTTAAGCCAGCACGCTACACAACTCCACATACTCACCGACAATCCAGCCACGATGTGGGCACAGGCTGAGCGGCCAAGAAAAGTGGGACCTGTGGCACGAGGGGATATGTGACAGTCATTGGTCTCACCACTGCACCCTATGTGCAGCACTGTACGGATCACACCTCCAGAAGCATTGACAGGTGTACACATTGACAGCCCCATGCCAACACGTCTGTGTGCTTGCAAATACACATCACATGTGACACGTAACCTTGCACGTGCCAAGTGGCAGATGTACATAGTGAGAGATGGCATGCGTGTGCATATGCGTATACCATGCACCCATGCCAATGTGCAGATGGTGACATGCTAACAGACATGTGGGGCCGGCCACTGGCCGTCCCTGCCTATGCACACGGCATGTTGTGGCCCCGTCCATTGTGCACCTGCACCAACACGCACATCATGGCCACACCTGCAGATGCAGTGCGCACATCATACTGTGTGGTGCACATTGCTTCAGCGGACTGTCACCAACATGGGCCACGCCATTACGGCCAACTCCGATGACCCGCGCGGTTGCACCCTGCGTGTTCCACTATGGAGGTAGGCGTCCCGGGCCAGCTGGGAGCAGGCCGACGTCTGCAATTGCCAATGCAGGTCTCAGTGCACTTGTTGCTCGTGTGAATGTCAGGCTGGGCCATGCTGCCCCTCTCAGTCCCAGCAGGCCTGGCCTGCACATTGACTGCACAATGCCAGTAGATGACAGCACCGACTGCCTAGTGGGTTGCATGTGTCTCCTGTCTCAGGACACTCCAGATGGGCGCTAACTCAGTACTGACTATTGGACACACCATGTCTCGTGATAGGGATGTGTGTGTGGGATGGTGGCACTGAATGTGACCTCCGTTGCGTGGTGGGCCATGCACAGGGCGAGTACGTCGATGATTGCGCAGTGTTGGTCACAGTGGGTGCACCCACACAGATGTGTTGCCCTATGTCCATTTTCTATGTCCGCATGGTAATGGACTGTAGATGTGGGCAAACTACACATTGGTCGATGTGCTGTCAATTTGAATGTGCCTTCACACCAGGCACAGCTGCCCCTGCACATGTGACCCCTGCTGCACTCGCTGCTGGGTCTGTGGAGCTGATGCACCATCTGTGCGTGGGGCGGACAGCTCTCCTAACTTCCATCATTGCGCATGTCATCACTTTGCCGCAGGTGACATGGATCATGGAGGGCCCACATGTACGCGTGGGTGGCCTCAACAAGTGTGTCCAATGGTTGTCACCCCCAGTCAGTGCTTCGAATGTGAATGATGTTGTGCTGGTGCTAATTTCAGTGTGGCGGGTGGGCGGGGCTAGGTGCGGGCTTACATGCAGGACATGGGAGGGTGATCGGATTAGCGACTAGTTGCAATACACACGGGGCACGTCTTTTCCTGTCCACATCAGGGTCATTCCTTGAACTCACTGACAGTACTACAGTCATCTTTGTCCCTGTCCTCATGGCCTCCCCTCGCTCCCCCAATATGCATTTGCACCTGTGGGGCTAGCGCATGCAGATGCAGCCCCAAGCTCGCCCCGGAGAGGCCAAGGAGTGTATGTGTGGGTCCAGTTGAACGAGTGGTCTGTCTCACGGCATGATGTGTGGCGGGACGCCGTCCACCTGCGTGGTGCCCCGACTCGAGACCCGGGCAACATAGACAATGCATAGCAGTCTCCGCAGTCCGGATACACCACCTGCGACACACAGAGGCTGTAGCTGCCCTAGCGGCCTATGCCGCGTCCATCTGGGGCTGATGGACCCACACATTCACTCTTTTGCCTCACTGGGGCGGGCTCGGAGGTGCTTGCGCACGCGCTGGCTTCTCTGTTGCAACGGCATGTGACGTGTGTGGAGATGTAGGCAATGAGTGGGATGGTGCGTGCCACCTTCCGTGACATCACTCCTGCTCGTGACGTGTGCGTCCCCCCAATACTTCCATATGACTTGAGCCATGCTACACATTGAGGATGTTTTGCATGTGTGATGTGTCCCGGAGGAGCGCGCCGAGTCCTCTCCCCCACCATGCTCCACTGCCATCCCGTGCCCTGGATTGCCTGTGCAGGTTGACAATGTTGGGGATACACCTGGTCGGCAGGGGCTGTGTGTGCCTTGTCAAGGGCCTGGTGGGCGCACAACAGGATCCAGCTTGTCCACAGAGGGTGGGCTGACGTGTACGCCTGATACCGCATTGTTCGTGTGCCCGGCTGCTGTGCACACACGTGTTCACATCCCCCCGACAGGTGGCCTTTAACATTGCCCAGGGAAGCGGTAATGTGCAGTTCCGGACCCTCCCGACACAGCGTGTTTCAACTTTGCATGTGCGCATCTACCCGTCACACCCACCCACCTGAGCGAAGCATCACTCCCGCTTCACACGACACATGTGTGTCTTCCACAGTTGTGCTACTCATTTGCGTTGACATCCAATGACAGTGGACTACATAGTCATGTCACGACTGCCGTGTACATCACACACTCTCATCATCTCCCATTCGTACTTGTGAAAGGAATCAGCAGAGACAGTTTCTTTCATCAAACCATGTATTGGGACTTATGTCCTCTGTGATGCAGTATAGTGGACACTACTGGCAGCGGAATGCATGTGGAGGATATACTGAGCATGATTACACATAGCTAAGGGTGTAGGGGTACATGTGATTAGCTGTTGCATGTGGGATGTGGGCTTCAGAGTTACATCTGCTTGGCCGTTGCTGTGCTAATGTTCATTTGCAAATAGCTGCGGTGCTGCGGACTTTGACACAGACGGTATACATTTAGCCTACCAGACCGCTTGGCATCATGGGCACAGTCCATCTCAGTTCCATGTGACAGGTGTGCTGCTGTTGTTACTCATGCACGCGTGTGTGTGAGTTGACATCAGGGCATGGGCTTACGTGCATGCAACGGCGTCCCACTTGTTGTTGCCATATGATGGCTACTGGACATGTCACAGTCACTGGGGTCGTGTTGTTGTTGTATGCACTTGTCGTCCATGCAAAGGTCCTGTTACGGGATTTCCGGGGAGGGGAGAAGGGGTGCAGCTCTCACATACTCCAGCCGGGCGATTCCTGTCCACTGTGCGGTGCATATGTCCATGGGCGCAGGATCCATGTCATGGCATAGTTGTACGTGCAGTTCTGTCCATGTGGGTGCGATACACATATCCCATGCCACTGCCTCCCCGATACATGCAGAGTTCCTGGATGTGATGGGGAACAGTGTGCATGTCCCGGACACATCCGATGTCATGGCAGTGTCGTTGATGGTGTGGTATCAGTTGCAGGTCGTTTGGTATGGCTGTTGTAGTGGTTACTGGCCAGTCCGTGCGGAAGCTAAGCATGGGTACAGTGTCGGACATCATGGCTCACTTGGGGGATTGCGTCGGGGTCCTCACGAATTGACAGGTTGACAGGTATGCGATGGCTTCCTGCAGGGCTTCCATTTCATTGGTGGTATACATGTTTGCCAGCCAATGTAGCGGATGGTGGCTGTCACAGTGTTGTTCGTAAGTTGTCCCTTGTAGGAGCATGATGGGGCATGCTGGGTGACATTCGATGTAGCTGTGATCCATGATCCGTCGTGTGGAGGCACAGTGGTCCCATTGCAGTCTGGGCCCGATGATCGCCACATACGCCATGCCCCCATAGGCTGAACAGACCCTGTCGTGTGCGTCCAGAGGGTGGAATAGTGGTAGCAGGTCCGCCCTTGGACATGCCGGGTTGGAGAGGCACAACTCCACAGGATGGTGGAAGGGACACCTCCGACAGTAGAAGACGGGTATGACGCAGCTGAACAATGCGATGCGGTAAGTCAGTCGGTAACTTACGTTCAGCAGGGATAGGGGTTCGCATCCCAACATCTGTATCAGGTTGTGTTTGTACAGCTTGACCTGTCTGGCGTAGTTGGGTAGGTGTGTTGTAGGTGCCATTTTGCTGCGGGGCGATGTGGTGGCGTGCTCCGGCTGTGTGTGCAGTCTGCAGTGTGCAAGCTCCGAGGTTGCTGTGAGGTCTGTGATGGTCGTAGGGGGCAGGACTTGTGTTCTGTTAGCTTGTGCGGAGGACACGGGCCCTCATCCCACGTGCTTCTCTGAATGTTCAAGGTCAGTGGTGTGTGACTCCTTCCAGATAACTTGCATGGGAACGGCATGGGGGAGTTTTATAATTATTTCTTTCCCGTTCGGGTATGTTCTTAGGTGATATGCGCTATCTGCCCTGTGGTCGGTTTCCTCTGCATGCCTGTGTTGCTCTTTTTTGGGACAATGGCTGTATTCTCCGGCTTGTTTAGTCGGGTTGTGGTTTCGGAGTTGGAATGGAAGGTCATTCAGTGCTGTCTGCTCTCCCGTGTGTGGGCGGCAGGCTGTGTTTCCGCTATGCGTTGGGCCTTGTGTGTGGGTGTCATTCTTGGGTCCACCTGTTGTCGGTCCCCGGGCTCTTTGGTGTTCCGTTTTGTATGTCTGGTTCATGGGTGCAGGGTGGTATGGGTGTTTCTGTGTGGTACTGGCGTACCTCTTCCCGACGGGGCCCATGTTCTGCTGGGTGGTGTTGCCGCCGCTGTGTGCTTCGCCATGTTTGTCACACAGGGGTGTGTCCTGATGTTGCATGACTTCACTGACATGTGGGCGTCGGTTGTGTGACGTTGGGTGTTGTCCGTGAATTGGGCGTTGGGGACATGACAGTGGCAGGCCTGTCACGTGTCATGTGTGTTCTGGGTGTGGCTGGTGTGTGTGGTGGTTGGTTGTGTCCCTGTGTTGTTTGTGTGCGACGCATACATGGCGTTATGGTTGGGCGCTGAGTTGTGCGCATGTGTGGCTGCGTCATCGCCGCTGTGCTGCGGTGCCGTGACGGGGTCGTTGGTTCCTGGTCCCAGGTGGTGTGCCCATGATAGTTGCGAGCTATTGCACTTTGCCCTGTGTTGCATTTGTGGGTGCAGTGGTGGATGTGTCTTGTCCACGCAGGGGTGTTGGGGGTGCCATGTCCTCCTTTTCCGCACTTGCACTGTGTGCGCTGTTTGCGTGCCCTTGTTGTGTGTGTGCCTACCTGCGTCTCTGCGGTGCGTTGCCTCCTTGGTGGTGCATCAGGTATAGCATGGGGAGGGCCTGCAGTGCTGGATTCATGCTCGGGGGCTCGCCTCTTCGGTGTCTGGGCTCGGCGTTCGGGTTTCCGCCTCACTTTCACGTGCGGTGTCTCTTAGCCGTGGGAGCTGTTTGTTTGCGGCATCGTAATTTGTACGCCGGGCGGTACGTGATTTCGTCTGGCGGTGTGTCTCCATTGGGCTGCGCCGCTACGTGAGCGGGCGCACTTTGATGGCGGACGGCGTCGCTGGCTTGCCGGCGGTGTTTGGCTGCCTTTTCACATCGTAATTTGGCGGGCGTGTGGGCTGCGGCATGCGGGCGGTAACTGGTGGTTTTTGCATCCGCCAGCACGGCGGTAGTGCTTCCGCCCGCCATCGTAATGGGCCCCTTAATTTTTATTTGGTAATTTATTTTTAATTATTATTATTTATTGGTATTTATCATTAATTTATTGTTAATTAATTATTAATTGGTAATTATTTTTATGAATTATTTATTGGTATTGGTAATTAATTTATTGTCATTTAATAATTAAATCATTATTTATTTATAAAAATTAATTTAATTATAAGTATGTTAATTTTAACCCCTACGCTATCCAACACTTTCCCTACTGTTGCACTCACTGGAGTGGGAATAGTAATTTTTACCTCTACGCTATCCAACACTTTCCCTACTGTTGGACTCACTGGAGTGGGAATAGTAATTTTTACCCCTCCGCTATCCAATACTTTCCCTACTGTTGCACTCACTGAAGTGGGAATAGTAATTTTTACCCCTACGCTATCCAACACTTTCCCTACTGTTGCACTCTCTGGAGTGGGAATAGTAAATTTTACCCCTACGCTATCCAACACTTTCCCTACTGTTGCACTCTTTGGAGTGGGAATAGTAATTTTTACCCCTACGCTATCCAACACTTTCCCTACTGTTGCACTCTTTGGAGTGGGAATAGTAATTTTACCCCTACGCTATCCCACACTTTCCCTACTGTTGCACTCACTGGAGTGGGAATAGTAAATTTTACCCCTGCGCTATCCCACACTTTCCCTACTGTTGCACTCACTGGAGTGGGAATAGTAATTTTTACCCCTACGCTATCCAACACTTTCCCTACTGTTGCACTCTCTGGAGTGGGAATAGTAAATTTTACCCCTACGCTATCCAACACTTTCCCTACTGTTGCACTCTTTGGAGTGGGAATAGTAATTTTATCCCTACGCTGTCCAACACTTTACCTACTGTTGCACTCTTTGCATTGGGAATAGTAATTTTTACCCCTATGCTATCCCACACTTTCCCTACTGTTGCACTCACTGGAGTGGGAATAGTAAATTTTACCCCTGCGCTATCCCACACTTTCCCTACTGTTGCACTCACTGGAGTGGGAATAGTAATTTTTACACCTACGCTATCCAACATTTACCCTACTGTTGCACTGTTTGGAGTTGGAATAGTAATCTTATTCCCTCCACTATTTGATATTTTTTGTATTATTTTAGCTAATGTAGTATATAATTAATTTTAAAAATTATTTTAATTTATTTAATTTGTTACATATATTTATTTAATTTTTATTTATGTTATTGTTTTATGTGTATAGATGTATTTATAATTTATAAGATTTTCTTAATTTATAAGTTATTAAAATAATTATTAAAACATATTAATAAGTGTATCTATTATATATTATATGTATATATTAAATGTATTTATAAATTATATATATTTAATTTATAATTTTTAACCATTTTAAAATATTTTAACTATGTTTATTTTAATTATATGTATTATTTACTTTATTTTACATTACTTTTTTTAACAACAAAAAACCCGATATTTTTAACAACGATATTTTTGACGATATTTTTTTTGTGATATTTTTGTACTTACCATAATGTAGATAGGATGTCGATATTCTTGACTTCGATATTCTTGCTGCGATATTTTTGTAGGTCGATATTCTGACCTTCGATATTCTGTCAGTGATTCTGTGTAGGCATCAGAGTCTTCCTCTAGCTGAACCCCATAAGTTTCTGCAGCCTTTTTAATCACCTGATTGTACATGCCAATGTCATCTGGGGGCGATGGCCTCGAAGGATATGATTGCACAGCCTCCTCAGGTGATTCGGCATCGAGATCTTGCCATTGGAGCTCTTGATTCTCCGAGTTCGACGATTCTGCATATGCTTGTTCGTCTTCCTCGACCTCTTCCCGATGAAGAATGAACCATCCTCTTCTTCTTCGATCTGTTCGGGGGTTCTTGGTGGTATTGGTTCCTTTGCAACCCTTTTGGCTTCCGTTTCCCTTGTTTTCGGCGGTATCTTGAATTGCTTCAAGCTTTCGTCGAAGTCTTTTTTGCGTTGAAGGATATTCGCCATTTCGGCTTTGAGCCTTCTTCTCATTTTCTCGATCTCAGCCTCGTGTGTTGCGGCGTCGAGATTTTCTGTTTTCCGTTTTTCGGCTGACGACGCCGAGCCGGTCATCGAGGTTTGTTTCGGTCTCTCTTTTTTCGACGCCGAGGCATCTTTTTCCGGACTGTCTTTCGTCGTCTTTGTTTTTTTGAGGACCTTTGCCGTTCCGGAGTCCTTATCCAAGGATCCTCCAGTCGTTTTTTTGTTTGGATGCAACTGCGGTCGCCGAATGCTTCGACGCCGAGGATCCCTTTGGAGGTCTAGAGTCTGATTTTCGAGACTCCTCTAGTTTTTTCGAGGTCGATGACTCTCTTGCCTCCTTTGAAGTCTTCTTCTCGACTTCCACGACCAAGACTTCTCTTTGCTCGTCGCCTTCAGGTCCTTCTGCGACGTTATCTTCCTCCTCACTGGAGAGGCCCAGGTCTCGCAGCGATGGCGGTGGTCCTTGGCCTTGCATGTTGTAATTGGCTCGTTGCTGCCTTTCTCTTACCCTCAACGTCTTCGGGGTGAAGACGGAGCAGGCGTTACAGTCATCGCTTTGATGATCCAGCGGCAGGCAAATGTTACAGACCGGGTGCTGATCTTTTTGAGCGTATTTGTGGTGGCAGTTCTTACAGAACTTGAACGGCGTCTTGTCCATTGCCGCGCCCAGGGAGCCCCCTGCATGTGCATTCTCCGATCGTCGATGAAGTTCTTGATTTCTTCCCTTCGTCGAACTGCGGTCGTCGTAGGTTCAAAGTTAAAAATGGAAGACACCGATTCTACTGATTTTTCTCCGATTTTCCACGATTCTTCTCCCCAATCTTGGGCGCTTCTCCGTATCGATCCAGACCCAACGGCGGAAAAAAAGAATCTAAAGATGGCTACCAAAGGTGGGAGCTTCCGGAGGAAGCCCGTCGACGTCACAGAAGGACACCAAATGGTACTACGTCGTCAACGCCCACCAACAGGAAGAAAAAAAAAGAGACGAAATACTACAATTCCGGACCCAACCACTAGATGGCGGAATAATGCACAGCATAGTGAATCCAGAAAAGATTCACCCTGCAAAACTTTGGATAATCACCGGGATATTTTTCTTTCTTTTCTGTCTTCTGCTTACTTATTAATGGAACTTACCTTCGCCAAAGCTCTGCAGCATCAAAAGTGAACTTGCTCCTGAGACCTCATGTTTCATCACATTGTGAACAAAGAGACTTGTCATCAGTGAACATTACAGCAGTTTCTATACCTGAAGGTATAGTATGAGACAAGGTTGATTATGATATATTTGGTCCGACCGAACTTTTAGAAATACCTCATTTATTTAAAATTTCCTTAAATGATATCATTACCTCCAGTACATTTTCGGATGATTGGGATTTTGAAACTGTAAACAATACGTTGTCTGATTTAGAACAATCTGCCGCATTTTCTAGCAATGAAATGTTAGAAGACACTTCAGATTTTAACACCATGTATTGTTATCAACATTATGGTCATCAATTTCTACACAAATCCACTACCCCTAGGAATGTTTTCAAATATCACCAATGGGAACATTGCCCTACACCACCGAAAAGTAGTTCGAAAACATTTGCACAGAAATTTTCATATTTTTCAGGGTTTAATATTTCTGAACCGACCTCATATTACTATAAGGTTGCACCGACATCTGCACAGAAAAATATGGTGACCAACACCAAACAGATTTACTCTGCTTTCTTTATTACCCAACTGTCTGAACAGGGTTTCGACTTATGGAAAGATACTATGGACTTAAAATCAGTCTGGGGTTCTAGAGACTGGCAAGTCCAGGGAACAGAAGCGCTATTTTGAGCATGCCTCATTCCTCAGCAGATGATATTTCTAAATGATACTATGCAACAGACTTCCTGTCTTGGAATAGCCAACAATAAGGATTTGAACACACCTCGGATTCCAACACCATCACATGCTGAGGGTAATATTACATCACAAGAAGGGGTTACAATAGATGACATTTTACAATACAATAGCTCAGACCCCAATTGGAAGGAATGGTTGGTTTGGCCCACAGACACAAACAGATGTCAGGGAAGATTAGTATCCACAGGCCAGACCCATACTATGTACAAAGAGAACATCCAGGGGTGGTGACATCATACAGTGTTGGGAAGTTATGCCTCGATTGGCTAAAAACCTCAACACTACCACAGGTGAAACAACACTTATCCTTACTTACAGGGGATGTGGACTTACGGGATTTTTTACTAGGTCCCAGAAAGCCACGTCAAAAACGTTTCTATTATGCTGTCTATAACGAAATTTGGAAAATCTCCCAACAAGAAGCAGCCGAGAGACTACAAGAAATAGATAGGATCAATTTAGAAAAGGCGTTAGCCGTAGTTGACAATGGCATGTCTACGTTAACATTCTAGGATTTATTCACTGGGCAACATTGTATCTTCTGCTATTGATGTATTAGAACAAGATTTGTCCATACTACAGCATGGGCAATTACGTTCTATTATGTTATTGAGCTGGATGCTGCAATCATTGCTCGCAGGTTATGTGCCTTGGCGATTTATCAACAGTACGTCACTGTTTTCTGCATACAATCTAACGGAAAAACAGATGAAAATGGCACACAGGGGTGCAAAATATACAATGCTGCCTATTGAAAAACTGGACAGATTACCTTTTACTGTGGCAGAATCACCGTCCACAGAGTGGTTGATCCATGGCCATATAACATTACCGGTCACAACTTTCCAGTTTCAGCACTGCCTAGAACAACAACAGGCAAGCAGATATGAAGAAATGGGTAGGGAATTCATCATGGAATCTTGGGAATTACCGTACAGATTTCGATGCAGGAGTGGGGATCTAGAAGTATTTCTAAGCGGTACAAACTGTGAGAACGCTTTAAGTGGATCTCTCATATGCCAGGATATTATGCTGCATGGGGCCTGCAATGGTTCAGTAGTGAACCTATCCTGTCACTTGAGGGGTACCCCGGCAGCCGTGATTACCCCAGTATTCAGACTACTTTCAAATGGGAGTTACTTGATGCTGAACGATCAAGGTTGTTGTGGGATGCTTCCGGGCATCGCATATCTTGCCACCGTGAGCTCCAGGGTTACTTGCTGTATGCAAGTATTGTTTCCACCGACACACACCATCAGGGAGGTGCCGCTATGGCCTTCATTGAATGTTTCCTTTATACGGTTTGATACTCTGAGCAGAATGAAAGCCATGCTTCTACAGAAGACCGTGCCCTTAACCTCCGCCCGGGAGACTTTTGATCTTAAAATAGAAAGGTCCTCGGCAGAGATACAGGCACTCATACGTACGAATTGTCCCTTCCATTTCATAGAAATGGTAAATCGTATCTTTAACATGTCCATTACGACGGGTATAGTCCAGCTATTTAAGACCATAGGTTAGGGACTGTTAAGCACCTTTCAGACGGTCCTCGGAGTTATACCAAACGTCATACACTCCGTATTCGGAAGCATTTTTGGAGGATTTCCACTGATCCTGTTTCTAATAGCAGGGATCCTGATTGTAGTTTTTCTGCTCCGCAATGGACGTCCCAGTCACCAAGGAGATGGAAAAAGCCCTCCTGGAGCGTAAATACCGTGACCGCATGGTCCAACATCTGGGCACACCTCGCCTACGGGAACTAAGCGCCTCTTGGTTCCTGTCATTTAGACCAGTCTGGATGGACTGTGTCCTACCTGTTCTCCGATGCCTGTTCTGCGGAAAAGAATGCGTGTTGGATCTCTGTCTGACACTTCCATCAGTTGCGCAACCTGACTTTGATGCTTTACTGGGCCCGATAATGGCCCATGTTCTGCAGTGTCCCCAATGTATTCTTATGTTGATGGCGTCATTCTTAGAGCCTCCACAGGAAGTCTCTGCTCCTGTTGGAATGGATACCGGCTCCTCCACTGACACCCAGGCCTAAGATGGCGCACAGGCTGCCCCAGCATCGGCTGCAGGCAGTGCGGAAGATCATCTGTGCTCAATTGACGTAATCTGCGAGGTATTACAAGGGTCGTCGTCTGCGAAGGCAGGCAACAGCATTGTTGCCTCTACCAGCCAGGACACATAAACATTTGGCTCGTCGTGTGCTGGGAAAAATGAAGCTTTTTTTTTTACACAGACTAAAAAATTTGAACTCCAAAACAATTGACACTTTTTATGACCTGCATGGCTTTCCGATGCTTATACTGGTTTGAACTATATATACGGACACATTAGAGCTATTGCTTGAGTGTCAATTTTTTCCTTTTAACATAGTTTAGAATGTTTTTACATTTTTTAGCAGAACTATTGTTTTACTATAGTTGTTTGCGTATCAGTGCTTAGACAGCCTAGTAGTATGTTAGAATTTAATTATGTCGTCCAGTCGGATGAGGAGTGGGTGTTATATTCCATATAGGTACCCCACTATAGGCTCAGGTAACGTCGTAACCTTTCACCTATACTCTCCCCTACATTACACACATAACAGTTCTTGGGGACTGACCTTTTACCTAGAAACGACAAATGCACACAGAACGCTGGATTTTCCCTGGTAAAAGCCTCATACATTATGCATGAGGATTCTTGGAAACTCAGCAGGACTACCATCTCCTGTATAATAACTATGTATAAAGTTCAGTCCCGACATCATCCTAAGTCCGACAAGTGGCACAGCAAGGTAGAACCCCCGGGGAGACCTTTGGGTATATAAACATCACATCTTGCTGAGACAAACAGAGGAGATCAGGACTTCACTGCCAACATACTGACGCGAGACGCTGAGGCTCCTGCATGCAGATACTCCAGCTCGCAGTGGTCTAACATCCCTGGCGGGGTGTCCAACTCGAGACCAAGATGGGGTCCCACAGTCTCTCACTTCAGGAAATGGGGTTGACTTTAACCTAGAGGGATTCTTGGCTTAACGCAAACACAAGGAGATGATGGACGGAGCGCTGAAACTTTTCAGACACTCACCCCCAGTCACAGATCTGGGTTTAATCCATCATCGTTCTTTAGCTCACTTCGCCACCCCAGTTCAGACACAGCTATATGCAAATCATTCTTGACCCTGTGCCTCATGGGAACAGTCCAGTCCGAACTGCCAAGCCATGTCTTCCTGGACCGGAAACAAGCATCCTGGGACCGGTTTCGGGCTAACAGCCCTCATCAGCCAGGCTAGCTTGAATCCAGTGGCAAAGTGAGCAAGGGACCCACGTCTGGGCATACCCTGCCAACTTAGGGCGAACAAAGCAAACACAAGTGCACCTAGCATGTGTGTAGGTGTTAAGCCAAGAATGCAAACACAAGGAGATGATGGACGGAGCGCTGAAACTTTTCAGACACTCACCCCCAGTCACAGATCTGGGTTTAATCCATCATCGTTCTTTAGCTCACTTCGCCACCCCAGTTCAGACTAATATATATGCAAATCAGTCTTGACCCTGTGCGTCAGACTGATTTGCATATGGCCATGTCTGAACTGGGGTGGCGGAGTGAGCTAAAGAATGATGATGGATTAAACCCAGATCAGTTGACTGGGGGTGAGTGCTTGCAATGTTCAACACTCAGTCCATCATCCCCTTTGGTTTTGCCATCATGGGAACAGTCCAGTCCGAACTGCCTTGCTCACTTTGCCACTGGATTCAAGCTAGCCTGGCTGATGAGGGCTGTTAGCCCGAAACCAGTCCCAGGATGCTTGATTCCGGTCCAGGGAAGACATGGCTTGGCAGTTCGGTCTGGACTGTTCCCATGAGGCACAGGGTCAAGACTGATTTGCATATAGCTGTGTCTGAACTGGGGTGGCAAAGTGAGCTAAAGAATGATGATGGATTCAACCCAGATCTGTGACTGGGGGTGAGTGCTTGAAAAGTTTCAGCACTCCATCCATCATCTCCTTGTGTTTGCATTCTTGGCTTAACACCTACACACATGCTAGGTGCACTTAGGTGCATCTAGTTAGGATTGCATCGTAGGAGTACGCATTTTATTGTCATGTATTTTATATACTTGCCTGTATTCATGGTTGTAGCAAAATGGTAGAAATCTACCATCCCTTTACTTTCTTAGTGCTTCTAATCATTTATATCTGTTTCTGTTTAGTGGTTGTTTCAGCACACCTATTTTACAGTACAATAAACTAGAATAACAACTGTTCAATAAATGCTTATTGAAAAACGTCCATACCGTTTAGTCTGTGTATCTCTCTGGGATTAAGTGAGCACGAGTGACTGAGTGAAAAGTAGTACACTGTTTCCACGGTCCTGAGGGATCAGGGTTGTCATGTTTGATAGTTGCCAAGAACTATTCTCTCCTTGGTAAGAGGAGTTTCTAGTGGCACTGTGAGCTAGCTGGTACACAGGCCAATATACCCGGGGGGGGTGTCTAGAATCAGTCTGACACCAATCCTACAGTGTATGTTGTCTAAACGCGCAGATCTTATATAGGCTTTATAGGAACTGCACAACAGGATAGGGACTTGGTGCACATAGTTGTAACCATGTTCAAGAAACAAATGAAATGTCGTACCCCAATTTAAAAGCATGCCAAACACTATGGGAACAGGCGCAAACAGAGAAAGGGCTCCCTATTACATAGAATGCGCTATCCCCAGAGCAGCCATGAATCTGTGCTGCCCTGGGAGCAGCGCATTCAAGTGAAATACAGAGCGGCTTTGAAGCAGCCGCTCTGTGTTTCACTGTGCCTGCACTTTGAAGGGGGATTAGGGATGTCTGGAGGGTCCGTAGGTCCCCCTTTACCCCCTGCAGAGGGCTGCTCCCAGGGGGTGCACTGACAGTGTGCCTCCTGAGAGCTTCCTTGCCTCTGCACCCACGTCTGTAATACAGCGCAGGCGCAGAGGCAAAGGGATTCCCTCATTTGCCTGGGGCACGCCCTCATGCAAATGAGGGAGCACCCCCTGCCGATAGCGCTGGCACTTTATGTGTGCCAGTGCTATTGGTATTACAGAAGGGGCTGCACAAGCGTCTCCGGCCCCTTCTGTAATACCAAAGTGCCCCGTGGGTGCGCAAAGCAGGCGCAAAAGCCCGTTGAGCCACCGGGGCAATCTCTGTAAAACGGCCCCATTAGCGTTACAGACAGACACATTCATTTTGTTAGGCACTGGGAAATTAAGTGATTTGCCCAGAATCACAGGATGCTGAGCCTGGTTCCCTAGCTTTGAGGTCAACCGCTCTAGCCATTAGGCCATATCCACTCCCCGTAAATATAGGCATGGGGCAGCAGAAAGTCTATAAGTGCTTGATTGGTATTTAGCTACAGGGACACTTTGAAATCACCCACTTCTTATCAAGAATGCTGATCCCTACTCTTGTGTTAAAGTGAGAACCATCTCCTATGCAGTGTATGCCTTGTCAAAATCTAAATTATTGCACAAGGCAAACTGGGAGTACCTAAGTAGGCATAAGGTAATCCTGTGGGTGGGCAAGGAGGCACATTTACATTACTGAAATATGTCAGAGTTGCAACTTCTAGATGATGCAAGGTAATTCATTAATGACACAGCAAAGGTTGCAAAAAGTTGTCTTTTTCTGTATACTTTTGTGTGATAGAAGTGCCTCTTCTCTTTCCATAGCAGCAGCAGTTTCAAAGTCTTTCTTTCCTGTCCATCTGTGTGGCAGAGAAGTCTAATCGACTTCACCTACAACTGCTCCTCCCACACAGTAAAGGGATGCTCAAAATCCATGACAACGAAATGTCAAGTTCAGACATGATCAACAATACAGTATCTAGTGACCTAGAAGAATACCTCAGTGGAAGGCTAGGCACAGTGCCGTAGATCTAATGCCGTAGATCTAATACTGAAAAAAACAACTTGAAAGAGAAGAAAGCTTAGGCAACCAGAATTGCGCTGTTGACTCGATGCCTGCAAGAAATCCCATCTAATCACAGTATAACCTCTTGTTTTTGGAAGCTTTACATTTTATGTAACTGTTAGTATGAAGCTTCAAGAGCGACAGCTTTTCTCCTTCGCTCCCACTTGTCTTCCATGTGCCAGTCAGCCAAGTGTTAGTGTTAAGCTAATGTTCCCAAGATTAACAACTATTGAAAGGTGGCAGCTGTTGACTTCATTTAGAAAACATCATATATTTATGAACACAATTAGCAAATGTGGAAAACGAATTAAGATATCTTAACAGGAAGAGCTATTTTGCATATTTAATGTTTTTTTTACTCTATTCTGATACCAAAGGAATAAACACAATTCACACTTGTGTCTGGACGAGAATTTAATTAGGAAATGTAAATGTTCTTCTTTCAGTGGAATGTGAATTCTTGCTTGCAATATAATTTCCATCACAGAGGGGAGATTATGGGATGGGAGCCCATGGCTATATGGTCCAACATGGGATGTAGGTTGACTTATTTTTCAGCAACTTCCTTTTGTTTTTCTTAGTTTGTGTCTGTTGAGGCTACAGGGTTATTGCCTGTTGTTCGCCTACTGAAGTGGAAGTGGAGGAATGATGGACTAAGGGAGATGTCTTGCTTTGAACTGAGGGAGAACGTAGGCTGTGAGAGTTTGTTTCCCTGGCGCGTATCCCAGAAGTATTTTCTAACATCACAGTGTAGTGATAGAGGGGTAGGGATCACATTACGGAGAGCTAGGGATTAGTTAAGTATACCCTCTAACGTGATGCTACCTAGACACGTTAAAATTCCAAGGTGGCCCCCACCTTGGGGAAACAAAGAAGTATGGAAGATTCTCCCTTCTGATGAAATTTAAAAAGGTTGTTCTGATTAATTCCTGGGTTCCTGCTGACTAGGACTGGCACCAGAGCTAGAAATGCAAAATCTCAATTTGATTTCAAAGTCCCGTGGAGTCTATGGGCTGCTATAGTGTCTGCAACCTGCTGAGTGAATCCCTTGCTCCCAAACAAAACCTTGAAATGTCTCACCTGGTAATACTGACGCAGTGGAGAAAGTAGCACTTGCAACCTGCTGGTTGGAGCCTTCCACTGCATTCCTGGTCTTAGTTACTGGAGCCAGGAGAGACTCAAACCCCAATAGGAATTTCAGTGCAGTCCTGGCCTTGTGAAAGTCGGGAAGCGCACTGGGATAAGTTTCACAGTATTTGGTAATAATCTGACACAAACTGCGAATTAGTGGTCCAAGCTTCTCATACTGAAACCTTGGGCCAGATGTACGACTGTTTTGTGCGGTCGCAAATGGGAAACTGGCCCGTTTGCGACTGCAAAATAGGTCAAAATGTACAAACCCTATTTTGCGAGTCGGTAACCTATTACCGACTCGCAAAATAGGGTTTGCGACTCGCTATTAGGAAGGGGCGTGCCAAGGGCTTCCTTTCCTAAAAGCGAGTCATACTTCAATGTACGATTGTTTTACGACCGCAATTGTGGTTGCAAAACACTTGCAGTTTACCACCCATTTCAAAAAGGTGGTAAGCCACTCGCAAGCGGGAAGGGGTCCCCTGGTGACCCCTTCCCCTTTGTGACTGGCAGCAATAATATTTTTTAAGAGCAGGCAGGGGTCCCAGGGCCACTGCCTACTCTTAAAAAATGAAACAAACATTTCAGTTTTCTTTTTTAAATGCATCCCGTTTACCTTTGAGGAAAAAAGGGCTGCATTTAAAAAAAAAAAAAACTGCTTTATTTAAAAAGCAGTCACAGACATGGTGGTCTGCCGACCCCAGCAGGTCACCATCCCTGGGAGTGCTAGCCATTCCCAATGGGTCGCAAATTGCGACCTGCCTCATGAATATTAATGAGGCAGGCAATTTGCGACCACATTAGGAATCACAAACAGTGTCTGAGACAATGTTGTAAATTCCATTTTGTGAGTCGCAAATTGCAAGTCACAAAATGACGCAATTTACGAGTTGCAAAATGGAAAGGTCGTACATCTGGCCCTTAGTTCCTTCACTGCAGTGTGAGCATAGTAACCAGAAAACCCGTGAAAGCACAACAGAGTCAGTGAATGCTCTTACCAAGTTGATCGACTTTATGCCAGAGCCGTTGTTTTCTTATTTTTTCTCTTGGCATTCTTTGGCCTGCTACTGAGCATTTTAGTGTGGTGCTGCCCTACAGTAAAAAGCAAACACAAGGAGATGATGGACGGAGCGCTGAAACTTTTCAGACACTCACCCCCAGTCACAGATCTGGGTTGAATCCATCATCATTCTTTAGCTCACTTCGCCACCTCAGTTCAGACCCAGCTATATGCAAATCAGTCTTGACCCCAGCCCTACAGTAGACAGTTTTAATTGAAAAAAATATTAATAATGCTATCTGCCCATGCTTATTGAGCAGTTAAGTAACTCGTTGACAATGGCTAGTTGTTTTATCTCAAACAGGCACTTTTGATCATTGCTTTTACACTGTTTGTCTTCTATTTAACCCCTTTGCAGCCCAATGGGTTGATAATTAGTTTATCCAATTGAGGTCTCTTTGAGAACATAGGGGCAAATTTACAACAGAATGGCGGAGGGCTGTGTTACGCCACAATTGATAACGCCATGCTCCGACATTCTGAAAACGCAGGGCTGCACCATATTTACAATAATACGGCACACACCTGAGTTTCCCCTAACGCTGGCACTACATTTAGCTGCCTAGCGCCAACGCAGGCACCCTTGCACCACCTGCGTTGCAGGGAATGATTGTTCATGTGCAAGAAGGTGTCCCTTCCTGCACATGAACAATCACTAATGGCGATTTGTAACTTCTACGTGTGGTGCAGAATGCAACACATATAGAAGTTGCAAGTCATCATTATTGAATGATGTTTATGTGCAGGAAGGTGTCCCTTCCTGCACATGAACAATCACTAATGGCGATTTGCTCTTTCTTTGTGTGCTGCAAATTGTAGCACACATAGAAACAGCAAAAATGAGGAGAAATTAATAATTTCTCTTAGTTGCACCAGTATAGACCAGGTTTTCCCTGGTCTTATTTTTGGCGCTGCCCCATATTTATGCCAGCCTTGTAAATAGGGGCAGCGTCAAAAAGCAATGGGTCCTACAGTGGAACGCCCACTGCAACACTAATTGCCCACCCCTTTCACGCTAAGTGCTGCGTGAAAGGGGCCTTATTTACAAGGCGGCGTTAAGCCACGATAAGTGGCTTAACGCCGCCTTGTAAATAAGGCGGAGGGGTTATCACCAGCAGAACATCAAAATAAGGGATGTTCTGGTGGAGATAAGCCCTTGTAAATATGCCCCATAGAGTGGGAGCTCAGCCCTAGCTCACATAAAAAGCGTGGCCCCTCCCTTAGTATGCCAGATGGATGCCCTTAAATGCGCTCCTAGAGTTCCAGCAAAGTTCAAGACAAGTTAAAATTAGGGAGTTACTGAAGGAATGCTCCTTTCAATCTAGATGTATCTATGATCGTCTGAGGGATGCTGCCACTTTCTAATGGAATTTTTGAGGAAAGAAAGATGAAGAAAGAAGAATAAGGTAAAGGTTGTTTGCATGCCTGGAGAAATCATTATAATCACATTTCGTAGAAACACATTCCATGTACAACAAGGGCATCATTAGAAAATCTGTGGAGCATAGCTGCAAACAGCACCGAATTGGAAAGTCTCATATTCACAAATAGTCTCAACATATGTTTTGTACGGTAGGTGGGCAGTGTTGTGGAAGCACTCAACTGGAGCGCGTAAATACTGTATACTTGTTTACTTAGTTGCTCCCCAAGTGACAGGACCAGATGTCCGCTGATAACAGAATGCATTCTCTTAAAACAGAAGGTAATATTTTGAAGACAACCATTGAGTGTCCACATTCAGAATTTATTTTAAAACCATTCTGCATTTTCAATTATACTACTGTTAAATTCAAATGTGTCAGAGCACCACTTACCACTGTGGGGCTTGCATTTCCACTCATTTGTGGGTATGCCCAACAGTACAAGGTCTACCTCCACAATGCGCTACTAGAACCACCTACCTGTTCTCTTTATCACTGAGATTTGGGCCCAGATCTGTGAAGCCCTTGCCATTGCGTCATGCAAGGCGGCGCAAGGCAGCGCAAGAGCTTCAGTGAGATTTACTATGCCACGCAAAGCCACCTTGTGGTAAATTTAGAGTAACGCAAATCACTGCCTTGCATTACTCCGAGCTGGGAAGTCATTCCATGGGTAGAGTGTGGGTGTTCCCACAAATCCACCAAAAGATTTTGGTGCATTCCCAGATTTACTAAGAATAGTAAACCTGGGAATACGTCAAATGGTACACCATCCCACCAGATGCATAACGAGGTGAAATATCTTAATTTCTCTTTATTTCTCCTAGCTATTTCCTCTTTCTACATCCGCTGCATTCTGTATCACATGTAGAAAAAGGGAAAATGCCTCTGAGGATTGTTTTATGCAGGAAAGTGTCCCTTCCTGCACAAAAAGAATCATGCCTGTAATGCAGTCACCCTTGCACCATGGCACAAGGATGCCTGCATTGCCCTGCTCTTTCCATTTGACACATCGAAGCAAGTTGTTTGCTGCATTGCGCTGCGTCAACTTTTAGTAAATCTGGGCCCTGTTTTACAGCCTGACAAAAAAGAGACCAGGAAGAGATGGAAGAGTGACTATAAATACACAAGGATTCCATGACCTGCAAATCTGCTAATGAAATACATCACCAGCATGACCTCACTACATAAGCAGAAACTCCACCCCCAAATAAGTATCTTACTTCCTCTGTAGGATATATTCTCAACTATGTAAAACACATCCTCCTTGATTCTGAGTGCCTAGGACAATTATATGTCTGGTAACTTCTGTTACCTGGGATACCGAAAGTATGGGTATAGCGGGTAACCTCGCAACCCTGCAGTTTTTCCCCATGTACATTTCAGCAGCTCAACCCTGTTGATGCTTCCAAGCAGTAAAAGACCCTTTAAATACCAGTGGTGCAGATTTTGGTGTGCTAAGCACAATTGTCAGGCCTCGCTTTAAAGAAAAAATTGGAATCTACAATTTTACATTTTCAAAAAACAAAATCCCAAAGTGGGATTTTGTTTTAGAGAATATAAAAACAAATGACACCTGCACCAAGGGAGGTGTGGGGGGGTCACTTAAACGTTTTACTGTCTCTTAAAACCACATTTTTCATGGCATTAAGAGTGAGTAGATACTATCCCTTTGAACGCCCACTCTAAATCGGGCAGGTGGTTGAATGGTCCATCCTTCCACAGCCCTTACTCCGTCGGGGCATGGAAGAACCTGATAAAGTTCTGCACCTGATAAAGTTTAAGCATCTGGTTGTTGAATTTTATGGGGTGTGAAAATTATCACACTGCGCACCGGAGCTCTTGTAATCAAAACCTTAATTTGAAAACCACCTTTAATTTAGGAAATCCTAATCTGAGTCAATGATCCATTTGCCGCCTATGCTGAAGGCATTATGCAAATTTTAAAGAAACTTGACTCAGAAGGACAAACGTTTCTCAACCAACTCACATTGAAGGATAATACTTGAACTGCCTGCTCCCCTAAGCACCCAAGCTCTGGCTATCCAACCATCATGTCCTTTCCTGGTCAAGTCACATTATGGTCAAATTCCTCATAGAAGATTATTTCAGGCCTAATCAAAAACACCAACCTCCACGGGAAGCAGTGTCCACATAAAGGAAATGATCCAAAGCCACTCTGACTCATTGAAGAACCCCCTTACCTTAGCACTGAAATCCTATCTACCCTGGACTGTAAGATAATAGCAGCCCACTCCCAATTGACACCTCTATAGGTTGTAAGTATGAAACACTATAACACAAAGGACCTTTGAAGAAAGAGCCTAGCCTTTTGAAAGTTCTGGTCTAAATCATTGTCATCACATGAGCTCACCGTGTACCAGGGCAAACAAAAAAAAGAAACTACCAACAATTCTGAATAAAGAGATTGGTTAACTTTTCATATCTAAGTACTCATGCTGTGCACTTTTACCTCATCCACTAATTTCTGGTTGCACAATAGTTGATGTATTTAAGGCTAATACCCATAGCTTCCCTTCCTGCAGATACCCAAAAGATGGAGGCAAAGAAACCATCAAATCTGCTCGAGTTTCTATCGGTCCAGCATCTAAGCATTAAAATAGCAACTTCTTTTTGACTTTTGCAATGCAAAGGTTGTGATTCCTGGCCTCAGTTATTTTTACCCTCATCAATGCCTTCATCCTTTCCACGAAACTGAAGGCCGGCCCACCTTATTTACAGACAGGCTGGTGTACCTTAATAATGTCAGCAACGGTGACTACTCCATCTCTGTTGCTTACCTACTTCTCCGATGCCCCAATGGAGAAGGGGCTGTGGAAGGAATAGCCATTTGACCGCCTGCCCGATTTAGAGTGAGATGCTGAATGGCCACTATTTATTCTCTCTTCACACCATGAAAAATGTGTTGGTAAGGGACAGTAAACATGTTTAAATGACCCCCCCACACACACTTCCCATGGTGTGGGTGTCATTAGTTTTTGTATTCTCGAAAACAAAATCCCATTTGGGATTTTGTTTTTGAAAATATAAAAACATGTTAAAAGTGTGACGGGTGGTACCATCATTTTGATCTTTTATTTTTGTTTCTTCCTCTCCCCTTTTCTCTCTGTGTCTATTTCTTCCTTCCTATTCTCCTTCTCATCCTTCCTTTGTCCCTCTCTTCTTTCCCACTCTCCCTCCTTCCAGTGATTTAGAGGAAAATATATTAGGGATCCTAAACTACCTGCTTTCTGATAAGAAGTGCTGGCACACACCTATTCAAATTAAAGAATTGTAGGTAATCCTGTAAATCATTGCTACCTTTTCTGGCATCTTTCTGTATATTGTGTGTGAGATCGTCAGCCATTTCTGCCTTTCTAGCCAGTAGTGCTCTGCATTCTGTTATTCTCCAGTCTATACTAAAAAGCGAAACAACAACTCCCAGAATACATGTTATTGAATGACATGTTAGAACTATGTAAAGGGGCACACATCAAAAGTGGCTTGTTGGTAGCTAGGGCTATTCCTAACTCACATTCATTAGCGTGATTATGGTCAAATGTATTCACTTTGTCGACCTTAAAAGGGTGGCAGGCTGAGTAAGCCCTAAGAGGATTCAAATGCATGTTGTAAAGGTTGCAGCAAGCTAAGGATCTGAGTTATATTATTGAGACTGGGATTTGCTAACTGCAGGTTACAAGCAGATCTGTGTAGTGATCACTTTTAATCCCTGAGCTGCCCTACAGGCAATGTAAACTGTGGCTTTCAGAGTAAACCACAACTTGCAGTAGGAACAGTAACAACTTGAGAACATGTAACTTATTGATTTCAATCACATCTCTGCAGCGGCCAATTTTACTAAAATGGAAACCTTCCATACGCAGGTTATTTCTTTGGGTGAAAACATGTACTACTTTTTCCTGCATTTAAAGCACGGCCTGTAGACATTTTTAAAAATAAGAATGCAAATCCAGAATTTTTTACTTTGTCCTCATATCTCTTTACCCAATTTCAAGGGAACTTGTGCTAAAGAAAGCAATTGTTTCCACTGTTCTTCAAATGTTTTCTTAGGGGCGATGAGCTCCACGAGGATGGTAATGCTTACTTGCCACATTAAGAAAATATTAGAATATTTGAAAAGTGCCCCATCAGAATCGCTGGAATTTTAGCCAATGTATGTGAAAAGTGTGATCCAAAATGCAACTTTTGGCCTCGTTTTTTAAAATAATTTTTGGAATCCATCAGGAGAAAGTATGGCATGCTTGGTTCAACTCGAGATTGGCATCTTTGCCTCACCACTTTTACAGTTCACCAGCTGCCACTCCTGCGAGTCTCCATAACTTGTAATTCAATTTATCTTTTGTTTAAATTATTTCATGCATTTTAAATAGGATATAGAATTTTTCAATACAATCACAGTTTCCGATTGGAATAAATAATGCAACGGATTCCTACCTTGCTAAATACTGGCCCGAAGTGAGGCTCCGTTCATCCCTGTCCATACAATTCATTGTTCCTGGAATGAGGGCCAGTTCTGGCTGGATATGTGTGGCTGTTGCCACCGCCCGGGCAACCAACTCCATTGCATCCTGTACAAAGTGCTCAAAAAACGTCTCCGTGGTTTTCCCATGTGCGATGAGGCCTAAGGGCAAGCCTTCTGTCCTTAGCTCCTCAACGTTTTGTGAATCTCCCAGAATCCAATGAAACTCAGGCAGCATGACCCCAAACTCTGTGGCAGTCTCAAAGATCCGCCTTGTGTTCTCCATGTCGCAGCCATACATGACAATGGTGGAGGAGGTGTCTTTGATGCTCTCCAGGTGAAACTGCAGGTAGTCCAGTAGCTCATTCTTAGTGGTCAGGTTGCCGGTGATATTTATCACCGATCCTAGATGAAAATTGGAATGGTTCAGGGTGAGGCTGAGAAAGTCAGTGATGTTCCACTCTTCTTGGCACAGCATCAGGCTGAAATTGCACCAGTTGTTCATTTCCAGGATAGAAAATGTGACGTCCGCATGGGAGCTCAATGAGCTTTCGATGGGAAGTTGTAGGTGAAGTGGGTTCTAATTGAAAAGACAAAACAAAAGCCATTGGAAGGATTGTACAGGTACATTTTAATCACACATACCGGACAGTCATTAACGTTTAACTCTTTGCCAAACTTCATGTGCAAGTAAATTTTCATTGTCAATTTTCAAATTTCAAAATAGTCATTGTTCACATCACAATGTTGCCTGTGTGTGAAAGGCATACCAATCAGGATCATGAGCTGCTCTGGTAATGTGGTAGCATTTTAATGTGCTTTAACTTGAATAGTAATGCAGTAGTGTTAAAATGTGCTAAATAGAATGCTGTGTGAGGGTAGAGAGAATTTGGCCATTTAAAGAATGATATTTGCAAGGTACCATGTCCAAGAAGTTTCTATCCCAAGCATAGAATTTATATTACAAATGATGTAAGTAAGAAAGGTTTGGGGGCTGTTTTATCTCAAATTGATGAGCTTGGAAATGAGTGGATTGTAGCGTTTGCATCATGTGCTCTTTCAATGGCTGAAGAAAGATATGCTGTCACTGAGAGAGAGACTCTAGCTTGCGTGTGGGGTTTCACACATTTTTGACAATATATGTGGGGTTACAATGTGTTGCTAAAAACTGATCACAAACCTTCTAAGGTTCTAACTCCTACTGGCTTACAAAGAGCTTTGCCATGTTTAGCACAAATGTCTGTGATGTTACTGGACTTTAATTATGATGTGCAGCATATACCTGGTGTGAATAATAGAATAGCAGATTTTGTAAGTCGCATGCCACTGCCTGCTGATGACAAATGTGAATATTTATTTGATGGTTGTGTTGCAGGTGTTTTTAATGATGGAACAGAGATTATTGACAAGAATGAGTGGAAGAAGCATATGAGCAGGGATAAAAGCATACAGCTAATTCTCAAGTGTGTCTAGGAAGGTTGGCCTGAGAAAAGAAAAGTTAATAAAGAAGTGCGGGCCTTTTGGAAAGTACGGAATGAATTGAGTGAAGAGAATGGTGCACAACTCTGGTGTGGGAGGTTTGTACCCCCAGTTGGATTGTGGAGAAAACTCCTGGAGATATGTCATGAATGCCGTTTCGGCATCTCAAAAACAAAACAAAGAATTAAATATAGTAATTGATGGCCTAGTTCAGATAATGATATTAAAAGATTAGTCAGAGAATGTGGGGTATGCAATAGTTTGGATGAAGTGTTGAAAACATATTGCCCACCTTTATTGCCTATTTCTTGCCCCAATATTGCTTGAGTGAAAATTGATATTATGGGTCCAAATGAGGATGATGTAGCTGAAAAGAAGTACATCAATGTTGTGATGGACCATTTGTCTGAATGGCCCGAGATAGAAATTTTCTGAAAACTGGATACAGAACGAATTATTACATTTTCAAATAAGATCGTCTTGAAGGAAGGTTTGCCTAAATGCTTAATCTCAGATAACGGTCCGCAATTTGTGTCGGACAAGTTTGAAGTTTTCTTGGAAAGGTATGGCATTTCACACAAAACTACATCAATATATCATCCAGCTGGTAACGGCCTTGTGGAACGCTTTAATAGAGTAATTAAGGGCTCAATAAGAATTCCTGTTAGTAATCATCTAAATTGGGGGACTTAGGTTCCCTTAAATGTTGTGGTCCCACAGAATTACTCCCAGTGTAAGTACAGATAAAAGTCCTTTTGTACTGATGCATGGACAGGAACCGATAAGTAGAGACACCGCTTAGATATCGACAGCCAAATTCGCTGAGTGGTCACCTGAGAATGTGAAAAGAAAGTTATTGTTAGCCAAACAAGCATACAAGGAGTGTCATGATAGGCAACAAGGTGTGACATTTTTTCCAGTTGGAATTTGTGACTGGGTAAAAGTAAAGAAGGGAAAGATGGTTCAGAAAGGAGAGAGTAGATTTTCAGAATCTTTAAGACTGGACAATTTTTTGGGTAATTATGCTTTATTGAGTGGTGGCAAGGTTTGGCATTTAAGCAGATTAGCTAAATGCAAGCATGTTAGTGTTGAAACTGGTGGGAGCAAGGAAGGCAAGATCCACAGTCAGAAGTATGATTGGATGGATGATGTCGTGGATAGTAAGAATGGGATGGAAGGGAATGATTATGCTAATAGATTGCGAGCAGATTACCAGGAGATTGTTGCAGTCAATGATCATTTTCAACAGACTAATAATAAAACGAAGAATCAAGATGGAAGGTGCAGGAGAACAATTTGTCAATCAAAAAAGTATGAAGAATTTGTTTGTACATAACAGTATTTTTATGAACTAAACACTGTAGAGCAATTTTATGTATTAATTTTAATAATATTCATTTTTGTTTTGTTTTAAAAGAGGGGAAGATGTGTGGTAATGTGGTAGTATTTTAATGCACTTTAACTTTAATAGTAATGCGGTAGTGTTAGAATGTGCTTAATAGAATGCTGTATGAGGGTTCGGAGTTCGGGGGACTGATGGTTAGAAGGAGACTGTGAGTGGAGACAGTGGCAGCTTCTGTAACCTCTGCTGCCATTTAATTGATGCTGGGGTTGAATGAATCACTAAATCTGCCATAACAACCAAATCAAATTCTCATACGCAGTATCTGATAATGGCCAATAAACTCATCTTTCAATTAAATTGTCTTTTCTATTTTTATAAATCTTTTAATTGCCAAAAGGTCAAAGCAAAAAGCATAATACAGTGTAGCATCAAGACACAGCCAATTAAGATCAATTCCCTCACAGTTTCCTTCGACCCCACATCCCACCACCATCCACACAAGCAATCTACTAAATATTAGCAGTCTCGAGGTACACCTTCCTCCAAGCATTAGTCTCCAAGGATCCAAAAGGGGCCCACAACCCACCCCGATAATCGTTTCATTTCCCCCATATTTTGGTCCATTTACCTGGACAGCCCCAACTCTCATAAACCGCCCTCTCTGCCAGCATACACCAGTCCATATCCAGACGACAGTCACTCAGCTGTGGTGACTGTTCGGCTCTCCAAACACGTGCAATGTTGCGTTTAGCTACCATAAACACCAAGGTCATCAGGATTTGGTCCATGCAGGTGAGATCAGTGTCCTCCCAATTATTTAAGAGACACCACTTTGGGGAGATCTCGACAGCACTCTCGCAGACATTATTCAGGCAGGCCACTACAGATTCCCAATACCCCTGTATATCTGGGCAGCTCCATAACAAATGATAGAAGGTGCCTGTTTGATCACGTGTCCTAAAACACAAGACCATTGTTGCCCTGCCCATTTTCACAAGAGTAGTACATGCATAATAGAGCCTATAAGGTATGTTTAGTTGCACTAGGCGAAATATAGATCTTATGGCTACTTCCCTAGGGGATGCTAAAGCCGCAGGCCATTTATCATCTTCTAGGCCCCCAAGATCCCGGTCCCAGTGTTCCCTCAAACGAATCAGGGTATCTGTGAGTTGTTGATTAGCTTGCGGTATGTAAGGGAAACGGTCTTTTTGAGCATATAATCAGTCAATAATCTATCCTCAAGTGGGGATGCCTCTGGGAGATCCTCCCCTTTTGGCAATGCCTTCGGTGGTGCATGGCTGATCTGTAGGTATAGGTAGGCTGTGGGTGCCAGTTGATATTCAGTTTGTAGGTCAGCGAACGGAATAACTGCATCTCATGTCCATAGGGCTCCCACCTTTGTAATGCCAATGAGGTCCCACTTGTGAATCCAGAATGTGTCCCCAAGGTGTCCAACCATGCAGTGTCCCATAGAGGAGTGGCTTGTGTGATCCTATCTCGCCAGCCCAAGATGTGCAATGTTTTATGCCAAAGTGAATTAAATTGTCTTTTGTCTGATAATGGCTGTAGTCACATGCTTTAATTGGGAATATGCCAAGCAAATGAATGTCCTGACTATAAGTGCAAAATATACTATATGATTGCCTGGAATTAATACCAAACAGTACGTTTCACTTGGTAATCAAGTAATTTTATTTTTCAAAATGTAAGTGGTAAACTTTGGTTAGAAGTGCTCCTTGGTGGATATTGTTTAACAAAGGTAGCTGGAAATCTTTCTAACCAGAGAGATCTTATGTTACGTTGTTATGTTATTCTATTTTATTACTGTATGACATGTTATGTTATACCATGTTATCTTATTTATACAGCATTATTGATCAATTTTTAACCACAAACATGGCCCCTTGGCACTGGTTTTTTATCCATAACATTACAATTGCATCTCTTATTCTAGGGTCTTCAATTGCTGTGTTGACCCCCTTTGTGTGTCCTTAGAATAACCATGAAACAGAAAACTCATATCCTTCCTACTTCCCTAGTCAGAGATGACGGAGTGATGTCTATCACAATGGTGCTTGATTTTCAACTATGAAACCATCCCTTGACAAAAACATCTTCTTACTGAATTCCTTCACTAACATGATTACTTAAATAAATGACCAGAAACACCAGAAGGTCAGGTACCAGGTACTGTTCCCCTGTTTCCTTTCATCACCACTTCTTCTCCTTCGAGGGGCACCACGGGCGAGGCAGTCAGGCTGTCTTTCCCGAGCTTCACCCTTTTAGAACCCTGCGCTCTTTCTACAATTCATATTTCTAGATTAAGAGAGCAAACGTGGCCTGTTCATTCATGATGAATCAGTACAGTGGGCATATCACTGGGTGTTTGCCAAACGCTGGATCTGCCTGGTAAAGTTAAACCCATTCCCCCAGGGAATATTATTTCTTCTCCATAAATGAGGAGATTCTTGAATGAAAACCATAGTGAGCCCCATCTCATGTTTTTCACTCGAGGCCCACTGGCACTACATCCATCCCCAACCTCCCTCTGGAGAGAACTTTTGTTTCTCTTGCACCTAACTGAGAGGAAGAATTGAAAGCTTAGGGCTGTAGCCACATAAAGTGAGCAGTGGAGGCTCTAAATTAAAACACTGTCCCTGCAGACTTTGGGCTGACTGTAGTCTTAAATAGTTGAAGAGATGGGGCAGCACTATTTTACCACATTAGACAGTGGTAAATTGGTCCTTGTCGCAGGAACTTTTAAGGCATGTGCTGCTGTTGGCTGGAAACGTAGCATCATTTGCTGCATTATCTAAAATAAACTACAGCAGTGAATACAATAACATATACAAAGTACAGTTTTACACAATTAAAACATAACAGGGCATGGCAAAACAGAATGCAACACAACAACCACAATACAACACAATGGATCACTGACATAATATTGAACAATATCAAGATACAGAAATATTGTGTCAAAAATATCGATTACAAAAATGTTGTTTCAATATACTTATAATGGTAAGTACATAGTTATCAAAAAAGAAATATTGTTTCTCACTAATATTGTTAAAATATGTACAAAAATGTGATCTTTTACTATATATATATATAGTTTTAAATAGGAAATCTTAAATATTTTCATACATAACATTAATGTAATGTAAATTAAATAAATTTTAGTCATATTTAATACTATATATAAAAATATACTCATATAAACATACACAGATAAATATATATGTGTGTGTATGTTTATATATATATCTATATATAACACTTTTATTAAAAAATATATTTTTATATTATATTAACTGCTCTGTGTTTTCTTTAATTTACTACAATAAAAATCAAATACATATAAATATAGATATATATTTATATATATATAAATATATGAAACTTAAAAAATATGAACAAATCAACTGCAAAACAATAAATAAATGACCAAATTATTTAAATATAAAAAATAATAATTAATTATTACTGAACATCCTACTCTACACTCCTACAAACCCAACAGCCCGCACCTAATATATAACTTAAAAAAACATTGGGCTTAATTACAATGCTGGTCAGACCGTCCGACCGCTGCGGCCACGATCCGATTCCAACTGCCGTGGCCGGGAATGTTCCCCTTGCCTTATTATGATGCACCCGTGTAGGTCGTATCTTCGGCGGTACACATAACCCCAAATATGTTGCTGCAAGTGCATGCAGACTCACAGGAAACATGTGATATGTACACACATGTATGATATATGTGGGCAGTGGTGGCTCCTCCGCTAAGGCAGAGGAGCTTTGACCTACTGCTTTAAAAGCAGTGCAGCGGAAAAATAAAATGATAATAACCTGATTATTATCATTTTATTTTTCACTTCGGGCTGGGTTAGGGCAGGGCGGAGCTGGTGTTACGGGGAGGAGTGGTTTGATCACTCCAAGTGCACATGACCGCTTGGTCGGTCCTCTTGGGCCAGCCAAACAGTCCTTGCTTTACACAGCCTGGTGAGGAACATACAAAGCATCATAGTTCCCATCTGAGTGCCGAGCCATGGTGCTCAGACCAATCACAACATTGCATTGCAGCGTTGTGAGTGGCTTAGGGGAGGGAGCCTGTGTGTTTCCTGCTTCCTTCCGCTGCAGAAGCAGAGGAGAAGGCGGCCGAAGGCACGGAAGGGGAGAGACGGCAGCTGGCAGGCAGCAAAGGTAAGTGGATTTTTAATTTTTTTTTGTTTAACCGGTCACCCCGTCACCCCCGTCCCCTGCCAGCCACCACTGTATGTGGGGATATGCCTTGTGTACCATGTACCCCATTGCTGGAGTGTGGCGATCTGTGCACACTCCAGTCAATGGGAATTCATGCCACCTACGGGCTTACCTGCATTCCGGCTCCCAGAGGGTCGTACTCTTTGGGGTTCAGCTGCCGCGGTGTAGGGGGGACCTGGAGAAAGGGATCCACGCCAGAGACTGTCAGGTAGAAGCTGATTTGGATGAGCACGCACCCCAAATCCATTGTTTCCGAAGACTCGAGGCAGTCTGTTGGACCGCCATGGTCGGGTCGTTGGAAACCCACATCGTAATCCGGACGGTGGACAGAGATCCCTGTACTGCCCTATGGATGCTCTTCTTCTCCGACCGCCATCTTGGAGGTCAGAGGAAGGCAGTCGGAGTCAGCGGTCTTTCAGTGGTTGGTCAGAGAACAGGATGCATGGATTGTAATCAGGTGGTCAACCGACTGCTTCCGACGAGACCGCAGCGGTCGGATCACATCCGACATCCGACAGGACCGTGGAAGTTGGTACGACCGGCATGGTAAACAGGTCCTAATTTATTACACAATTAACATATTTATAATCAATTAAATAATTAATAATGCATTAAGTGTTAATTAATTATACTTAATTAACTTCCCACCCCTACAAACCTAGCAATCCACTACAACACTATAAATTACTATTACCAATTACATGAAAAATTATAAATCACAGACTATATTTAGAAAAATATTATTAACAATTATACAAACAATAATAACACATACAATTAAAATATGAACTAAAAATGAATAAATATAATTTAAAAAACTTATTTTTTACAATTATGGACCGAATTACGACTGACCGACATTGCAGCGGGCAGGAGATTGCCCGACAATGAGTCGGCAGTTCCATCCACCCAATTAGGATTAGACCACCATGCAGGCAGTCGGAAAATGCTTTTTTTTACTGCACCTTGTGCTGCGGCCCAGACACATGGTGCATGGATGTGTGGGGGGGTCACTACATTTGCCCACTTAGCAGTGGGCCACGGGGGACGGGGCTCTGCTTGGGGCCCCCAAAGTCTGTTTCTGTCTGCCCTTTCATGGCGGTCGGGCCGCCATGAAAAGGCAGTTGGAAAGGGACATTCTAATCCCACTGGCACCTCCTCCATTGAAGGGATAGGATTCTGACCGCCCCCGACGGGATCTTGGATCCTGTCGGAGGCGGCGGTCTTTCCCCCTGACTTCTGCTGTTCGACCGCCTGCATCCAAATGCGGGGTCGGACCAATGGCCTGTATTTTGGTGGGACCGCCACCGACGGCAGTCCCACCGACATAGTAATGAGGCCCTATATTATTGAAAAAGATATTAACAACAACAATATTCTTGATAACGATATTACTTACCTGAAAAATTTATATTCTTGACAACGATATTTCTGCATCACACTATTTTTTATCATGATATTTTTTTATATTTCTGCAACTTGATATTTAAAACTCGATTTTGTCCAAATACAAACATAACATCACATTGCAATAATGCAGCATAAAAGTACAGTAGGACAAACACATCAGAATATATGACCAGCACAAACAAATGCCACATTGCACATATTAATTAATATTAGCCTCTGTGCCTTTAATAAAATCATGATTTTCTTCCCAGTAAAACTGTGGAAAATCTGCATTTCATGCCTGTTTACATACAGGCACATTTAAAGAAACCCCGATGCCTGATTTGTTCAGTCGACTCCCTTTGTATTAGTTTTTTGTCATTGAAATATTGGTTATTTAAAAGTGAAAAAAATCTTACCAAAAGACAAGAAACACACAAAAAAGGTGATTCAAAAAGTGTAAGAGGCCTGCGGACACCAGCTTGCCTTACTAAATTGATCTTAAACTGTCCCTGCTTGTTTTGGCCATGTGTTCCTGTCACATAAAGCAAAAATGTATACTCTGAATTTGTGAAAACAAATATGTTGGATGTGTCCTGATACTGAAAGAAAAAAGGAATAGATTTAGGGCTTTATTACGAGTTTGGTGGTCAGACCTCACGAACACCGCAGCCGCAGCTGGCAGCAGACCGCAGCACCATTAGTCTATAGACTGCCATATTACGAGTTTACCACGGTGCCTGCGGTGTGGCTGTGGAGATTTTGCAGCAGTGGTGATTATTTTTCCATATGTATTGATGGCTGTGTGAGCATTTCGACTGCGTATGTGTCGGATGCGCACATATGCATGATACATGTGGAAAAATACCACCCTCCCATTGCTGGGTTCGGGCCCCTTTGTGGGCAGTCCAAGCAATGGGTATATGGTACAAATAGGACTCACATGTATATCGCCTCAAACAGGGTCGGAATCTTCGGGGTGAAGATGCTGCTGTGAAGGGGGGACCTGAAGAAAGGGATCCACGTCAAACTTGGACCATAGTGACAAGAAAGGGGTGAGTATGCACCCCAAATACTTTGTTGCTGCCGACTTGAAGCTGGCGGTCCTACCGCCGCGGTCAGCTTGGGGAAAACCCAACTCGTAATATTGACAGCGGTGAAACTCCCCAGTATCGCTCTATGGCAGCTGCTTTTCCCCGAGCATGACCCTGGCTGTCTGCGGTGTGCTGTCGGTGTCGGCAGGCCAGCTGCAGTCTTTCCAAATGCAATCTACACAACTCGTAATACAGCGATCGGACCGCCGCGCTCGTGGTGTTCGGACCATGGCTACTGTGCTCCACAGACCGCCAAACTTGTAATAAGGCCCAAAGTGTTAGATGTAACATTTCACCAAACAAACTTGTATCTCAGTATCAGAGTCAATGCACACCACTCTCTTCGACACAAAAGAGACAATACTGGAAGCAGACTTTTTTGAGAAGTAGGAGTAAGAGTCCAACCTGTGTAGGATTAGATAGAGTTTTTATAGATATATGCTATGCTACATTGCCAAAAAGTTATTCAAAGTGATCTTGGATGTTCTAAAGTACTGTCCTTCAAACTGTGGGGGTAGGTCTCCTCAGAAGGAAACAAGGCTCTTCAATGAAGGAGGACCGAACATCAATTGAATTTGGAAATATGATCAATGCAATGATTTAATATTGTGGGTAGATGAGAGGTGAGAGCTTTGAGGCTAACATGACAGTGTGCAGTGCTTTAAAAAAACAAACTCAAATAACACTTACATTAGGTCCCATTGGTTCTAAAGCCCCTCAACACCTGAGCGCTATGGAAGGGCGATTGCGAATTGACAATTACAGAGGGTATGGTAACACCAGATGAGTTGTTATGATTATTGTTGGTATTCATGCACTGTAGCAGGCCATTTTGCAGATGAGAGGGGTAATTAAATTAGTGAATTGATATTTGCAAACATATTGTTGCATATTTACAATTTTTTTGGCTCAGTTTACCAGTCGAATCTTGATCGGCCACAAGATGCATTTGGTTGCCTCTCTAATACTTTTAAAAGAAAATTAAAGCAGCACATAACATAACTGGTTGACCTTTATTTTATCATCTCACCAAATTCCCCCTTGAAATATTATACTTGTGTTGACTTATATTATCTAGATATATATTTTTGTCATTAATTAGAAAACACTGCCTACTGTTATTTTTGTCTGCAGTTTTTGAAAGAATGCCTCCAAGGCACAAAACTATTTTTTCATTTTAAAACATATCAGCTATTGTTTCTCTTGCGGGGTCCAAGTTCTTTTATTTAATAGAGGGCTTGCTATAAAAATAGTTGGAGGCCGCTCTTCTAATGAAGATGTTGCCTTATTAATTGGCAAGAATAAATGATCACAACAATTCACATAACTCAGTTGAAAAGGCTGTTGCAAAGCCAATATGTCTCAGCTCTAAAAGACCAAGCTAATGGCTTTGCGAATGCTTTTTTCAAATCACTTACAAACACATGCATTAGGATGCATGCACTTTCCGGCCTGCCAATATTAAATTGGGTATTCTATCAAAGAAAACCCATTCCAAGACACCCAGCAATGTGCATGTATGCATGTGTCATGGCGCATGGGCAGGCGTGTGCAGTGACATAAGCGCTTGCGTTTGTCATGACGCAGGCACACATCTCTATCGAGACATGTATGTGTGCATGCATCATGACACATTGTGGCCATTTTATATTTAACATTCTAACACGATGCATGGTCATATTAGAACAGTAAATTAAAATATTATAAAAAGTGAACAAATGTGTCCGCAAAGCACAAAAATGGAAGCAAGTGGCCCTGTAGCAATTTACAGCTACCAGGTACTTGTGACGAAAAAGTTAAATAAAGAAAATGCAACACTGGGTGGGACGAATACAAGGACAGGAAGAAAAGCCTTCGAACCAAAGTTAGTCAAGTGAGACAAAAGAGTCATCCAATCATGGTTAAGAGACTGACTCGGATCACACTCTTAGGTCCTTATTACGAATTTGCGGTCCGTAAACCGCCATACCGGTCTGACCACCATATTACAAGATGGGCCAATTGCATTTCTAAAGACCGCGGCTGAACCACTGACACCGCCAGCACACCGCCGACCGCAGATGTCCGGTAAAGGCAGCTGCCATAGGGCAGTACTGGGGAGCTCCACTGCTGGCTGTATTATGAGTTGGCTTATCGCCGAGCCGACTGCGGCGGATGAACTGCCAGCTTAGAGTCAGCTGTAATGAAGGATTTGGGGTGCACACTCACTCCTCTACTGTTCTTCCAGGCAGAGATCGTCCTTTTCTCTAGGCCACCCTATACAGCACATTTTCACCCCAAAGAATACGACCCTGTTTGCGTCGATCTACAGGTGATTCCTTTTTTGTACCATATAGCCATTGCTGGACTGGCCACATATGGGCCGTACTCCGGCAATGGGTAAGTGGTATTTTTTCACATGTATCATGCATATGTGTACATACGACACGTGCAGTCAAAATTTACGCACAGGCATAGATAGATACAGAAAACCATTGCCCACTGCCGCATGACCGCCGCAGCCACACCGCGGGCCCCGTGGTCAACTCGTAATATGGAGGTCTAAAAACTGCCAGTGCTGTGGACCACTGGCGGATGCGTTTTTTGGGCGGTTGGACCCCCAAACTCGTAATCAGGCCTTTTACATGACAATTTAAATAATGAAAAACGAATTTTAATTTTCTGTACAGCAAACAACTTATTGAAACTTACCCAATGATGAATGGGATTTTTAAAATGTGTCTGAAAACCTACACACAAATATGCACCATATATGGTGAATATGAAAATACCAATATCCCTTTCGTATATGCTTTACTACCAAACAGAAAAAGCAGCACCTACTATGAACATCTGGCCTGGGCGGAGTTTCAAAAGTGACCTAAAAACCAGCGCGAATGGCACCATGCGCAGCGCAATAGGGCGCTGCCTCATTCTACCGCTCGAGTAGATGTTCTACTCAAGGTGCAGCTTCCTCAACGCGAACAGAAGGTTTCTCAGCATGAGCGGTAGGAGCCATCTCTGACCGCCCACGTTGAGAAATCTCACCAAGAGCTGGTGTAGAGTAAGATTTTCCTTGCTCGTGCTTGCCAACTTAACGCTGGTGAGCACGGGCGAGGAAAAATAATCATTTTTTGGAACTCTGCGCACTACGCTAAGTGGGAAAAACTTCGCAAACTCCGTGAGCAGATCGGAATTTTATACCCAGGCCTACTCCGAAATAACATAAAACAACATACAAATAACTAATACCCCCCAAAAATAATCATGGACTTGTGCAAGCTATGATTCAAACAATTCTTAAAATATACCGCACACAGCAATACAAGGCTGTTACTATCACTTTATCAAAGTATATGGAGACAGCTCCAAAAATCTACACTATGGGGCCGATTCCGATTCGGGCAGGAAATCTCTCCGACCGAGCCGGACCCGGAGAGATTTCCGACCGAATCGGACCCTAGCAGTCCGACCGAACGAGTACGATGCGTTCGCATGCTATTGGACTCGATTCGGTCGGACTCCCATTGAAGTCAATGGGAGCCGGTCGTACAACGCGTACGCGGGCTCCCATTGACTCAATGGGTGCGAGGCGAACAAGGGCGCCCCCTATAGCGGGTACGCGTTGAAGCGGGTCGCGCCGAACACGCACAGGTAGGGGGGACCCATGTGTCCCCCTGTGTGCGACTCGCGCGGCTAGTCGTACAGGGGGGTCCGACACGGACCCCCAAAGTGCGGCTCCGACTGCTCTCTCGAGCCGGACGGGTGCGAGTCGGTCGGACTGATCGAGGCGCGCATCGTACTCACCCGGCCGGGGAACGTCTCCATTGCGCGGTGCGAGTCGTGTCTGTGCGAGTCGGTCGGAGCGGTTGGGTCCCGCGAACGAGTCGGTCCGCGATTTCGCATACGTTCGCATCGTACTCGCTCGCCCGGATGCACGTCCGACTCGGTCGGAAACAGGGCGTCCGAATCGGAGCCGGTAAAGCCGAATCCGATTCGGAGCCCTACCGGCCGAGATCGGAATCGACCCCTCAGTGTAGAATACTCCACTAACAGTGAATTCGCTTTCGAAATCAAAAGAATGATAGCACTACCCTACGTCCCTGTCAGAGAGGTAGGCAGCCAGTATAACTTACTAATAGAAAGCCCTTTCTAGCAACAAAATGACGACAAACTTAGTCTCCTAATGGACAATTTCAAAGATACATGCATCGGTCAGGACACAGACACCAAGCTAAGTACCAGATACCATGGTGGAATATCTATGACAGCACCTTGGCACAGTAAGCCAAAACAAACAACGCAGTGGAAGGATGGCTCAATGCCTTCCAATCCACACTAGGATGCTTGATTCCGGTCCAGGGAAGACATGGCTTGGTAGTTCGGTCTGGACTGTTCCCATGAGGCACAGGGTCAAGACTGATTTGCATATGGCTATGTCTGAACTGGGGTGGCGTGGTAAAGCAAAATAACGATGGATTAAACCCAGATCTGTGACTGGTGGTGAATGTTTGCCAATGTGCAGCATTCCGTCCATCATCTTGTGTGTTTTGCATTTCGCCCTAAGTGGGAAGGGTATGCCCAGACGTGGGTCCCGTGCTCACTATGCCACTGGAGTCTAGCTATCCTGGCTGATGAAGGCTAATAGCCTGAAACCGGTCCTAGGATGCTTGATTCCGGTCCAGGGAAGACATGGCTTGGCAGTTCGGTCTGGACTGTTCCCATGAGGCACAGGGTCAAGACTGATTTGCATATGGCTATGTCTGAACTGGGGTGGCGTGGTGAAGCAAAATAACGATGGATTAAACCCAGATCTGTGACTGGGAGTGAATGTTTGCCAATGTGCAGCATTCCGTCCATCATCTTGTGTGTTTTGCATTCCAATCCACACTAGGCAGAACTCAACCTACATTATACAAATTAATTGAGCAATTACAAAAGGAACAAAGCTACCAAGAACTAAAAATAGAGCATCCACATTGAACTCTGCCTGGAAGAACAGGAGAGGGGTGAGTATGCACCCTCAATCCTTCGCTACCACTGACTTTAAGCTGGCGGTTGCACCGCAGCGTTCGGCTCGTCAGAAAGTTAACTCATAATACGGATGGCGATGGAGCTCCTCAGTTCCGCCCTATGGCAGCTACCTTTCCCCGACTGCGACCCCGAAAGTCGCTGCCTTGTGTTACTCAGCCCCAGAGAGGTGTTCCATGGGTAGCGCGTGGGTGTTCCCGCAAATCCACCATGGATTTTGGAGCATTCCCATATTTACCATAAGTGGAAGACCTAGGAATGTGTCAAAATGCTACCCCTCTCTAGAAGAACCATAAAAAGGAGAAATATGCTTATTTCTTCTTGTTTTTTTCTCTTTCTTTGTGTGCTACAGAGGAAAAAGCCTAAGAGGATTGTTTTGTGCCTTCCTACACAAGAACAATCCTTCCTACAACGCAGGCAATTTTGTACCATGGTGCAAGGGTGCCAGCGTTGGCGCTAGGCAGTAGTTTGTGCACCAGCACAGGCAGAGAGCAGGAATGCACTGTATAATGTTAAATATGGCTCATTCCTGCCCTCTCCCTTTTATGCAGCGCAGCAAGGTGGCTTGCTGAATTGTATGAATATTTGATAAATCTGCCCCTTAAGGTCAACAAACAAATCAGTTGCAGAAAGAAGAGATTAGTAATACACTTGATTTCCTGGATGAACAGGGAAAACTACATCTGTAGTACCCACTGGAGGAATGAACAACAAGTTTGCCAACTACCATGGACATCCATTATAGGACTAACCATGGATACAAGTAGTTATACACCTTCCAGATCGTGTCTTCCACAAACCCCTAAATGTTAAATGTGTAATGGTCAGTTCTGTTTTAACCCTTGTTTTTAACTTGTGCATCATGCTAAAGACATGTACCTATGTGACTACCAAGAACTGAATCAAATAGCTGGCACTACATAGAAGATGATACATGCAATGAGAGCGGCAATAGGCCGAGCACGGTAACAGGGCACACACTTAACATTTGGAACACACACGCACACACACGCACGCACACACACACACGCACGCACACACACACAGTAATGTTTATACACACACACACAAACGCCCACTTACCCACTTATAGAACACTACAGGGATACAAGTACACAAGCAACATTTCTAAATGCTACTTTATTTTACGTTGTCTAAATTACATATGGACGAATAGAACTAAAGAATACTATATTATAAAGGACATCAGATATATCTATAATGACTCGTCGGTCAGATGGAAAAAGAAGAAAATGGGACCATTTCAGGCATGTCACACAGTCAGTCTTGATTGAAAAAAGATAAACGGCCACAATACACACTGCCTAATTGATTACAGAATATCTCATTTTCCAGACCTACTATATGTTATGCAACTAAAACTTCTCTCTTCATTTTTGTTAGTTATAGTTTTTGGTCTTCCTAGGCTGCTAAAATGACTCATTATATTAAAGCACCCGGTTCAGAAATATCTGTGTGGCTGGCACATCACAGACTTAAATTCCTGCAGGATCAAGCATTTATTGATTGAGTAATACTAGGATGTGCTGCGAACAGTGCTACAAAGCCAGAATACCAAGGTGGCAATCCCTGAAATTAAAAAGTAATTTCAGTTGAAATTAAATTTGGAGAGCAGATTTCTGCTGCATAATAAAGCAGATAGTCAAACTGTATTGAGGCTAGAAGTCCTGTAAATCAATTTCTGTAATTGTGTGCTGATTCTCTTGAGTGTAAGTGAATTACACTCTTCTGCTTACAGGGTGTTGTCATGGCCCCTAGACGAAATATCAACTGATTAAAACGGGTTAAACTTCCCCGTTGTCTACTACTGCTGACTGTGTAAAACATAAAATGCCATACAAATGCTTGCTAATTGAGATCTATGCCCAGGGCTGAACAAATGTGCCTCTGCATAGCATTCAGAAAAACTCAGGAAAACTACATTTCCAAAAGAGATAAGACATAAACTGTGCACCAGGCAATCAATCGCAGAGGACACACAAATAAGTAAAACGATAAGTGCTTGTTAGCCAAAATTCAATATTTACTTTTTTTTTTACAATTGCTGCCTGGTATGCTAAAATATTTTTTTTTTACCAGGTCAGAATATACTTGCATAACACAGAAGAAAGAAAAATAAAACGTGTCCCACAATCTGTGGACTCAGCTCACCACTGTAGGAATGAACACAACAGAACAGCATTCATCATAAATATGATTCAAATCAACCAATGGCCGAAGAATGCAATGAATGACACTGAGTCCAGCCAATGCCTGAGAAGGCTGAGTTTAATTCCATTCTTTGAATAGCTTGCATGAGGTGTGTGAGGCGAGGCAGGTTTAACTGCCTGCGCCAGACTTCGAAAAGAGACACTTAGCTCAGGAAAAGGGTTAGTTGAGTGTTCTTTAGAGCCCACAGCCATTTTCTGGGCAAATGCTAGTCTTAGTGGGCACAGCAAAATGTTGAAGAGTGTGAGAAAATGAAGAAAAAAGGCCTCATAATTCCCAGTCTCAGGACACAAGAGCACATACGACCAGACAGGGAAATCTCCTTATATCTATCAACCAATAGGGTTCTGGATATAAACATTTCACATGCCCACAGCTATTGTGTCCGACACGTTCCATTTTACCAGGGAATTCAATGGAAGTGAATGGAATGCTGTTTGTGAATAAGCATACTATAGACCTGAGCCAAGTTCAGCAGACCTCATCCCCACCAAAGGATAAATATAGGACTAAATATAAGTAGGAAGAATAGGAATCAGCATGGAACGAGGGAATTTCTCTTATATTTGTGTGGACTTCTACTATTCCCTCCCAAGATCTCAGTAGACATTCAGAGCACTCACTCTTCCATTAGGTTCACTGGGTGTGTATTGGCCTCTTAAGGCGGGGAGGGCAATAGTAGAAGACTACACAAATATCAGATAAATTCCATCGTCCCATGCTGAACCCTAAGCTTCCTGCTTTATAGTTACTCATTTAGTTATTCTTTGGTGGGGGTGAGGTCTACTGAACTTGGTATAGACCCCTATTATACTGCTTGCTTTAGGAGCTCCTGGGCAGTCTGCAATGGGATTTCACACTTCTCTGATGCATGATTGTACTTTTATGCATTTTAATTAATGCGAAATAAAGTTTTGTGACTGAATGACTGAATGCATGACAGCTATTTGACATCACAAAGTTAACATTGGTTTACTTTGCAATCACCAGCACTAATGAAGCTAAACCAAGATGGCTGGTGTAACCTGGACACCACATGTTTTACTGTGAATGACCTCAGCTGCTAGCGTGTCCCTGGTGGCATTGGGTGAGATATTTAACACTCAAATGCAGGTATACTCCTATTTCTTTACTATAACCACATCGTTCAGCGGGAAGCCAACACGAGTGGAACTATTATTAAGGAAACATTTAAGGTTTCAAAATTCAAACACTATTATCAGAGGGATTATAAGAACGACACAAAACCACACACAACTGATTCATCACACAAGCCAGAAGCAGTTTATAGTCGCAGTGAAAGCAGTATTTCAAAGATATGGGGTCATAAAACTCACTATGCATGGTACTGTGGAGAATCATAGTGTTGCTCCTGGCAACATATAAAAATGCCTGCTAACATCCTTTGAATGCATTAATGTTTAGTGGCTAAATACAAAACCTTATATTCGAATCACGTAGCTTTTCCTAGGCAAATCGGGAATATTTTGAATTTAAATCAGAGATATCTTGAAAGATCCTGGATGATTAATAATGGTTAGCGCGTAAAGAAACACAAAAAGGATTAGTGCTCATAAACAAAATAATTTAGTCTTCTGCTTTGCACTTTGTTTGTGGCTGTGGAGCCTCGGTGTCTAACAACTTGTCCATCTGCACATTTATATTTCTTCTGAAAAGTATGATATGTTTCTGTTGTTCAATAAGGTGTTCCTTCCACACATGACAGCTTGATAAAGAAAAGTGAGATAAACATAATCTCATCCTTTCACTTAGCACGGTGTTTTAGATTGCTAACTTTGTTGATTACATATCACGTGATGGCATAAATAGATCTAAAAGATGATCTCATTTCATCAGTAAGAAAATCAGGAATTGTCCCAGAGAACCAGATAACACAGAAAACAATTTCATTGAAATTGCACATCATGAAAGATACATCTGCAGATTAACCAGACCCATAGTCTACTTCATAAACATTTTATGATATATTTGAGCAACTGTACTACTCATGACTTGCTCTTTACTCGGATCTATTGCAGATACATTAGATGGACCAGAAAAAAAAATTGCCCTGTAGAAATAAAAGAAGGACAATGCTATAGAGTCAGAATATTTGATAGATGTTCCAACAAGTAGATCTAAAGTTAGAGGATTGACGATGGCTACACTACTTTGTGTCATATATATGATTATATTTACTTTGCATGATATGCGCACACAGCAAGTTCTTCTATGGGGAGGGGCACAAGATGGAATACATTTTAACTGTAGATGATTATACAGAGACTAACTTTAACATGGCATCCATGCACTCCAGATTCAGGCACTAACATTGAAACCATGTGAGTGTCTCAATGTAGTCTTCAGCTGGAAACTGCACTGCACAGGACACACTACTTAACTTCAGGATACACATCAGTCATTAACACAGTGCTCAGACAGTTCACATGAGACACACCTTGAATGGTATGCATTTCACCAGCAATTCCTCGAGGTGCCTCAAGACCCCTTTTGCTAATTCGAGATATGAGTGAATAAGAGTTTATTTGATGTACTGTTGACCACTGTTCGGAAAGGAAGTTAAATGATCTTAGCCCTCAGGTGACGAACGAAGTTACAGGTTGGGGGAAGATGTAGTAATTGTGAAAGAATTCTGATACCTAGTATTTGCATACTGTGTGATGTTAAGCTGTCACTATTACATGCCCGGTTAAAGGATTTCATTTTTCACAATATCCAGTCACTGACTGTAATCTGGCTCTAATCATTGCCAGATTCCAAAAGAGAGAGAGACTAATTCCCAATACAACACCATATTAAGTACGGTTATTATTTTAGCATTGGGGTTTTGAGGAGGGTATGGCCACTAAAGACAAAGGTGTGTGTAGTCTCCTAACAGCCACAAGAGCTTAAGGAGACATCTTCGGCCCTTTTATGGATATGGTATGACGTTCCACTCCGTGCTGCGACTCACATTTAAGTCAGTGTGCCAGACACAGACCGGGACAGTGCACCGTATCACAGCAAATGTGATGTTCCCAATGTAGGTGCAAACCACACCTGGAATGGCTACAGCACATTACTATAAAGTGGATCTGCTTTTTGAAACCACCTGTCAGCCTCTCACATGAAGCCTGTGTTTCAAAGAGGAGGAGAGATGCCCCTGATGGCATATCCAATGAGTGACTGCACTCACCTGCATGGGGATACCTGTCCACTTTTCCCCCTTTCAAGGGACACCACGGGGTGAGCACACTGATTGTGTGCTGCTTCTTTGTGGCACACAATTAAGTTTGCCTCCTGATGGCCTCTTTGCCTTTGTATCTGCGTCTATAATAGGGCACTGGGACAAAGGGAAAGAGTCCCATTATTTGAGGGAATGACGCTTGAGATCAAGCCTAGATCACATTTTGCGCCAGCATGATCTGTATTACAGAAAGAGCTATTGAGGCTTAGAATCTATGTCCAAATTTATAATTCCATAGTACCCCGTGGAACAAAAAGTGAGTGCACATGTCTGTTGCAACCCTGGGGCACTTTCTATTATACAGTCCCTGGAAGGAATATTTTAGGGTAAATTGCTCCCCCTGCCATTGCCCTAAGGGGTTAGTGTGCATCGTTCCAGCTCCTGCAGTCTCAGCATGGGAAAACAATGTGCAGCAGTAATCCATCTTATTGACAGCAGATAGAGGTGAATCATGAAATCAAGCCCCAGCTCAGCACAAAGATGAAATTTATTGCATGGCAACTGCAAACTTTGTATATTGCACTGCTATAAACTAATAACATGGAATACTCCAGTTTTTAACCATTTGTTGTATCAGAAAAAACTGACATGTCCTCCTCACATCATGAGTGGTAGCTTCAAATGATCTCTTGAGGGTCTGAAACGGATACCTTTTTCTCTGAAATTTGAGAGTAAAATAGTGAATGAAAATGAGATAATCTGTCTTTGCAAATAGCATGCATTTTCTTAACTCTGACCCAAACAGCTACCGGACTACTATCATTCAGGCTTTCCTTCCTCTGGAAGGTAACTTTCTTGAAAAACTGTATTTAAATAGTTTAAGTGTCAAAGGCATAGTTCTAACAGCAGTGGAGTGGACTCGGAGTAGAGCTCTACTCTAAAGGCAAGTGTCAGTCAACACTAAACGCTTGGTGGCATGCCTTTTGGTACCAGCACTGTCTCCTATCATGCAATATCTTCTACCTTACAATCATAGCACTCACACTTCCTTACATAGACAGGGGTGGCACTCAACTAACTGGTCTACCATATTCCACCCTAGAACCACAAAAGGAACCCTTCATCCCCAAACATCTGTGCATTTGTGACGGGGGGTTTACGAAATGCCCTAAAAGAACACACAAGAAAACAGGCCATCTTCTATGGCGCAACGTTCTGCAATACTGTCTGCACATCTCTCACACTACACCTCTCACAACAAACGAGATAATAAATCCAATTCTTCCTATAACTCTCTGCGTGTGCCTACAGCAAATTGACAATATCCAGGTCTTTATCCACCTTTCCTTTCCCTTTTCTCTTCCCAAAAATATATCTGATACGTTTTATATTAAACAGCTGGAAATTTGTGAACACAACCTTGATGATATCTGTAAATCCACTCCAACAGCTACAAATTTCCTTAGACGGTGTACGGAGGTTCTGCTACCCTGTTTGATCTTTGTTCAATTGGCTGGCGAATTTGGTAGGGGTAATTAGTAGGTACAGTACTTTTCATTGAAGCTAAATAATGCTCCTCAATTATGTACTGGATTTGGAGTCTTTAGATTATGTAGATGGTTACTGAGTTAACTCCCATTGTCAAACTAAAGTCATTATCCTTCCGATGGAGGTCTAAAGTCTCGGGCTGATGATAGTCTTTGTATGACTCCACAGATCTACCAAATGGTCAAATTAGATCATTTTCAGATCTGGATTCTTAAGACAAATCTTTCATCTATTCCTTAGGCTCCTCAATAGGGATGGTGAGGAGGCTAATAAAATCAGGGCTTGATAATTAGAAACCTTTTTGTGTAGGCTCGCATAAATATAGGTGATTAACCTCCTGTGAAAGCAATGTGTCACAATAAGACTGCCAGTGAACTCTGAAAATGGTGACATGTGGCTAAGGCCAGTAAAAGACTTGGGTCCTTATTCTTGGTGCCCAGTGCGGATTTGATAATTTCCCACCCTTGGTTTTAACAATGTGGGGGGAACACTGACTCCAGGGGTGCAGCGTTAACAGGAATTCAGGCTTTAACCATGGCGAATTTCCAAAGAAGTGAGGAAGTACTGAGGAAATGGTTATTCTGAGCAGGGCCAGCTTTAGGACAGTGCGACCGGTGCGGCCACACTGGGTGCTGACCTGTGTAGGGGGTGCTGACCTCGGGGTGGGGGCGGCGCTGTGTTTAGCAATAACTTCTGATTGGAGAGATGAGGGCCACTTTTGCCCAGTGGTAGTAAGAGAATGCAAGGAGGCAGTCATGGGGTGTGGGGGTGCCAAAAAGGATTGTCGCACCAGGCGCCACCAGTGCTAAAGCTGGCCCTGATTCTGAGTCTTATTGCCCAGGTAGTTTCAAGGCCTCAAGGTTTTCGCTGAGGATGACAAAGCGATGTCAAAAATCCACTCACTTTCTATTGAACCATACTTGCACTCTCTGTGCTCCAGTTAATTGGCCTTTAGGCCATCCTATGGTGGCCCCATACCCAAGACCTCTTTTCTTCAACATCCCACTAGCAAACAGGTTTGGGGCTCTTGAGGAGGTGGATTGACTTGTGTGGTCTGGTGGACCTGACTCGAACAGCGGGTTCAGGTGCTCGGGCGTGGAACTAAAGGGCGCTACAAGGGGGCAGACGACACAGGCTATTTCATGTGGTGTCGGGGATGTTTTAGGGGCTTCGCAAACTGAATATCAGCAGGGAAATCCACTGTCGGTTGAGCACGACTCTCCATCTCCTGGTACAACTAGCGGGAGTACCCTTGGGGTAGGAACGGAGGTCCTCCGTTTGGCCCAGCACGAGGACTCCCCGAGCCCAGTTTCTGACAACCATCTCCCCCCTGGCAAAAACCCTAATTTTGATTCCAAGCTGAGGGTTCTTTCCTGGAACATCGCTGGAATCAAAAACAAGCTGGACTCCCCAGATTGGGGGCTTCTTGTAGACAGCTACGACGTATGCATGTTTCAGGAAACGTGGGCCAGGGAAGATGTTATGAGGCTGGGGTATGCAACCTTCAATATTCCAGCTACGAAAGGGGGGAGAGGTAGGCCCTCAGGGGGCCTCTGTACCATGATTGCAACACACTTGAACTGTACAGTGGGCCATCTGAACACCCTGTCTAACGACATTCAGTGCACCATACTTACATTTCCACCTAGCCTCAAAATTGCCTTTATTAATATTTACTCCCGCCCAGTAAGTAACTGCCAGGAATCTCAGACCTTTGAAGAATTGAATACTTTCATCGGCTCTGTCCCCCCGAATTTAAGACTGGTTATAGGGGGTGACTTTAATTGTCAATTTGAGCCTCTTGATGCCTCTTTTGATACTTTAACCAGTGTTGAGGACCAGTCATGGTCAATCCCCGACTCCAAACTCACACAATCAAGGCCTGGACACCGCTGGCACTCCAGATTAATGCAGTTACATTAACCCATTCCTGAGAGCATGCAACGGCCGCACCAAGTCAGATAGACCATCGAAGCCAACCTTTAATAGATCCGGGCAATTTTCTCTGCTGGATTATATCTTAGTTGAAGCAAGATCATGGAAGTGGGCTGCTGATTTTTCCGTCCTGCCACGGCAGGACAGCGATCATAATGCCCTGAAACTGGAGCTGTGGCTCCCAAACTTCAACAGCCCTATGGACAGTAGCACCCCGGTAGATAGCAATCTAACTCTCACTAATAATAGAAGGAGAATCAGATGGGGGGCACTAAAGCAGTCACCTGATAAGATGGCTGCTTTGTTCTCTCTGACCATACTGCCCATTCAGGAATTGGGGGATATTGCCAGGGCAAAGAAAATTCCGCAGTCGATTGATAGAATACAGGCACTGCACTTAGAATTAACAACTAGACTGACCAATATATTTAACCCTCCGTTACGTCCCAAAGCAAAGCAGGGCTCCCAACTAACCTGGTACAGCGACACATGCCGCAAGGCTAAGAGAGCCCTCTTAGAGGCTATCAAAAGCAATGATAGACCCTTGATTAAGCAAAAGAGGCGCTGTTATCGTGATTTCATCAATCAAGCAAAGAAGGACTGGGAGACAGATAGATGGGATGCCATTAGCTCAGCCCTTTCTAATAGAGACATGAAGACGTTTTGGTCATTAGTGTGCACAGAAAGCAACTTAGGTCAGCCTGCTCTAGAGCCAAACATTGCTGCAGCCGCGTGGAACTCTCACTTTCAAGCCCTTTATTCTATGGATGAAGGCACTGATATAGATGTTAGCAGCCCCTCATCAACCCTTGGGATATCCTCAGAAGAGGGTTATGGGATCTCCATAGCTGAGGTCCTCAATGCTATCAGGAAGCTCTCTCTTGGAAAAGCACCGGGTTTAGATAAGATCCCAGGGGACTTATTTAGGGCAGAACCAGTAATATGGGGACCCTACCTCTGGGCTGTCTTCAATGCCATCCTGGGAGGTATGGCGATTCCGGACACCTGGCTGGGGGCTGAAATCTACCCCGTTTTTAAAAAGGGCTCACCTCTCTCACCGACCAACTATAGACCGATCAGTTTGATCGATGTCACTCAGAAACTGTTTGCTAGGATTCTCCTCAATCGCCTTCAGGCATTGATGGAGGAGTGTGAAATTCTGAGTCCCTACCAGGCAGGTTTTAGGAAAAACATCTCCACCATAGACCAAATATTAAGGCTGCAGGTACTATACTGGAAGACGGTATCAATGGAGGGTGGCAGCCTCTATTTGATATTCGTCGACCTGAAAACGGCCTTTGACTTGGTTCCCAGAGATAAATTATGGGAGGTTCTCAAACACCAGGGAATCCCCCCTTATCTCTTGACATTGATCATGAGATTACATGCGGGCAATTATGCCCAAGTAAGGTACGGGAAATTTGGGGAATTAACCCCTCGTTTCCAAGTCAACAGAGGGGTAAGGCAGGGGTGCGTGCTTGCTCCAACCCTCTTTTGCCTCTTCATTAATGCTTTAGTCACCCATTTAAATGAGGTAGTGGACAACGATGCCCCCAAGCTGGTGCACAGCAAGGTGCCAGCAATGATGTTTGCGGATGACACCTTGCTCCTTTCTAAGTCACCCATGGGCATCCAGAGGGTTCTTGACAGTTTTGCAACCTTCTGTAAAGCTAGAGGGCTGGAGATTAACACGCTAAAAACCAAATTCATGGTTTTTAATCCAGCCAAATCCTCCCGTCCTAACCCCTCTTTAAATGGTACCTTGCTAGAGCGGGTGACAGTTTTTGATTATCTTGGTGTCACACTGTCTGAAAAATTTGACTGGGGCCCTCAAATAGCTAAAGCTAGCCTCAAACTTGCCCAGACGGTAGGGGGTGTACTAAAAACCTACAGGAGCTCCTCTTGCAAACCGGCCACCATCGTGGCCAAGATTTACAAGGTGCAAATCAGGAGTGCTGCAATGCATGGGGCTGAGCTTTGGGGGCATTGTCCCTCTGGTGGCCTGTCCAAAACTGAGCACAATTTCATGAGACAGCTGCTGGGTCTTCCACCTAGCACCCAACTCATCCTTTACATATGGATCTTGGCATTAGACCCATAGCAGAGGAGATTGGTCTTCACCCATTAACATTCTGGCGCAGATTGTGGATGACCCCGGAACTTGCAGGATATCGGACAGAACTAAAGGAGATTCTGGGCTTTCCGGGAATGGGCAACCTGCTATGGTTCTCACACATCAGGGACACATGTTATAAGCTAGGTCTGCCAAACCTATGGAGCAACCCGGAAGTAGCGTGTCAGGCCATTTCACGTATCACACTAGTTAGAGCTTATAGATCGCTCAAATTAGCTGACATCCAGGGGAATACTCTATTAGGCCACTTAACAGTTGACTTTTTAAACATCAAAGATGAGTACCACTTTGAGCACTTTTTGGATATCATCCAACCTTTCTTGGCAAGGAAACTCTATTTCCAGTTTAGAACAGGGACTCTCCCCCTTCGTGCCTTTACCAACAAATGGGCAAAAGCTTCCCCCCTGGGGTGTCCTGCATGTAACTGCACCGAAGAGACAGACATCCACGTTTTCTTTTTTTGTCCCGGGCATAAAACAGCCAGACGGCGCTGGTTAATTCCACTTTGCAGGAACCTGGGGTGTAGGCAGTATGTGGAGGCATATAGATTATTGCGAACGGACTCCCACCCACTCATAGTTTTTGCAGTTTCCCGCTTCTTGGACTCTATGTGGCACAACCGGAGGTCATTGCTAAAATCAGTTCTGCAAAACTAAACTTTTCCTTAGTGCCCATCTTGTCATCTTTTATTTATTATAGCTTTTTTAACCATTTAATCTACGTTTTATCACCTTTTAATCTGTTACTTTTAAAAACCAATATCATTGAATAATGGAAATATGAAGATACTAACTTGATTTGGGGTAATTGCTGGCCGCTGACTAGCAGCATCATATTTATATTGATTTTTCTTCGTTATGATGAATTCTATCGAAGTTTTAACTGAGCTTTGTTCTCATTTTACCTCTATTTACTGCCCATTCTTCATGTATTTTATGTATTACTGTTTGTATTGTTCACTTTGTATGGTCTTATCGACCGAAATAAAGTTTGTTGGAATGGAATGGAAATGCCAAAAAAAGGAGCAGCGGTTTTCCAGCTAGACTTGTAATTACAGATTTACCAACTAACTCCGGGATGCCATCACCTATGGAATGAGGATCGCATTGTCTTTTCTGGACCTCTTTAGTGAATTAACTTTTCATTAGAAAATACTGGATCCCATTCCCACTGGCAGGTGTCAGGCAGAGCAATAAACGAGCCTCTGGCCAAGAAGATAAAATAGAGTAAATTTGACTTTCCGAATAATAAATATGAAAAAAACAGTAGAATTGACAACCTTCTATGACCATAGTGACGGTAAAATAATCTTAGAACTGTACATTCCCACAAGCTTTGGATAAATATTTTCCTATCTTTGCAATTGCTTAGCGGAATAAAAGTTAATTTAATAAAGAGATACACACAGCTGTCTAGTATCTTGAATGAAGATCTGAGCTCACACTTCAGTATAACTTTGTGGATGATCAGTAAGTCCCATGAGTTTGGGAGAAGAATTAACTTCAAATTATTCAATCACGTTGGTACACTTTGCGAAGGGGTTGTATGTCAGCAATTTCCAAACTGGCATTGCACTGCATCACAAGTTCCAGAAAAGATTATAATTGCAATCAATTTCCTTTTTTGTGTGATTCTTGTTCGTGCTTGTTAAACATTTTATAATTCACTATAAACAGTGTATACTAGCCACTATTGTTTGTCGGATTCGTTAGTTTTACACCCATGTGTACTCTTCTTTGTGAAGTTCCACCCAGTGACATCACGTACATTTGTCGTGGATGGCGAAGCCACAGCAGAAGTCTGGCCAATGTGACATAATTCATAGCTATGAAATTGTGAATTCTTCTGGTTCATTAGTGTGATTTTCGGATCTGCATTTTTTTTTTTAAATACCATTATTTACCCAAATTAAATAATGCATTTACAGCCCATAACTTCACCTGTGCAAGTGAACAGCACTATTACTGACTAATTGGATCTTGCCGAAGTCTTTTGCAGCTGCTATTATAGGGTCTCTCTGAAACATTGTGGCACATTATCTCAAAATGAGAATTATTAAAATGTAACTGGCCAATTAAACTAACTGGTGTGTAATTTAGACGCTCATTGTGACTATTGCTCTACCTTAATTGACCGAAAGATAATTTCAAATATCCTTTTAATTCACAGCACAGTGTTTTTATTGCAAAACTGAAAATGAGAGATAATGGTTTGACTCTAAGGCCACTGTAAGCTAACAAAATGTTTTGTAACAGATATCAAAGCAGTGTCTCAGATGATACCTAAAAAGGAATGTGCAATGTCTTTTAGACTTTCACAATAATAAAATCAACGCAATTCTCACATAGACATTCTAGACATTCTAAAAGAGAAGGGAGACAGAGTTTCGGAAGTTGACATGCTCTATTACATACCTACAAATCACTAACCTGTTGCAGCTGGAGACTTCAATGGAATCGGTAACATTGAGGGAAGGAGTCAGACTGGAATGGGGAAGATAAGGAGGAGAGAGATAGGGGGAGAAACAGAGAGGGAAGATAGGGATAGAAGGATAAAGAGAGCAAAGTGGAAAGAAAAGAAGAGGAACAGGGAACATGGAAAGGTAAAAATAATAAAGAAAACTAGATAAAATGGACGAAGAGAGAAAATAAAGGAATGGGAAAACAGAGTGCCCAAACAATAAGAAGGATAGATCGGGGGGATGGAAAAGTAGGGCTAATTGAGAGCATGTGGTTAGGTAAAAGAAGTATGTGATAATGCATAAAAAATACAAGGAATGAGGATGAAATGCGAATGTTTAGAACTGGCAAACCGAAACGAATGGGAAGACTGATGTGGAACGGTGAAGGTAAAAAAGGAAAGCAGCTGTGGAACAGTGGAAAGGACTCATGATCACAGCCACCCGAGAATTTGCTGCACACTCTGCCTATGCAGTCAGTCAGTCAAGCAGACATAAACTTTATACAACAAAAGAGCCATAAAAGGTTAGCATAAATACTGTTTACACACTCAATTCATTTAACAAAGTGAGCAATTACATAGCAGATAAAATCTCAATATAAAAATATTAATCTTTGTTAAAGACTAAAAGATTACAATACAATAACTCAAGTGCTAAAATACAATTGTATAAAGGCTCGGTCGAGGCTGATCAACAGTATCTTTTCCTGATACTGAGACCCTCTAATGTAGCTGATCACAGTGTGGCAAACCCAAGGCAAATGAAGGTGCTGTAAAAATCTAAAACCAATCATATAGGATTTAGAACATAGTGTGCTCAAGAAAGGAACTAAAAAACGAATTCTCACAGATGTATAAAGTGCACAGAAAAGCATAGAATGCAATGTGCTTTGCCTTCAGAAGCATTTGCCTTGCTGTGGAAAGTCTAAAGGAAAGTGCAAAGACCCCATTCTTAACGTGGCCAGATAAAACCTAAAATGGGAATTTTCTATATAAGCAAGATGAAAGTCAAGCTCACTGCTAGAAAATACAGCGTTGTAATCAACCAGAGAGGAAAGTTGGTGTGCCTTGTGCCTACGGATAAGCTGCGCCTGATCATAGAAAGCTGATTTTGTCTGGGCTCTAGCAGAACTGGGGATTTGGTCAGGGTTATTACAAAAACTTTGGGACTCCCAGCCTGCTAAAAGTACTTTTCAGATACCCCAACCAAGGAATAGAGTCTGAATTGTCCACAGATAGGCAGTCAAAAAGGATGCTTTCAGAGAGCCCTAGGTCAGGGGTTTGCCAGATTTTCAGCCATAATAACAACGGTGCAAGCCCAAGAGCATTCTCCACATAATTTAAGCCCACTTCCAAATGACAAAAAAAAGTGGGTGTACCCTGTGCACCATAAGTAATCTTTGCAGGAAGCCATTTTCTACTTTTTGGAATCTGGAGCAGTCACGATACCCCCCACGCTCCCGCCTCATAAGTAGCGATTGAGTGGCCCTTGCCTTTGTACATGGTTATCATCTACCTCACTGCTCTATGACCAAATTTACATGTGAAATGAAAAATACCTTCTACAGATCTATTTATTTGATGCACCCTCAGCACTAACAGAGATTCCCAGTTCAATTGTGGGTCAAATGGCATCCCAAAGTATCTAAAACTCTCTACTTTAGCAACAGGGCTAACCTCTATAAAACAAAATGTCTTGGTTTTAGTTCTCTTTGGCCCATAGGACATTTGCTGATTAATCTTCAGATCTAAAGTTGACATAAATTCAGCAAAGGTGTTCAGCACTCTCTGTAGGCTAATTGCTGTCCTAGCTATAAGGATGGCATCATCCACATATAGGAGGGTCGAGATAGATAGAGTGCCCACCCTTGAAAAATACAATTTCTTCTGTAGCAAGTGGCCTTCTAGACCATTAATGTATATAAGAAATAAAAACGGGGCTAAAATACAACCCTGGAGGACTCCTTGATTACGCTGAATAGCTGGTGTACATTTCCCCCTAGTGCCAAAGCGAATCTTCAATCAATCAATCAGGGGGATTGTAAGCACGCTACTCACCGTGAGGGTCTCAAGGCGCTGGGGGGGGGGGGGTGGGGAGTAGCAGCTCCGATCAGTCGAAGAGCCAGGTCTTGAGTGTTTTCCTGAAGATGTTCAGGGATGGGGCGCGTCTGATGGCAATCGGGAGCTCGTTCCAGGTCTTGGCCGCGATGTAGGAGAAGGCTCTTCCACCTGTTCTGGCTTTGCGGATGCGCGGGGTTTCGGCGAAGGCGAGGTCAGCGGATCGGAGGTTTCGCTTGGGTACGTGGAAGGAGATCCTTTCGTTGAGGTACTGGGGTCCGGTGTTGTGGAGGCATTTGTAGACGTGGGTGAGTATCTTGAAAGTGACTCTCTTCTCTACAGGGAGCCAGTGGAGGGTGCGCAGATGTTGTGTGATGTGTTGATGTCGCAGGATGCCGAGGACGAGTCTGGCTGCGGTGTTCTGTATGGTCTGGAGTTTGTGGAGCAGAGACTTGTTGATCCCGGCGTAGAGGGCGTTTCCGTAGTCCAGTCTGGTGGTTATGAGTGCGTGGGTGACGGTCTTCCTAGATTCGGGGGGATCCATTTGAAGGTCTTTCGGAGGATGCGTAGGGTGTTTACGCAGCTGGAGGCGTCGGCGTTGACTTGTCGGGTCATGGAGAGGGAGGAGTCGAGCACGATGCCGAGGTTTCGGGCGTGGTCGGTGTGGGGGCTGCCAAGGGCGGTGGGTCACCAGGTGTTGTCCCATGCGGAGGGGGAGGGTCCGAGGACGAGGACCTCCGTCTTCTCCGAGTTGAGCTTCAGGCAGCTTTTGCTCATCCAGGATGCCACATCCTTCATTCCTTCCTGGAAGTTGAGTCTGGTGGTGACGGGGTCCTTGGTGAGGGAGAGGATTAGCTGGATGTCGTCGGCGTAGGATACTATGCTTAGTCCATGGTGTCTGACGATCGCGGCGAGGGGGGCCATGTAGATGTTGAAGAGCGTGGGGCTGAGCGACGATCCTTGGGGGACTCCACAGTTGGTTTCGGTGGGTTCAGAGAGGAAGGGTGGCAGTCTGATTCTTTGGGTCCTGCCGGTGAGGAAGGAGCTGATCCATTCGAGGGCGGTTCCCCGTATGCCGGCGTCATGAAGTCTTGCGGTGAGTGTGCGGTGGGAGATGGTGTCGAACGCTGCAGAGAGGTTGAGTAGTATCTTAGCCGAGGTTTCCCAGTACAGGCAACTGAGAAGGGTAATGAAGAGTTCTTATTCCAAAGATTGTGGGTTTGCCCTATGACCTGCACATCCATTTACAACAATTTAATGACTGTATTATTCACTATAAATGTTATTTCGGGTGCTCCCATGGTGTCACAATACCCACCCACCAGGGTATGCTTCCACTAGGACTGAAACAGCCTAGAACAATATTTAACCTAAAATACACCAAAGCACACCAAGTAATTGTGACTAATATCAAAATATACAAAGTAACTCAATGAGTGAGAAAAGTTTTTCTCCTCCTTCCCCACACTGTATGGTTAAATTCGCCGTAGATCAATTTCTTTTTTTATAGATGTCCACAAAAAGTCTTGAATCAGGTCCTTTTGTTTATTTTATTTCAAATCTTTATACATGAAACACAGCAGCAGCACTGCTGCCGGTTACGAGGAGCAGATTATACAGAGACACAGAGAGAGGACTTATCAAGGTCCATAGTATAAAGTACAGCGATATCGTGATGCGATTCCCTGTAAGGAGATGCATGTACTTCTAAAAGAAGCAAACGTCACTGCCATTCTGATTGACACTGCATCCCGTATATTGGTCCTGGAAGAATTAGTTGTGAGGGGAGTCAAATAATACAATGCGTTTGAAACTATGGGAATGAATTCAACTTTCATACTTGAGCCTTGAGAAAGCCCGGAGGGGGCGAAACGTACGTCGGCTGCTGCTGTGTTTCATGTATAAAGATTTGAAATAAAATAAACAAAAGGACCTGATTCAAGACTTTTTGTGGACATCTATAAAAAAAGAAATTGATCTACGGCGAATTTAACCATACAGTGTGGGGAAGGAGGAGAAAAACTTTTCTCACTCATTGAGTTACTTTGTATATTTTGATATTAGTCACAATTACTTGGTGTGCTTTGGTGTATTTTAGGTTAAATAATGAAGAGTTCTTGTACCCCCAGGTTTCTCAGGATAACCCATAATTTGTGCCAGTTGACAGTGTCGAAAGCACACAACAAGTCTATGAAAACTTGATGTAACAAGCCCTTCATGTCCTTGGAGTACTTATCAATAATCAGATAGAGATTTAGACACTGTTCAACAGTACTAAACTCTTGTCTGAAACCATATTGGACCTCGGAGAGGATGTTATTAGAAGTGGCTAAACCCTCCAATCTCGCTAAAAGAACCCTTCCCAAGATCTTTATTGTAGAATCCATTAGCGATACTGGACGGTAACAGGCAGGGTTGTTCCTATCGCCCTTTTTATAGATTGGCACCATGATGGCTTCTTTCCATGTGGTGGGGTGGCAGGGGACAAATGATCACAATTCTGAATACATTTTTGAGCAAAGGGGCCCAATGGTCAATATCATCTCTAAACAAGTCTATGGGGACTTCATCAGGCTGCAGTGCCTTCCTGCACTGACTATGCTTGCTGACTACAGCATCATCCTTAACAGTGATGGAATGACTGAACTGAAGAGCCAAATCCACATCTTTAACAGAAAGTATCTTGTTTGTCCGGGTGAGTGCAAGCAAGATTAGGAAATTTGAATACTTGCGTAAAATGGGCCACCCAAAATCCCGCTGGGATAAAACATTCTATATTAGAGGAAGGCCCTTCTTTAATTAAAGGGTGAATAATGACCTCCAAAAATAGCCTGGTATCCCCTTTGTTCCCAGCCGCTAACAAGTCAGACCATGCCTCATTTCTAAGTTCCACCTTCCTGCCCTTCAGGGTAGCTTTATAATACCCAGCCTATGCACATTCATGTCCACATCATATAAGCAGCCTCTGTGATACATGCATTACATCAAAATATTTCCCACATATGCCTCACTACATTCTGGCATCCTGAATCTTCACACTTGCATAAATATGCCTCAGAGTCTTATCTTTGACTGCTTTCGCTTCACTGCATGCCAAGGTGCAATGACAACAACAAGATAAGAAAACAAATCCAGTCCACATGCACAACATCAGAACACTACCATATAGCCAATACGACCAACACAGCCTTCATTCCAAGCACTCCTGAAGAGTCAAGTGTGACCTATCAGCAAAAGCACTTCAATGCCTTACTAGTGGTATGAAGAGCTAGAATAAATTCCTCCTCCAAAAAAGTAATCTTTCCCAAACAGCTTAGGCAGGCAGTCATCAAGCTCCGACAAAAAATTGAATCTGTATTCAGCTGTCCAAATCATTTACAGTCCCAAAGCTGGATTGCCCATCATCAATAAAAGTAATAGATAGGATGCCCACCTATCAATTACAATCCGATCTCAAACATCATGTTAATTAATCAGCAAGACTTTAGAAACATACATTGTACTGCAAATACCTTTTATTGAGACTGCCTTGGTAGATATAAGGAGGAAACTTGTACAATCTATGGAAAAGGAGGAATCGGACTCTGTACCTTTTGGATGTCTCTGTGGCCTTTGATACCATGGATCACAGTATCCTTTCCTGCTGGTTCAACAACACTGTGGGAGCCAGTATTCTAGCCACAAATTGGTGTTTGTGCTTCCTAGTAGAGAGTAATTAAAGAGAGCGAATGGGGGCTCCTCAATGAGGTTAAAATTTCCCAGAATTAGGGTAAGGATCTTTCTAGATGTATGATTGACGCATGAGTTTCACTGAGCTAAAGATCTTTAATTGCCAGTTCGCACTTTACGAGTGAAACATGATTTGGATGTTGGGCCTGCTCATGCATGGGGTTGACATTGTGTGTAGTATTCACACGCTTTGATATGATGCGACTATAATGGCAAATTGAATTAGACTCGCATGCAAATTATGTCTATACGTAATCTCTGGCAACTACATATTTATGTCGCTATATATCTGTGTGTGTACATGTTGTATCTTTTTTTGTTAATTGGCACGCTCATTATTTTTTATCTTTTTATAAGTTTTTATGTATTCTCTTAGGAATATTTTTCTAAGACGGAAGGATCCAGATTGAACAGACCAGAGAGTAGCAATCTGGTATTGTACGTGTGAAATTAGAAAGCCTGTGTATTATATAGGGAAATATTGAAGGGTCATATAGGGTCCAATTCGGTCCTGAAGAAAGCCCCGGACCCCGTTGAGGCCAGTGAAGGACTGAAACATGTCGACCTGACCATATGTGGACACACGCACCATAACAGGGCTTTTATTGTCTCGTTTTGTTTTTAATCATCCCTCTTACACCAAAGAATAAAGACTAGAAAGGTATGGTTGTTAGGCGCTAGGGATTTTTATTGGACACTCTTTCCCCTTGGTTCCCTTCTAATGACTCACTCGCAGTGCTAAACGAGGGGCTCGCCCGCCATATGAAGACGCTTTGGTGAACGCGGAATGGCCAATGATGAAGCATGACACCCGGGGGTTGTGTGAGGCCATCCTGATTATTTTTCATATATATATTTTTTGTAACGTCCATAGAACTGGATGAGTGGTGTTGCCAGTTAGTCGATATACACACTTGATGAGGGAACTCCTACATGGTAGGGTGTTTGAGTCCAGAATTAGGGCTTGAGTAACAGGGGCACGTTTGTTTCTGGTGGTTTTGTATATTATTCTCCCCAAAGATTCAGCATGGGTGTCCATCTCATACTGAGCCGAGCACACTATTTCTGCAAATTAATCTACCTAGTTTTTTCAGTCCCTTCTTCTATTATCCACACTATAATGTAATCATAATTTTTCTGAGAAAATTAAAGGGCTAAATTCATTAAACAGTTTATTTCCAATTAGTGTACTACAATTTCTGAAAATTGCTTGATTATGATCGCCCAATACATTTTGGGTATAGAAAATTTTTCAATGGTTAAATAGTAGCGGCTCCTCCACTAAGGCGGAGGAGCGTCTCCCAACTAGAAAAATAAAATGATAGTAACAATGTTATTATCATTTTATTTTTCACTTTTGTCATGTGCTGTAAAGGTGTGGGTGGGGCTGTGCCGACCGCAGAGCAGGGGGATTAGTGGAGAGCGCACTCTAAAGTGTGCATGACTGTTTGGCCGGCCGTCTTAGGCCGGCAAACAGTCATGCGCACTTTGCATGTTCCCCACCAGGCTGCATTACACAGCCTGGTGGGGAACATGCACAGGCTCCCTGTCCCCGTGTGAGTGCCGAACCACGGTGCTCAGACCAATCACAACACTGCTGTCAGACAGTGTTGTGATTGGCTAGGGGAGCCTGAGTGCTTCCTGTTCCTGTGTGCGTTGTGGACGTGGACAAAGAGGACGGAGGAGAGCCAGCCGTCTGGAAGGTAAGTGCATTTTTCTTTATTTTTTCCCCCTTTTCTTTTTTTAACCCCCCCTTTCTACCCCATCTCTACTTCCCGGCAGCAGCCGCTACTGTGGTTAAATAAAATTCAAAAGCAATTAGTTAGCATAGGGACATTTAAAAGATACAGATATTTATCCAAACAATATCTTTTCTATCATTCACAATATATTTTTATAACAAAACCTTAACTAGGTTGTATACAAAATGTCCCCCGCTAGTTAGCAGTCTTTGACGTGCTGTGTTCTGCATTGCAATATTCCGTTTGTGAAACAACATTTTTTGATATCTCAAGTTATGGTGCATGTTATATCCAGGGTGACAGGAATGATACGATTTCGCAGTTGTGGCATTTTCTGCATAAAAATTAATTTGCCGCCTTTGCCACATAATCCATCATATGCTGCATAATCTGCAGATTTAACAAAAAAAATTGTTTTTTTAGCTCAAACAGATCAAAAGCTACTGGAAATGTGGCAACACAGGTCCCTGCACAGTGGAAAGACCTTCACAAAGTTTGACTGATCATCTTTCAATTGTTTATTGCAGTATTTGGGTGTTAAACTGGTACTAATAGGGTACAGTCTTTGCATAGCCAGTGTTACCATGTGCAAAACTGACAAAATAATGAAGTAATACTATCACACAATGTGATGCATTATGCTGCATAATTTGTCTTTTCTTGCTGCATAACTAAGTCAGCCCTGCCGCATAATTTGATCCTCCTCTGCTGCATAATTCTAGTAGTAGTGGTTATATTTAAGTGTGGAGGTTCGATCCAAGTGCTACATTTTAAACAATAAGAGATAATCTTCAACTAGGAGTGATTGGAATTCACAAATTAAAATGGGAAACATGGTTGATAAATATGAGATTTCTAAGCAATTTGGATATATGACATAATTCTATATGGAACAAAAACTTCAATTATGACTGAAGAGACTAATAGGTTTGAAAATGAAATCTATGCGTTAGTCAGTAATGCCAAATGCACACAGTGTGGAACAAATAGTAAATAAACTAACTGCTCAATACAGGAGGAAAATATACACACTCAGAATTGGCCCCAGAATCAGAGAAAACAAGCAGAACTGGACCTGACAATTACTGGTCCAGCATGTTATGACTCATTTCAGGGCTGAAAACTCATGATGCCTGGTGTACTTATTTTAGCAAGTTTGAATGAGTGAGATGCTGAGTCACTCACTTTAGATGTGCTGCATTATCTTTCTTGAGAAGAATCAATGAATTGCATATTATTTCATTAAATGTTATTTAACAATGAGCAGTCTCATTGGAATTATGTGATTCTGCATCCATTGCGTTCTCCATATTATAGATGTGCAGCACTTGCCACATAATACAGCATTGTTTGCTTAATGTGCAGATTGTAACAAAATCCAAATATACTAAAAATGCTGCCGTCCTGCTGCTGCATAGTGGCCCCCCACCTTTCAGTTGCTGATTGATGCATTTAGGTGTTAAACTGGTACTAATGATGTGGAACATTTGTTCAGACAGTGCTAAAATTATGAAAATGACAAATTAGAGAGGTATTACTGCTACTAAAAGTATGCATTACTGCCCTTTCTGCAGGGTCACCCTGAACTTTCCTTTTTTATACATATATAAGTCACACCTCAGGTAGGCCCAAAGGGCCTATAGGGCAAGGTACATTGTATGTAAAAAGTCAGACATGTGGGTTTAAATTTTACATGTCCTTGGAGTTAAAAACTCCTAAACGTTTTTCACTACTGTAAGGCCTACCTCCCTCATAGACTTACATTGTGTTGCCTTATTACATTTAATAAGCTCTCACTTTTGATTGGGGCAGGTAGAAATTTCATGTTTAGACTCAAATGAATTGTAATCTAAAATCCTCTTTAATGGTAAAGTCGGATTTTAATAGCAATTCTGAAAATGCCACTTTTAGAAAGTTGGCCTTTTCTTGTCCAAGCCATATGTGCTTTCTGTCAAGGTCCTGAGTCACATGACTGTGAACAGTTTTCAAAGTGCTAGAGTGGTGAGCTATCTGATTAAGTGACCCCACTCAAAATAATATATTTGTAGAATATAAATTATTTTTGATTCATTATCAGTTTGGAATGTGATACAAATATAGACGGCAGAAAAGGCTCCAACTAAACATAAATCGCTGTCCTACTCAAAGGTGGTACACATTACCACTGGAAAGAAAGATCCAGGTAGTTATGGGTTGCAAAAGTAAATTCTACCCTAAGGTGGATATAAGAAAACAGACAGACCAGCCTTTTTATCTGCCAGCCATTCCACTGATAGACAGCTCATTATTTCTGACAGCTTGTCTGCATACTACTGTAACTGCTTCAGTCTTACCACACTGCAAAAGGAACCTCTACCCCAAAGCACTCTTTATTTCCTCAACCTCTGGTGCCACACAAAGATACGAAACTGGAAGCCACCAGCAGTTTCCCGGGGTAAACACATTATGGAAGGGAGCTGGAGGAAGAAAAGGCAGTGACAGGCATAACGAAGACAGAAACTAGTACTTTTGATCATGTTAAAGTAACAATGATTATTTGTACATTGATTAATGTCTCTCCCTACAACATAACACATTGTGTAAATAATGTTATTTTGGATCTGAAATGCTACCACCGTATACATAATATTCCATACGTAATAGAGCTCTTGAACCATATTTAAATGTGAAGGGTCTGTAGGATGAAAAAGAGTCCTTTGTTGGAGTGTTGCTTTGACCAGCTTAGAGTGATGAGAGGTTGAACCCGAGAGAGAGCACCACAGATGACTGTCTGAAATAGGAGAGGACAGTCAGGGCCTGATTCACATAGGCAAACGTGCAATTTTGTATAAGTTTACGTTTGTTTTGGAATTCACAAAACTGCATTTTAATAGTAAGTTTACCAGTGCGGAGACTCCACAGTTGGGTGGAGAACTCCGCACATAAAAAGATAGCCATGCCATATCTTTTTATGTGCAGAGTTCTCCGCACAACTGAAGAGTCTCCAAATTTGTAAACTTGTTAATAAATTGCTGTGTTGTGAAGTGTAAGTTTACCTTTGTGAATCAGGCCCTCAGTAATGACGTGTGAGAGACAGAGATGCCACTTCCTATACTTACATTGGTTTCCTGTCAAGAAGTTTTTTGGGAAGAAAGGCTTTACATGGCATAGAATAAAGTTACCTCTCAATAATGTGTTTTTACCAAAAAGCAAATTCATGCTAAGTATGGATTGTGGAGTTGAAGGCACAGTCGTAGTCTGTGGCCATCTTGTTTTGAAGCTTTCACACCAGCCAGAACCCCTACGTCTCCTGCAGCTACTTTGATGAAGAGAGCAAATAAAATGACCTGCGCCTGTGGAGTGTTCCTATCAGCAGACACCAGATGAACAAAACAATTGATGATTACAGCATCCATCGCTGCTGTTTGAGCAGTTACTTTCCAACGTTATAAAAGTCTCAGTAAATTACATTTTCTCGCAAGAAAACCATGGGAAAAAATGTATTGCCAAACAAGCACGAAAATTAGAAATAATGCAGCATTAAAGCAACTCTAATTTTTCAGTACAGATAGCTGACCATGCACTATTTCCCCCTTTTATTGATGACATATTAAAGTGTTAAAATGGGAAAATAAAATTCTTGCTTTACTGTTTCGACACAGTATAAAGTAAAGCAATTATTGACACAATCCTTTCATTCCTTTGATTTTGGAATCCCATATTTTATTTGTAACCACTTTTCCCATCAGTTGGCTCACATCAATATTTACCCCGTGTGTAATAAAACAGCGAGTGTATTCTTTGCACATGTCGAAGTGGCTAAACCAATTATTATTATTATTCGCATTTGTAAAAAGCGCGCGGCTACTCGATAGAGTGCCCCGGCGCTGGCAGAGGGAGGACGGGTTGGCAGGAAGGGAGGGGGGGGGTGCTAGTCATTAAAAAGATGGGTTTTCAACTTCTTAAAAAGTTCAAGATTGTCTATCGGCCTCAGGGACAGAGGAAGACTATTCCATGCGCGGGGACCCAGGTAGGCAAAGGATCTCCCGCCCATCCAAAGATGGTTACATCGAGGAACCTTTGCCATATGGGTTGAGGAAGAGCGAAGAGTGCGGGCAGGGACGTAAGGAGGGATTCTCTCCTTAAGATAGGCAGGACCCGGCCCGTTCAGAGATTTATGCATTAAGACCATGGCTTTAAATATCACCCTCTGTTTCATGGGAAGCCAGTGGAGGGCCCTTAAGTGCAGAGTCATGTGGGATCTCAAGGGAAGAGAAAGCAGAAGTCTAGCTGCAGCATTCTGCACTACCTGGAGTCGGTTAAAGAGGTAGTCGGGAAGGCCGAGGTACAGTGCATTACTGTAGTCCAGCCTAGATGTAATCAGAGCCTGTACCACCTTTCTACCCGCTGCCTTGGAGAGAAGAGGGAGGAATTTTTTCAGCGTGCGAAGCACGTTGAAGCATGTCTTCGCCAAAGCTAGGATCTGTGGAAGGAAGGACAAGGAGCTATCAATTTTAATTCCTAGGTTCTTCACACAGTTTTTAGGAGATCCTGGGTGAGGGCCATTGCTAGGCCAGCATTCTACCACAGAGTTATGTGGAACATTTCCAAAGGTCAGAATTTCAGTTTTCTCGGGGTTGCATCTGAAGTGATGCAGTTCCATCCACTGGAAAACACCAGCGAGGCACTTGGCTATTCCTTTCTCATCTAAATCCTCGTCTTTGTCACATGAGAACAGCAACTGTGTGTCGTCTGCGTATGAGACGACTTTAGCGCCAAGAGACTCTGCCAACATTGCAAGAGGGGTCAGATACACGTTGAACAGCGTAGGGCTGAGAGCCGATCCCTGTGGCACTCCCACCCCCAGCGGCCTGGCCTGAGATGTAAACGGAGGCACCCAAACTTCTATGGACCGTCCGTCCAGAAAAGATGCCAACCACTTATGGGCCTGATGTCTAATTCCTATTTCATGTAGTCGTTCCAGCAGTTTGTGGTGAGGGACCAGATCAAACGCCGCTGTAAGGTCGAGCAATATCAACATTGCCTTTCCACCCCTGTCCAGAACGCTACGAATGAACTCCGTCACCTCCAGCAAAGCGGTCTCAGTGCTAAATTGAGGGCGGAAGCCAGATTGCGTGGCATGAAGGATACCGTTGGCTTCCAGGTAACTGGACAGTTGGCGGTTTACTTCCTTCTCAAGAATTTTGGAGAAGGCTGGGAGCAGCGAAATGGGCCTATAGTTAGTGACTAGCTTAGGGTCTGCTGTAGGTTTTTTCAGCAGTGGCAAAACTTTCACTTTTTTCCATATACAAGGAACCATCCCAGATGCCAAAGAAGAGTTAAAAATGTGGTTTATTACCGGGTTAATCGTAGGTGCCACCATATTTAAAACTGAGACAGGGCAGGGTTCAAGAGGGGAGCCTGATTTAAGATTTTTTAATGCTGCTAAGGACTGAGTCAAGGGGATCAGGGAAAAGACGTCTAGGGTGGCATATGTGGGTGGAGAGGAAATTGATTTCCACCCCACATTCAATGCCCCAGGAGCAACGGTCCCAAAACTTTTTTTTAGTGACATGATCTTCTCATGAAAAAAGAGATCGAGCTCATTGCACCACTCCATCGAGGGGGGCAAGCTCTCAAAATGACCGTCGGGCGCATGAAGGAATCAACTATTTTAAAAATAGCCTTTGCTTTATTATCAGCTTCCATAACTCTATTGTCAAAGAAACTTTTTTTAGCGACATGTAGTTTCAATTGATAAAGCTTTAAGGCCGCTTTGTAAGCAACTTTATCATCAATGTAGTATCCACGCCTCCATATTCTTTCCAACTTCTTACACTGGCTCTTACAAAGATTCAACTCTGTATTAAACCAAGGTGCTGTTGGGCCAACTCTAGATTGAGAGGCCTTCTTTATGGGTGCTTGTGTATTCACTGATTCGCCAATCCACTTATTCAGTTGGGTGGTGTCACAATCTACGTTCCCTGTCATAACTGGGGCTGAAGAAAGTAAGGCTTGATTGATATCCTCTGGTTGTAATTTGTGGTAAGCCCGATAGGTGGCCGGGCCATTACTACAGTTTATGGGCGGTTTACTACCCATCTGAGCCCACGTGAAGGTGATCAGGTAATGGTCTGTCCAGGAGAGAGGGGTGGACACAGTAGTAACAGAGTTCAGATTTGAAAAAATTTGATCAAGAGTATGGGTGGGTCCAGAGACCTCTTCTTTCAGTCCCAGGGGGCTCATAATCTCATGTAAGGCCACGGTTTCTGACCCTGTGGCGTTATCTAGATGAATGTTAAAATCTCCCAGTACCATGAAGTTGGTATATCTCATTGCCCATGATGCCAATATATTTTCCAAAGAGCTGAGGCATTTGTTAGCTGGGCCAGGAGGTCGATAAACCAGTACCCCAGCTAGCGACTGATTTGGTGAGAGGGTGAGGCAGAAACCTAAGACTTCTATCTCAAGGAGGTCAGCCAGTTCAAAGCAGGCACAATCATATTCTTTTTTAAATATAATAGCAATCCCTCCTCCTCCACCGGAGTCGCGGTCCTTCCTAAGGATTCTATAGTTGGATGGAATGGCTGCAGCCAATATAGGATTAGATGTCTCCGACAGCCATGTCTCCGTGAGGATCAACATATCTAGTTCCTCATCCTTAAGTAGCTCAAATATAAGCTCTTTATGTTTTTGAAGTGACCTAGTATTGAGTAGAGCAGCCTTCATCTTAGTCGGAGTACTCCCAGAGATGCGTACTCTCCGTCGAGTAGGGGCCTGGGGAGCAATCTTCCAGGCACACTTAGGGCAGACAAACTCATTGCACAGGGTGCCCGGGGACCATATAGACGCGCATTCACACTTTTTCGATAGGCTGTATAACATTGTCCTGTCATAACATACCCGCTCTTTAGTGGTCGTCGGAATTTGGGCATGGAGGCTGGCGCTGGCTGCTTCCGGGACGCTGACGGGCGCAGACGGGTGCCTTAGGCGTGCCTGCTGCGCCACCGCGCTGCGGCCCCCATTATATACATTAATCCCGGGAGGGCAAGCCACTAGAGCGCGTCCCTCTCCAAGATGGCGCTTACCCCCAGAGTCTTCTCCCCCCCTGTTCGAGCCTGGAGGGAAGAGTAAATATCCTGCCTCCCTCAGTATCGGTAAGTGCGGGAGAAAGCAAAATGCCAGCAGCTTAAGAGCCCAGGCAGATAAAATGTCGAGCGCTTTAGTAGCACAGATTCAAATTCAATTTACATTACATTTTAAAAGCAAGCAGCATAAAAATAAAGTGCGGTGTGCAGCGAGCAGGAGCAGAGCAAGTAGCACTTCTGACCTCCCAGAGCCTTAGCGCGTCCGCGCTGCGGCCCCCTTTATATACATAAATCCCGGGAGGGTGAGCCACTAGAGCGTGTCCCTCTCCAAGATGGCGCTTCCCCCCAGAGTCTCCTCCCCTTTTTCTTTCAACTTATTCCATAAGCAATTGAAGTCTGATGATCTGTAGGAAAGAGCCTAGGTCTGTACCAAATATAACCCCATTGCAGAACACAGGGCTTGTTATGGTCAGTTGAGATGATAAACAGACATTTTAATACAATAGGCTACGCTGTTCTCGTGTTTTCTCTGTGTAAATGTGATTGGAATGTTTGTGCCGTAGGTGTTATTTTCTATATATTTGACTTTGTTCACTTACAGCATGGGTGGTGTCATATAAATTCAGGAGTAACCACCTGCTTGGCCACAAAATAGTGTGCACTGTGTAATATGTTTCTACTTGCATATTTGGGGTTCAGTAGTGCCACTGGGCAGCGGTGGTTGGCACAGGTAAACATAGTGAGGCGGGGTGGGGTTGGGGTGGAAGGGTATGGAAGTCGACAGACGGCGGAAGAGGTATAATTAAATAAATAAATAATACCTTTTCCGTTGTCTGTCGGCTTCCCCCCTGCCGCACCCTGTCCCGCCTCACCGCGCGTACCTGAGCCGGCCGCCGCTGCCAGTGGGTCAAGCATGGATTTTCAAACGGTGAACTACTATACCACTGGAGCATGAACCTAGTCCAATACCTGAAAAGCTCCTACAATTACACCACATTTTAAATAGAGTATGGTAATGTTTCTGTATTTCCAGTGTGCCTTTTGGCACCAAGGTAACCCCTTAGAGGTGAAACTCCATCATAACTGATTAAAGCCTTTTGTCTAAGGAGCTCTTCCTAATCTCCAAAGCCACCCATCTCCAACCAGTTCAACCTAGTCTACATAAAAGAATTTCCAGCAGGTTCTACTGGTACAGTCACAAGATATCATGTAAAATAGCAAAGAGTGTTTCAGGTGATCCTAATTTTTTTTTTTTTTTTAAATACATTTTTATTATTGTTAGCATGAAATCACAGCCAATTACAATCATATTTGTCTTGTGAATTATCAGGTCTAATATTATCCAGATCGGTGCCACAAAGTACATTCCACACGTGCACATTTGTTCCTTCACAGTGCCCATTACCATTGACCGTACAATACATAACAACATCCCCAGTAGAGCCACCTCTGTGTGTGTCATTCGCTCAGTTCCGGATCGGAGTCTTCTGGCGGTGGGGGGCATATGTTCCCTCGGAATGTGTTCCATTTCCCCCACACTCTCATCCACTTTCGCGGGCACCCTCTATGGCTGAATAGTGCTTTCTCCGCAATCATGGCGCTGTCTAAGTCACGACACCACTGTTGGTGAGAGGGGACCGTCTGTGCCCCCCAGTGTTGAACAATATTCCGTTTGGCTAGTGTAATACTCAGGGTCACCCAGTCTTGCTCCGCATGGTTGAGGTCTGTTGGGTCCCACACATTGAGTAGGCATTTCCTTGGTTCCTGGGAAACATTGGAGCCACTCACTCGAGTGATTGTAGCCAGGACCGCCCTCCAGTATGGTGTGATGCAGGGACACTCCCACAGTGTGTGATAAAAGGAGCCCGCCAACCCGCATCCCCGAAGACAGAGCGGTGTATCAGTCCTCCCTATTTTGTAAAGTGTAGTTCTGGTGTAGTACGTTCTGTGCAATATTTTAAGTTGCACGAGCTTTAGTCTAGATGGGATCGCCACCTCCCGCGGGGACGCCAGTGCCTCCTGCCAGTCCTGCTCGTCCAACGCACCCACCTCAGACTGCCATCGCTCTCTAAGATTGTGTGTGGGGTCTTTGCGGTTATTGACCAGTTTGCGATATGTTAAAGAAATTGCCTTTTTGGTGAGATAGTCCGTTAATAGTCGATCCTCGAGTGGCGAAGACTCAGGCAGGTCAGTTCCGGGGGGTATGGCCTTTGTTAGTGCGTGTTGTATTTGAATGTATCTGTAGTGCTCTGTCCCTGCCATCTGGTATGTTGCTTGTAGCTGTGCAAAGGGGACTACTCCCCCCTCTTCCACAGGTCTCCCACCTTAGACATGCCTATTAGATCCCATCGGGAGAAACCTTTACTAGTGCGTAGCTTGCCCAACTTAGGGGTATCCCAGAGTGGCGTGTGTTGTGTTAACACTCCCTCCCAACCGAGCGCGCGCTGTGCCGCAAACCATACATGCACGGTGTGTGCCGTGGGGCCGATCAGTGCCTTCCTCCGCGATTTATTGTAGAGGGCACTCAGAATGCCGTCTGTGCCTAGAGTGTGCCTGTCCATACGTAAGGCTGGTTCCTCCTGCGGAGCATGGAGCCACTGATTGATCACGATAAGCTGAGAGGACCAATAGTATAATTGAATGTTGGGCAGGGCGATTCCTCCATCATACCAACTCCTTGTAAGTTTACACATCACCACTCGTGGGGGCTTCCCCTCCCACAGGAGGTGTCCCACCTCCGCCTCAATAGTCTTGAAGTAGGAGTTAGAGACTGGGGCAGGTGTGTTTTGAAGGGCGTATAAAAACCTGGGGAGAGCCATCATTTTGAACAGGGCCGCCCTCCCCAGTAGTGTCAGCGGCAGGGACTGCCACCATTTCACATCACTGCGGAGTCTCTTCAGGGGGGGCAGGAGATTGCGCTCGTAAAATTGTGTGGGGTGTGGCGTAATGTGTATGCCTAGGTATTTAAACCCATCAGTTGCAATCAGTATCTCAACACCCTGGGGCAGGCGCGGGGGAGGGCCCTTCAGTATGTATAACACCGATTTCGCCCAGTTAATGGTGTAACCGGAGACTCTGCCGTATGACTCGCAGATGTCAAGCAGGCGGGAGAGGGCCCGTCGAGGGCTTGCCATATATAGCAAGATGTCATCCGCATAAAGGGAAATGCGGTCTTCCCAACCCTCTGCCCACCGCAACCCGCGCATGATTGGATCCTCCCTTATCCATGCCGCCAAGGGCTCGAGTACTAAAGCAAACAGGAGAGGGGACAGGGGACATCCCTGCCTGATCCCACGCCCCAGAGGAAAGTCCTCTGAGAGTCGTCCGTTGACTACTACTTGCGCCAGGGGTTGTGCATAGAGTAGCCGAATCCAGGCACAGAATTTGGGCCCGAAACCAAAGTGTTGGAGCACAGCGAAAAGAAAGGGCCACTCTACTCTGTCAAAGGCCATACTGGCATCCAGCGAGAGAATGACCGCGTCCTCCTGGATGGTGGGCACTCTGGCCAGCACCCCATGGAGTTTCCGAAGGTTCATTGCCGTGTTTCTACCCGGCATAAATCCTGATTGGTCGGGGTGTACTAGGGTCGCGAGATGGGGCTGTAGCCTGACCGCCAGTGCTTTCGCAAGAATTTTCGCTTCTGCGTTAAGGAGCGAAATCGGACGGTAGGAGGTGCACTCCTGCAGGGGTTTGCCCGGTTTTGGAATCGCGATGAGCGTTGCTACCCGCTGGTCTCTAGGAAGTGTTCCTGTCTCCAGACTGGCCTCGTACATTCTCAACAGGTGGGGTACCAACATGTCTGCCTCTTTTTTATAAAGTTCCACAGGAATACCGTTGGGACCCAGTGCCTTCCCTGACTGAAGCCCCTTGATGGCTGCAGTGACTTCATCTATTGTGAAATCCGCCTCCAGCGCCTGAGTGTCTTGCGGTAAGAGCCTTGGCAGACGTATATCATTGATAAAGGCCAAATTTTCTTCTTCGGACGTCGTTGCCACAGGGGTGTACACCACCCGTAGTGATGTGCAAATGCCGTAACTATATCGTTTGGATCCGTTAACGTCTCTCCCGAGTGCAGATGGAGCTGTGCCACCCAGCGACTGGCTCGTTCTTTTTTGTCCAACCAGGCTAGGAGTTTGCCCGCCTTGTCCCCGACTTCATAGACGGTGTGTTGTGTTTTTGTGATTTTCCCCTTAGCTTCCTCCCATACGTGATCCCTATAGGCTTGTTTTGCCAGGCTGAGGGAGTGGGCCGTGTGATCAGTAGGGTCCGCGGCATGCGTGCTCTCTGCCCGACTAACCGCCTGTTCCAGTTCCCAAACCTGCTGTGTTTTGTCCCGTTTGTGGGCTGTGATAAGGGAAATAGCTTGTCCGCGGAGGACTGTTTTATATGCTTCTCATAAGGTAATGGGAGAGTCCACCGATTGCATATTTTCTCGAAAATAGTGCTCGGAGGTTTTATGTAGGCGTTTCCATATTTTTGGCTCTTTAAAGTACCCAGGATGTAGGGGGTATGTGCGTCTTCTCCCCGTGAGGTGTGATGTGTATTTCATGAACACTGGGGCATGATCCGATATGCCTCAGGGGAGGTGTTTGATCTCTAATACACTTTCCATACCCGTGGGGGAGGTAAGCAGATAGTCAATTCGCGATAGGCTATTATGTGCCCCTGAGTGGTAGGTGTACTGGCGCTCTCTGGGAAGGCATGTGCGCCACATGTCTATCAGCCCTAGAGCGTCCAGGAAGTCCTGGAGGGGCGATGAAGTCGTTCCCTGTGCCCTATACGGGTGTCTGTCTAGTGTGGCATCTAATGCGGCGTTAAAGTCGCCCCCTATGATTAACTCCCCAGGCGGTAGTGCTAGCAGAAAAGTACCAAGGGCCGGGAGGGCGAGATTGTGGAGCGCTGGAGGAATGTACACAGTGACCAGATTATATGTTCGCCCTTCCCATTGACAGGAGAGTGCTGCGAAGCGCCCCTGATCGTCTGTCCATGTCGTAGTTATTACCAGAGGGCAGCTTTTCCTGAGCAGGATCCCCACCCCTCTGGAACCCGATGTAAAGTCGGAGTGAACCACCATTTTAAACCCCCACCTGTCCAGCGCCCTGGTGGCCGTGCCTACTAGGTGTGATTCTTGGATGAGGGCGACTGATGGGGTGTGCCTCTTGAGGTATTGTAGTACTAATCCCCTCTTTATTTTGTTGCACAAACCGTTCACGTTCCATGATATTACAGTTAGGGGGGAGCTCAGTGTGTGCATGTCCTCCGGCTGTGGGCGCGAAGGGTCAGGCGCTCTGGTCTCCAGGGTATGTGAGTTATCGGTCATCATTGGAGTAGTTTTGGTGGGGTACCACCTCTGTGTGGCATCGTCCTTGTGGCAAATTGCGTTAGCTGTGAGTGATCTCTTATAAATCGCTTAACAACAACAAATTTAAACTTAAACTGCACCCCTCCCTCCACCCCCCTCCCTGCTCCCCTGCAAGACGGATTCCCAACTACCCGCCACCCCAACAGTGCAGAGTGCTTCATTCCCCTTAACAGTACTTGCGTGCGGGAGGGAGTGAAGTCCGAGACATCCCTTGAAGTCCCCCTAAGCCCCAAATGTATGTAGCATGTAGGAGAACGTGTATCAACGTGTTTCCATTGTAGCGTCCCAGTCTCTGATCCTAGCCAACCGGCCTAGTTTAGTTGCTTGGTACTGTTCGTGTTTGGACATCAAGTCTCGGTGCCCCCGTCCAGGAAGTCCCTCCGTTGGTGGGTGACCTCCACTGCTCGATGCGGCCAAGCTTCACCTTCCGGCCTCCTCATGTGGCGCGTCTTGTTCCTCGCCGTCGTCTCTCTCGTTGAGTGAGGCCTCCCCCATCGGATGTCGTTGTGGCTGTCTCGCCGGTCGTCGTGAGCTTCCTACCTGTCGCCAGCCCTCAAGCCAGTCGTGTGCCTCCTCAGGCGCATCAAAGAACCAGGTCTTACCATTAGCCACCACCCGCAGCTTTGCTGGAAACAACATTGAGTAGGTGAGTTCTCTGCGCCTGAGTTCTTTTTTTACTTCAAGGAAGCTCCTTCTCTTCCTGGTGACTGCTGCTGTGTAATCCGGGAAGAAGGAGACCACTGAGTTCTCTATACGCAGCGGTGGGGCCACCCGTGCCGTCTGCAGAATGGCATCTCGGTCGCGGAAGTTGAAAATTCTAGCCAAGACGGGTCTCGGGGAGCCCCTGGCTTGGGCCTGCCCCGGGTACTCTGTGAGCCCGTTCGACCGAGAAAAACTGGATAGTCCTCTCGGCTGGAGCCGTGTCTTGATGAGCTCTTCCACGTATAGGTCCATCGCCGGTCCCCCTTCACTTTCCGGAATGCCCGTAAGTCTGATGTTATTTCGCCGTGAACGTCCTTCTTGGTCATCAAGCTTCGCTGCCATTAGCTTGTTTTCCGCTTCTAGCTGACTAACTTTCCGCTGCAGGGTGGTAGTGTCTTTAGCGAGGGAGGCCGTTACCTTTTCCACCTCCGTTACCCTCGTGGCCATTTTCTGAAATTCAGCTCTAAGGAAGGAAACGTCCGCTGAGATTGATCCCACTGTGGTCTGGACACTGGTGAGGGCGGACATAATGTCCTGTAGTGTGACTTCTGACTGGCCCCCCTGCGTGGATGTCGTTTCTTTGGAGGCCGTCTTATCAGGCAGGGCCGGGAAGTCTTTAGAGTAGGCATATTTGTCTAGTTTGACCTGCTGTGTCGTGCGCTGGCCTCTGCCCCCCATTGGGATTTGGTTAATGGGCAACTCGGTGCCTGATCGGAGCGCAGAACGGTATTCGCCGCTGCGTGATGTGAGCAGTGTCAGTGGGGGGGGGGGAGTAGTGTGGGCCCCTGGCCTGGCCCGGTTGTGACCCGAGAGGTCGAAGTGCCCCGCGTTGGTCAGCTTCTCCTCAAGCCACTGGGGCCAGGCGCGGGCACCACAGTGAGGGACCGGCCAGCAGTGTTTCCGGGATTGCTCGGCGTGGTAACCGCAATCGATACCACGTAGCGGTATTTGCGTGTTGCCTGTGGTCTCAGGGCCTCTGTGCGCCCACGTGTGTAGCCAGGGCTTGCCTCATATATCTATATTGTGCGCCAGTTGTCGTGTTAGCCCGCCCTATTCTGTGGGCTATAGTGGCGCCCCTCTGTCCCGGTACCTCTGTGCGTGAAAGGAGGCAGTCAGCCCGCGCACGGCCACTCCGGCTCGATTCCTCCGTCGCCGCCGCTCTTACTGTTTCTCTTGCCTCCGGGGGGCAGCACCGGGGGCTGCACCGTTCCTCAGGCTCACTGCCGGCAAGGCCGCCCGCTGCCGGTCGGCCGCTCCGTCCTTCTGCCGGTCTGATTACCGCACCCGCCGTCTGTGGTGCGGCCGCCGCGACCTGGGCGCTCCCCCGCTGGATCGTTGTGCGAACCGAGGCCATTGCTGCAGTTAGGCGAGTAGGCCCCACCACGGACGCGCCTCCGGAGATGCCCTGCATATATATTCCAGCCTCTGACTGCAGTCGGCGGGTGCTCAACACGTTCCGATAGGTGATTTCAGCCCTTGGGGTCAGTTTCGGATGCGGATTGTGCGTCGGATTACTGGGGGACTTCTCGGTGGTCCCGGAGCTCCTCTAGGCTGCGGCCATCTTGCGCGGTCGCCACGCCCCCTGAGGTGATCCTAATTTTAAATAAATAACTCTTGGCTGTGCTGTTCTTTGGCATATGTGCATGGCAGCTAAATCTTCCTCCTCCATCTTTGGTCTAATATGTGTGTTTCATGTGAAATAGTTAATGTAAAACATATACAATGTTGCATTCACCAGAAGGCATAACTACAACTACTTCGGGCCAGACTTATCAAGGCTTTGCACTAGTAAAAGTCACAAAAAGTGAGACAAACCTATAAAACGTTTTGATACGCTATTTACTATCCAGCAAAAATATTGATTTGTGCTGGAAAGTAGCCCTAAGTGATACAAAAGAGCACTTTGCTCTACTTACCTCTACTTTGCATCATGAGTGGTACATGGGTGTTCCCAGGCAACCAACCATGGTTTTTGATGCAAAGCCCTATCTACTAAAAATGGTAGACAAGACTTTGCGCCAACAAATGTGCCTTCTCGAGTTAGACATAAAGATGGACTAACGTTTTCCAACTTTGCATGTGTGTACTTTACAGCACACATACAAACAAGAACACGTTTTAAATTGTGCCTAAGAAAAGTATTTTATACTGTACAAAACCCATGCTAGATATCACACACATACTCTTGCACTGTAGTACAAAGGTGTGCACATGGCACAAGGCAGCCTAAAGTTTACCAGCACGGGGAGAGAGCATTCTTCCATATCTTAGTAGCAATGGTCCTGTCCTGCTCTCTCTCTTTCACATAATGTACTGCAGCAACCTTGGTTGTTGTGCTGCATTGTGTGCCTTCTTAGTAAATGTGTCCCTTCATGTAATAAAATGCATGCCTCCTTTGTTCTGCGCTTCTCAATTTTGTTTCAAAACTCGACTTCAGCTTGCCCCTGAATTCACTCTCTAAAATGTCTGGAGTCCTATGTTTCCACTAAATAAACATCTCTTCAGAACATTGTTGAACAGTGAAACAAAACGTGTTCATGACAAAGAAAAACATCATTGCTTCCACCCTGTTTGACATACAGTTTTAAAATGTTAGGTTTCTATGTCCTGATGTAGACAAAATACCCTTCCTGCAATCCATCAACTGGGGACTTTTGCAACATCCGAGCAAGATGTCACACCTTTAAATGTCTAAATACAGCAATCAACAGTTGAAGGATAACCGGTTACCTTTATAAAATGCCTTTCATGTCCTTATATGTAGCTTTTTTAATGTAATTGATCCATCTATAACCCAGAGCACATTTGTTTTGTAAAATGTGCAAACAGTCGGTGCATTATGTAGCAAGTCTGTAAAATCCATATATGCACAGAAAAAGCAGCGACTGTTTGATTGCGTAATTCTGCAGGCCATGCTTTAATTAACTTTTTTTCCAGGAACAGGCCCTAAAACTCTATTGGAAAGCTTCACCTATTTTTATTACAAACTGTGTATAATTGCTTATTGTTAACAATTTTAATTTGCAGCTTAAATCATTGACATCACCTTTAAAATTCCTTCTCTTCGGATCTTAAGTTGCTGAACTGGTTTACCTGGGTTATACATGTGGTTTCGGGCTCACTCGTCTTTCAAGGTTAAGCTTGGACCACCACAGGGAGAGCTAAGAGTACTTTAGAGACTCTTTGGAATCAACTATATTTGCGAATAACCCAACAAAACCCTCGAGCAGATTTGCAAAGAGGAGTTCAAGTAACAGAGTTCCAGTTATTTTTTCAGTTCTTCCTTATTCAATAGATTATTCCTCTGCTCAAGCCAACACTTGTTTTGTCATCTCTGACTTCTTCAGGGCTCTTCAAATTGAAAATAATTATAAATCTAATCCTATGTTCCATCCACATCTGTTACAAATTCGTGTAGGATCATCAAATACTCCAAAATAAGAGAATCAAATGTATCCAAAGCAGAGTGGGCAGGTATCAGTACCCATCCAAACTCAGGCCCCAAAAATCATCCGGGGTCCCCCGATCAGTCCTGTAGTGTTGAGTGTGTGCCCTTTGGGATTTTGACTCTAGCGAGTTTGTTATAGGGATCCTCTAACTAGATATTGAAATCACCTAGAACAATAATACTGTTTCCTTTCAAAGTATTGTACCCGGCCAGGTAGGTTAGACTATCGAGAAAGGCTTCGGGAGTCACAGCAGTGCGGACGTTTAATACAAAGTGGATGGTGAAGTGAGGCGAGATGCAACAGTGAGTTACCAGTACTGTCTCTAGAGTAACAACTTCAAGACCTCAGGTGAAAAGTTTAGATGTTATTTTTTTTAATATATATGCAAGATCATCCATTTTCCATCCTTCCTGCAGCAGGAAAGTATTCGTAGGCAGCACACAATGATGAGGTAAGAGATTGAAGTGCAAATTTGAGGACAGGAAGAAAACTCAACCACAGGGGAAGGTTCCATGGTGATTAAACCAGGGCAGTGAGCATTAATCTGGGTGCCATTAATACTAAACCTTGCATATGTTAATTTCAGCACAGAAGGGAGTTGTCTTAAAATGACAGTATCCTAAGGTGGTCTGTGAGGTCTTGGCACAGACAAGGTTGTTTTTGGCACACCAGCTGTGCAGACCTGAAGCATATGGTCTCTTGTAGATGTCTCCAACACGGCATATGACTCAGAGACTAGACCACATCCTCAAGTCCAGCAAGAAGTTAGAGGGAAATAAATAGTAAAGAAAGCCTATCCCTAGTCTACTAAAACTATGACTGTGAAAGTCACCCACCTCATCAACCTTGGAGTGGACCCCATCAGCACAGAACTCAGCAGCTTCCTCAATACCTCAATCAGCACAGCAACCTTGTTGGACAGTTGGAAACATGCAGAAGTCAGACCCCTCCTGAAGAAACCCACTGCGGACCCCAGCGACCTCAAAAATTATCAACGCATCTCCCTGTTCCCATACCCGGGCAAAGTACTCGAGAGAGCCATCAACCATCATCTCACCAAATTCCTGGAACATAACCACCTACTGGACGCCTCACAAGCTGGATTCCGTGCTAACTACAGCACTGAGACCACACTGATTGCGGCCACAGACTACATCAGAACTCTCCTCAACCACACAGTAACTGTGGCCCTGATCCTTCTCGACCTCTCTGCTGTGTTCGACACCGTCTCCAGAAGACTCTACAACATCGGCACATGGCACAACGACCTCAAGTGGATCGCCTACTTTCTTACAGGACACACACAGAATATCCTGCTGCCTTCCATCACCTCCGCTCCCAAGGACATCATCTGTGGTGTACCACAAGGATCATCTCCCAGCCCCATATTATTCAACACCTAGATGACCACCCTCGCATACGTCGTCAGATCCCACTGCCTCAACATAATCTCCTATGCTGACGACACCAACTGATCCTCTCGCTCACAGAGGACCCCACCCATGCCAAAACCAATTTCTCCAGTGTCATGACCAACATAACCTATTGGATGAGAGACAACTGCCTCAAACTGAAGTCCGACAAGACTGAAGTACTAATTTTCGGGAACAAGAATCTCTCCCTGGGAACAAAGCTGGTGGCCAGTTAACTTGGACCAACCCCCACACCAACAGACAATGGACGCAACCTGGTGATCATCCTTGACAGCCAACTGACCATGAAACGACAAGTCAACGCAGTCGCCTCCTTCTGCTTCCACACTCTTCGCATACTTCCTCCTCACTCACCCTCGCCTTCACCCCCGTATCTGTCGCAACAGAGGCTGCTCCTTCTCCTACATCGCTGCCAAGACCTGGAACAACCTGCCTCTCCACCTCCGAACAGCACCCTCCCTGTCGGACTTCAGAAAAGACTCAAGACCTGACTTTTCAATGGCGTCCAGATGCCCCTAGGGGTGACAGTGCTGTGCTATACCAATACTTACTGATTGAGTGATTGATTGAAAGTGCAAGAATGCCCAGTACTCTAAGTCCAAGTCAGGCTAACTAGGCGAGAACAACAGGATACTGTTGTTGGTGGCTATAGCAAAAACAGAAATTGAAAATTCTGCAAAAAAGGTGGAAAAGTGGAGATGTTTTAAGGCATGGGCAAAGTGGGCACTTGCCCAGGGCCTCCAACTTTATAGGCCCTCCCTGGGAAGGAGACCTCTCCCTCTACATCACCTCCATTTCACTATCTCATCCTTTTCCCCTCTCCAGTTTAGTCTTAGGGACTTTGAGACATCACTCAAGGCATATATTAGCTGTTTTTGTTTGAATCAGTTTCTGAAAACTTAGCATACTTTAATATTTTGAGCATAGTACTAGATTCAATTATCACACAATGAGTAATCAGATTCAAAATTGTTTTGCACAGGGAGTCTAAAATGATGTCTTGCTCAGGGCCTCAAAAATCTTTAGATTACATTGGTGAAAAGACAATTATTTTTACAAACGGTAAGAAGACTTTAAAACATACTAACGTGTGAGCATTCAAGCGAGAAAAAAGTGGAAAGAGAGTCAACAGGAAACGAGCATGCGCAGAGTCTTCTAGCATTGTCTACAAACTCCTGTCTTTTTTTTTTTACAAACGACTGTTCATTTCAAGAAGAGCTGAAAAACTTGTTCTCATTTCAATTTTTAAAACAGCAGTTGTACTTCTGCCTTTCACTATGTTAATTGGCTCTAACAACAGGCATTGTGACATCAGAACTCAACTATAATAATTATTACAGTTGAGGAGTTACTTCATTTTCTTACTACATATTACTAATGATGTTAACCAGGGGCAGCTCCTCCATTGCAGCAGAGGAGCGTCACCCCACTTAAGTGCCTCCCAATGCCCCAGAGATGAAAAATAAAATGGTAACTCATTACCATTTTATTTTTCTTCAGCCCATCCTGAACCAAATGTCAGGACAGGGTGGGGGCTGCTGAGTGGCAGCAGGGAGGAGTGGTGGGTAGAGGTCTGCCTGTGAACTCTTTAAAGTGCGCATGTCTCTTTGGCCGGGTGTCTTGCAACAGCCAGCCAGACATGCACACTTTAAACCTCTCAACTCAGCTGTTTTCAGACAGCTGGGTTGAGAGCCAATGCAGGTCTCCAGTGAGCTGGGGAGCGCTGAGAGAGGCCGCTCCCACCAATCAGGGCGCCGCTCTCATGCTGGCTAACAGCATGTGAGCAGGCCAGGATTGGTCGAGGGAGTTTGCTGGGGCCCGCACTATAGTCCCAGCTGAAGTGGTCCGGAGCGACGAGGACGTCATCTAATCACGATCTGGTAAGTGTTTTAATTAGTTATTTTTGTTTATTTGCACACGCGTGCATTTGCCCCCCTCACCCAGCTGCCTGATACTAACTAAACACAAACAAGAAAGAGTTAGGCTTCTATAGTGGGATTGGAGGCTTCAATGTCTTATAAATAATTTGAACATTGTAATTTTGTGAGCTTTTCTTAAGGCAGTTGAGATGCAGAGTGCGAGCAATTATGGGAACAGGTGCTCAGCACCTGCACTTATTTGTCAACACCAACGATTGTGACAGTCTGCTACAAGGCGGCGCTGCCTTTCTAATTTAGATGAGCACAACAACAGTTAATTATTAATTCAATTTACATAAAAAAATTACAATTACCTGCTGCTTACGGCTTTGGGGGTCTGGAATAGTTGGTTAGTAGCTATATTGTTACTATCATTGGCAACAGTGGCAGGGGCAATGTGTGGTGCAAGCTGCAGTGGCCTCCTGACGAGAGTCCTGGCACTTATTTTTGAACTAATTAAGCACTGGAGCAGGCCTTCAACTCCATCATTAATTACAATGTTTCACTTTCAGTGTCTCCCTTTTAACTTTAGAACATGTGTTCTTACTAGGTGGAATACTCTAATACCATCACAGCCCTTCTGCCTTTGGCAACTCTGTCCAATATACTGTCCATGCCAAGGGATTGAACAAACTCCACTCGAGGACAAATATTTTCAGCATATGTGCTTTTTAAATACCTTTCATGTCTTATCTGGGTCAGAGCATCACCTGTTAGGAAGGCTGTCAGACTACCCTTGTCTCAGAACACTCAAGCCTGATATGCCGGTGATGAAAGTACTCTTGGCACCAACTCTAGGATAATGATTGTCCTATATTTCTGCACTTACTATATTTCTTCACAAAACTAGGAACTCAGCTTCATATGAGATGCATTTGTAAAAGGCCACATGGCTTTCAAGACCACTTGAAGCCTACAAACCCTAAACATTTGAAGTAAGAATGATCCAAGGAAATGCCTTAAATGGCTAACAGGCATAAAAGACATTCTTGCACATTTTCTCTTGATACAAACGCGCCTTCAAATCTATCAGGCCCCTTGACACTTCTGTGCTCATTATCTCTCGTCTACGCCTGTCTAGTTCTACCTTTGCCTCGCTCTCTTTTACTTTCATACTGGGCATCACAAAGATGTCAAATCAATTCAGAAAGATCTCCATGACGTGAAGTGGAAATGTGCGCTGTCAGATTTAATTCTCTTCTAATGACGTTTTCCAGCAAGATAAACTGTGAATAAAGTGTGTTACAGCATTTTAAAAAAAGGGAAATATGTATTTTCCCACGATATATTTTTATTAGTTTTAGATGAGACTGAAATTGTATTCTGTGTTGCATGTTCCACATAAACAGTGACATACCGATTGAGTTTATTTACGCAAAGTATTGTGATATTTGGAGGCGGTGACAAGCAACACAGCTGCACTGAGGAATAGCTTCATCTTGATGTGTCTAGAGCAGATTCCAGATGAAGAAGCAACACATGTTCAGGGCCACTGAAATTATGCAATTTTGCGACTGCGGAGTGTATTGCATATTTCTGGATTTGCTGCATTTTCAACATAATTTATTACCTTTGGCATAATTTGCAGATTTTCACCACAAACATTGTTTTTTAGGTGAGACCTATCAAATGTTACTAAAAGTGCTGTAACACGTGTTGCAGCACAGTGAAAAACCATTTGCAAAACTTCACTGGTTCCCTTTCTTTTGTTATTGTGTGGTAGGGTGTTACACTGGGACGAATAAGGTGAAACCTTTGCTCAGATAGTGCTATGACAACTTACCTGTAAGCCCCTAGTGTATGGTACGGCATAGATTTAATGCACTTAAGTGTGCACTGCTGTGTTACCTGCTACCATTTTAAAGGCAGCCCTGCTTTGCAGGCTGCTTTTAAAATAAAATTACATGCAAAATCGATCTTGGAATTAAAGGTACTTCCAAAGTCTTAAACTACCTTATTTTCACACGTCACGCCTAAAGTCTCCCCTATGTGCCCCAGGGGTAAGGCGCCTTGTAACTATAAGCAGGGACCTTATAAATATGTTTTAAATGCCCTGGTGATCGAAAGACTGCCAATTTCGTTTTTCCCCATTGTAGCACATTAGCTCCATAGGCTAACATGATAAGGATTTATTCAACTTTAATAGAGACTTACTATTGACAGGAGTGAGCTAAAATGATTCTTTAAAGAGTCTAAATAATAGTTAGAATAAATCCAACACCTTGCCAATTTTCGATTTATGATAACTATGACAGAAAAGAAGTTATAGAATTTGCTTTTCTGATATGCCTAAATCCAGCTCTAGAGTGACCTCTTCTGTTTGACCAGCCGTTGACAGGCTGAGTCAAGCTGCTCTGATATAGTGGCCTGAAAGGAAACAAAGAGACATCTAGTGGGAGGAGATCTGCAATGGCAGAGCAAAAGACAGGAAGGGGGCTTGGTAGCCAAACTGGTCTTCAAAGAGGAAGACTTACTTAGGCCAGGACACAGACCCACCCCCACTTCCTGCACCCCCAGCCAGATGGGAGTCCCAGCAATTGAATTGGCAGAGGGGCTGGAAGGGGACAGTTAGGGAAAGTTAGCCATGCTACTAGGTCGGGTTAGACAAACCTTAAACTCCAGAAGAGATTTTCTCCATGTTGGTTTTCAAAGAACACTGCTTTCTAGGATAAGAATATGCCACACTTTGGAAGAAGCTGTCATACCTGAGGGTGGCACCCTGCACCCCATTGCTCAGGAGTGCCCCTCTGTTTTGTACCCCAGAACACAGGATAAATATGGGAGAGCTGCCCCAGCAACTCAGATCCCTGCCTGAAAAAACAAGAAGAATAAGGACTGCCCTGCTGAAACCCTGGCCTGCTCCAACAGGATTGCACTTTGAATGGCAGCACTTACTGCACACTCTGGAACTACAGCAAAAGAAGGACTTTGCCTTGCTCTGAAAGTTGTAGGAGTGGACTCCCTGAAAGCAACAGGTTAAGAGAGCTCCACTTGCATTATCTCCAGCAAGAAGAGACCAGTTGACCACCTTCAGCTGGACTTTAGAGGATATGGCCAGGTGCATTGTGGGAACTGTAGTCCTAATGTCCCAAGGAGCAACTCAGAGATTCTGGAAAGTTGGATGGGTGTTGTGAACATTTTAAAACCCCAAAAGGACCTTCGGGAGGCATCGACAGAAGTGTGAGATCATTTGGAGCATTTTGACCAAAAAGCTCACTAAGTTGACTGACGCGTTGTCGAGAGTCAAGTCGACGGCGTTGAATCGCAATCTGGCCTATAATCCAGGTTTGTCTCGCTGAAGCTCCTAAGCTTTTCATCATCAATGAGACTTCCAGTAGTTCATCGAGGCCTCCCGCTCGACCAAGCCGCCTTCGTCGAACCCAAAGATGGCCTGACAAGTAGCCTCGCAAGACGTCAAGAGAAAAAGCTCCAAAAAAGTGACAACATCAGAAGTTAAAAACTTGACTGGCCCTACTGCTCACTGTATCCGACCCATGCTCCATCGCGGTTGGCCTGAATCTTTGAGTTTGTCCCGTTCAAGCGTGACCAGATGTCCCAAAGTGGCGCTTTGGCTTTTAGGCACTAGAAAGTGTTTATTCTTTAAAAAGTCATATCTCTGGTTCCCTACATTGGATTTTTGTATTTTTTGTGTCATTTTAATCATAAAAATATTTCCTATTATTATAAATTGGTGCTGGATTTTTATCGTGTGTTGTGTCTTACTTACTCAATGTATTGGTGTTTTCAATGCTTCACACACCTGTCTCCTAAATTAAGCCTGCCTGCTTGTAGCCAGTTACCAAGGGTTGAGCAAGGGAATAATATATACATACCTTGACTAGACCTTATATTGTGATTGTGGCCTTATTACTAGTGGTAGGTACCCACCTACGCCTACTTATAATCCACGTTGCAACAGCTGCATAATTTGCCTTCCTTGTCACATAACTTAGTCAAACCTGCCACATAATTTGGTCCTCTCCTGCAGCAAAATTCCTGTACACCTGCACATATTACGAAAACATGCATCTGTCCATGGTGAATTGCCAGAACCTGTTTTTTTTTTTATTCCTGTCAATTTTGTTTTACCTCTGCTGGAACAATACCATTCGCTTGTCGCCCAGTGCAGCTGCTGCTGGGCGGAATTAACACTTTGACATGTCATTCGGCTGAGCCTAGTGTGAGCTGACTGAAGTAGTACATGGCCATTCCAGTCTGGTTAGATCTGTGCTTGGTCTATAAAGTTGAGTAAAACTTTTTTCTTCCCGTAGATAATCAAGTTTCATGTGGACATCAACAGTTGGAAGACTTTTGCCTTCAGCTTGACCTCTCACCAAGGACCAGATTTACCATTGAATTGGGTTGCCCTTGTGTAACTTATGGTGTTGCAAGGGCAACGCAACCCTAAAGTCAGATTTACCAAGCATCGCAGTCACCCTTACACCATGGCACAAGGCTGCCTGCATTGGCGTTAGGTTGCACTGAGCGTGCCAGTGCAAAGAGAGGAGGAATGTGCCATATCTTGATAGATATGGCGCATTCCTGCCCTCTCCATTTGACACAGTGCTATGCAGCAAGTTATCTCACTGCGTTGCGTCAAAATTTGATAAATCTGGGCCTAAATGAATTACCCATGAACTATTATTTCACAGATGGTGGCAGCCATTAAGATGATTTTCCAAACGTTTATATATCTGGGGATGAAGGGCCAGATGTACGAAGCATTTAACCGGTCGCAAACGGCCCATCGGCCATGCGACTGGTAAAATACATTTTGCCATGTGCAAAGGCAAATTGTGACTCGGTAACTTGTTACCAAATCACATTTTGTGGTTCGGTATTAGAAAGGGGCGTGTTTAGGGCGTCCCTTCCTAATACCGAATAGCACTGGTATGCATGAATGTTTTGCAACCAGAATGAGGACATAGAACATTCATAATTTACCAACTCTGTAGAGGAGGTAGGAACCCATTCGCAAATGGGAAGGGGTCCCAAAGAGACCCCTTCCCCTTTGTGAATGCGGGTGAAAACATTTTTTAAGAGCAGGCAATGATCACACAGACCACTGCCTGCTATTAAAAAATGAAAAGAAAACTTTTCAGTTTTATTTTTATAATGCGGCCCATTTTCCTTTAGTGAAAACGGGCTGCATTACAAAAAAAAATATTGCTTTATTTAAAAACCAATCACAGACATGGTGGTCTCCTGACCCCAGCAGGCCACAATCCCTGTGATTGTAGCCATTCTCAATGGGTCGCAAATTGCGACCTGCCTCATGAATATTGAGAAAAATTGGGAATCAAAAACAGTGTCTGAGACACTGTTGTACACAGCTGCTTGCAATTTCCTAATTGCGAAATGCAAAAATTCGCAATTAGGAAATTGCAATCTGTCTTTTTTGTACATCTGGCCCGAAGTGCTCAAATCGAAAAAACAAAATGTGATTATCACAATCAGAGGAAAAATATAGCAAATTTAGTTTTATACATTCATCCAGTCAGTGAGTGGTAAAGGCTTAATTACATCCCTGAGTTTTAGAGAAAACTCATTGTGGATGCAACTGAGTTCTTAGACAAAGGGGCCGATTCCGATCTCGGCCGGTAGGGCTCCGAATCGGATTCGGCTTTACCGGATCCGATTCGGAGCCCTGTTTCCCGACCGAGACCGTACGCGGGTCCGGCCGGCGAGTACGATGCGAGTCGCCGACCGGCTCGTCCGGGCGTCCCGACCGCTCCGACCGACTCGCTCCCGGCTCGAACCGCTCCGACCGACTCGCTCGGACTCGACTCGCACCGCGCAATGGAGACGTTCCCCAGCCGGGTAAGTACGATGCGCGCCGCGAGCAGTCCGACCGAGCCGCGCACTCCGGCTCGAAAGAGCTGTCGGAGCTGTACTTTGGGGGTCCGTGTCGGACCCCTGTCTGCGCAGTGGCCGCGCGAGTCGCACACAGGGGGACCCATGGGTCCCCCTACCTGTGCGTGTACGGCGCGAGTCGCTTCGCCGCGTACCCGCTGTAGGGGGCGCACTTGTCCGACTCCGCACCCATTGAGTCAATGGGAGCCCGCGTACGCGTTGTACGACCGGCTCCCATTGACTTCAATGGGAGTCCGACCGACTCGAGTCCGATAACATACGGACGCATCGTACTCGTTCGGTCGGACTGCACGGGTCCGATTCGGTCGGAAATCTCTCCGGGTCCGGCTCGGTCGGAGAAATTTCCGGCCTGAATCGGAATCGACCCCAAAATGTCCTGGGTGACTTCAGTGGAAATCTACAAGGGAGGCTACTAGGGATAGGACCGTTCGGGGGTATCCTAGGACATGCATGCTTTCAATGTTCCCATTCATATTTAAACTAAGGGTATGGTAACAAGGTGTCAAGTACTCAATTGTCCCATTGGGATTCTGCTGGAAACTGATTCCATGAGACATGATAGTTACATAGCCTTCCTTGTTTCAGAACAAATGGTTTTCTTTCTTTTATAACGTTATACTTCTGGTCTGATTTTCTCTATTTTTGGTATTTTCATCAAACAATGCTTTTTCATTAAAAAATGAATGTATTTAATCTTTAAGTTCTTTGCCAGTTACATCACACAATTCGTACCAATCTCTCATAACATCCAGCTTTCCACTAGGATAAGGTACCAAACATAAGCCCCAGGATTCCCTTAGGGGAAGCAATGGTTTTCTTTTATGGGCTCTTTTGTTCCGGTAATGTGGGAGCTCATCGGCAGGAAAATATAGATACTCCCACTATTTGCACACCTAAAGTGTTACTCTTGTTTCTGCTAATTTAACATTTTGTTTCACATGGAAAAGAATTTTGCAATGTGCCTCCAGACAGGTTTCTGTGGTCGATGAAAACTCTCAACTATAACCTAAAAAATGTCAGCTGGTTCCACAGTATTATAATACATTTCTGACAAGTACATTTGGGTCCAGTTTCTTGAAAGCCAATACCAAACAATCATAAAATCTTTATCAAAATTTCTTTAGCTCATCATTCACTGATAATCCTTTACTTTTGCTTTTTTTCATTTAACACTGAATTTATGATTTAATTCTCTTTAATATCCATTGGCTGATGAATATTCACTGAGAATCAAATCTAGCTCCAACAACTGCAAGGAACTTTTCACCATGATCAAGGAATTCACCAATCTAACAGCTGCAACCAACACCATCACCTCTACAGAAGAACTCCGCAACAACCTCTCCGACTTCTTCCATGAAAAAAATACCAAGGTCTACAGTAACTTCGAACCCAACCCACCCCCCATCGACCTTCTAGCCTACTAACCTTATCAACCAAAGATGACCAACTGCAGCATGGAACCGTGTATCCATCGAGGACATTTAAGCAACAATGAAGAGGGTCAACTCCGCAGGGGCGGCTGGTAACATAAAAAATTGGTGGGGCATGGTGCAATGCCGAAAATCTCACTGAGATGCTGCTGGCCCTCCGTCCGGTGTCACTCTCTCCCGAGATCATGAGGGTGACGAGGAGCAGGAAAGGGAAGGAAGGTGGTTCACTTCCTGCCAAGTGCCAACGCAAATCCAAGCAATCCTGGAGCTGCTGTCATGCTGTTTTCAGCATGAGGGCAGCTCCAGGATTTTTTGGCGCAGGATAACCCAGTGCTCATTTTGAGGCTAAGGGTCTGCGACTGTGCCTGCAATCCCCCGGCTGTTTCACATCATTGGGATTGCTGGGTCTGAAGTGTGTATGCCGGCCTGGCTGTCGCAAGACAGCCGGCCAATCTGACATGCGCATTAAGTACTGGAAGTGGCAGCAGTCATCCTGCAATCTGTAGGAATCAATCCTGCCCTTCCCTCACACTCACACCTCCACAGCGCGAGCAGTACACAGATATAATAAAATTGTAATGACCATTTTATTAATCTGTGTTTACCAGATGCACTCGCAGCAGGCGAGGCGACGCTCCTTTGCCCTTTAGGAAGAACTGCCACTGCCACGGTGGCCCCATGGACTCCCACCCCCCTATATCTACAACATGGGAATAGCCATGATCAGAGCTGCAATCATTTCCATCATCAACACCTCCTTCAAGATAGCCACCTTCCAAGATAGCTGGAAACTCCCCAAAGTCACCACCCTTCTCAAAAACCCTCAGCTTACCCCGAGGTACTCAGCAACTATCGACCCATCTGGCTGCTCCAATTCCCAGCCAAAGGTATGGAGAAGATAATCAACTGACAACTCTCTGACCACCTAGGATGCCACAACCTCCTGGACGACTCACAATGAGGATTCCAAAGCAACCACAGCACCGAAACAGCACTTAGTGTCGCTGCCACAGACGACATATGCACCATCCTTGACCCTGGACAGACTGCCGCCCTCATCCGCCTCGACCTCTCTGCTGCTTTTGACACCCTCTCCCACCACACACTCATCATCTGACTACACACAGCAGAAATACATGGACCAGCAGTCAAATGGAGAACTTCATTCCTCTCTGGAAGAACACAACAAATCAGGCTCACGTCATTCACATCAGAACCCAAGGATCTCATCTATGGTGTCTCACAGGGATCATCACTCAGACAAACACTTTTCAACATGCACATGACTCCTCTGGCTTACATCATTGGATCCCATGGAATCAACATAATCTCCTACGCTGATGACACCTAGCTCATTTTCTCCTTCTCAGATGAGACCGTCTTCACCAAGACAGACTTCAAACTATGCATGACCAGCATAGCTGACTGGATCAAATAATATGGTCAGTACAAGTAACAGCCCATATCCTTTCAATTCTCAGTATTCAAAACGCATTGACACAAAATTTAAATCAAAATTTAAATCAAGATATTCATAGGCAATAAGGGTGTGTTGTCGACGTTTCGGTCTTTCATGGCCACATGGGTCCGCAAGACCATCCTCAGGACTCAGCGTTGCACATAGGAAAACTCCTGTAGATACTTGCTGGTGTCTCACTCAGTTTCTATGAGATTCCCAAAAATTCTACTAGATCATAGCAGAGTCACAGAATAACCTCACATTTCTAATTGAATTAATCTATGTCCAAACAGCGTCCGACTACTCCCCAAGGTCCGCCTGCAACGCTGAGATTTAAATTTCGTGCCAATGCGTTTTGAATACAGAGAATTGAAAGGATATGGGCTGTTACTTGTACTGACCATATTATTTGATGGGAAAAGGGTGTCAATACTGAATCACTGACAGAATATCGACGTCAAAAATATCGGAGATGAAATATCGATGTCAAGAATATCGAAGTCCTATCTACATTATGGTAAGTACAAAAATATCGGAAAAAAATATCGTTGTCAAAAATATCGTTGTTAAAAAGATCTTTTTTTTTAATGTTAAAAAATAATGTAAAATAAAGTAAATTATACATATATTTAAAATAAACATAGTTAAAAATATGTTTAAAATTATAAGTAATACATATGATGTAAAAAAAATTAAACATATACATATAAAATATAATATATATACTTAATAATATTTACAATTAATTATTGTAATAACTTATAAATTGTTAAAACACATTTTATAAATTATAAATACATACATACACATACAACAATAATATAAATAAAAATATAAAAAATATATATAACAAATTTTTTTAAAAAATTGTTAAATAAATTATACACTACATTAACTAAAACAGTCAATATTGGATAGCGTAGGGGTAAAAATTACTATTCCCACTCCAGAGAGTGCAAAAATAGGGAAAGTGTGGGATAGCGTAGGGGTTAAAAATTACTATTTCCACTCCAGAGAGTGCAACAGTAGGGAAAGTGTTGGATAGCGTAGAGGTTAAAATTTACTATTCCAACTCCAGAGAGTGCAACAGTAGGGAAAGTGTTGGATAGCGTAGGAGTTAAAATTACTATTCCAACTCCAGAGAGTGCAACAGTAGGGAAAGTGTTGGATAGCGTTGAGGTAAAAATTACTATTCCAACTCCAGAGAGTGCAACAGGAGGGAAAGTGTTGGATAGCGTAGAGGTTAAAATTACTATTCCAACTCCAGAGAGTGCAACAGTAGGGAAAGTGTTGGATAGCGTAGGGATTAAAATTACTATTCCAACTCCAGAGAGTGCAACAGTAGGGAAAGTGTTGGATAGCGTAGAGGTTAAAATTACTATTCCAACTCCAGAGAGTGCAACAGTAGGGAAAGTGTTGGATAGCGTAGGGGTTAAAATTACTATTCCAACTCCGAAGAGTGCAACAGTAGGGAAAGTGTTGGATAGCGTAGGGGTAAACATTACTATTCCAACTCCAGAGAGTGCAACAGTAGGGAAAGTGTTGGATAGCGTAGGGGTAAAAATTACTATTCCCACTCCAGAGAGTGCAACAGGAGGGAAAGTGTTGGATAGCGTAGAGGTTAAAATTACTATTCCAACTCCAGAGAGTGCAACAGTAGGGAAAGTGTTGGATAGCGTAGAGTTTAAAATTACTATTCCAACTCTAGAGAGTGCAACAGTAGGGAAAGTGTTGGATAGTGTAGAGGTTAAAATTACTATTCCAACTCCAGAGAGTGCAACAGTAGAGAAAGTGTTGGATAGCGTAGGGGTAAAAATAACTTACTAATAATTAAAAAAATTTTTTTAAATAAATAATAATTTCATTATTAAATAACAATAAATTAATTAACAATACCAATAAATAAGTACTTAAAAATAATTACCAATTAATAATTAATTAACAATTAAATAGATGATAAATACAATTAAATAATAATTATTAACAATTAATTACCAAATAATAATAAAATAAAAAATAATTAATTTTCAATACCCAAAACCAAAAATAATTAAAAAATATTTATCAATTAATAATTATTTAACAATAAATTATTGATAAATACCAATAAATAATATTTAAAGACAATTAATTACCAATTATTAATTAATGAACAAATTAATTTCCAAAACATAAAAATATCTATTATTAAAAAGTTATTACCAATTCATAATTAATTAACAATAAATTAATTATCAATACTAAACAATAAAATAAATAATCACTTAATTACAATTAAATTACTTCTCACCCTATTGCCCTATAAACTCACAACACACTTCAATAATAAATTAATACACTTAATATAATTACCAAATAATGAATTAATAAAAATTAATTACCAATTAATAAAAATTAATTACCAATTAATAATTATTTAACATAAAATTAATTATCAAAACCAATAAATAAAAATAATTACTTAATTACAATTAAATTACTTCCCACCCTATTGCCCTATAAACTCACAACACACTTCAATAATTAATTAATACACTTAATATAATTACCAATTAATCAATTAATAAAAATTAATTACCAATTAATAAAAATTAATTACCAATTAATAATTATTTAACATAAAATTAACCCGCTACAGAACTAAAACGCAAAATTTACTTAAAAATAATGACTAATTCCTAAAAAATGTAAATTAATTTAATATAATTAAATTACTTCCCACCCTATTCCCCTATAAACCCACAACCCGCTACGATACTAAAATGCATAATTTACTTTAAAAAAAATTACTAACTTCTAAAAATTTTATACATATATTCTAAAACTAGTACAATAATTAACAAAAAACATAAACACAAACATATAAAATACATAATAAAATACATAACACTAATATAAATATTGATATTAGTAACATCGATATTTTTGCTATCGATATTACTAACTTCGATATTAACAAAAACGATATTTCTTACCTTCAGGTCGATATTCTGGTCGTCGATATTCTTGACTTCGATATTGTGTCCCTACGATATTTCAAACTCGATATTATTGTAGATCGAAATTAAAAACTCGATATTTAGACTGTTTACCGTCAATACTACCTTCAATCCCCTAACAAACCGCTGCATTGTATGGTGCATTGTTTTTGTAGTTACAGTGTTGCTGTTTGCTTTCTGTATATTACATACAACATGTATATACTGTTCATGAAATGTGGATGTGATGTTCAATGAATCATTTCAAGTAAAAAACACATGGATATTTGAATACATCCTTGAATTCAGTTGTTATTCTTTCATTGCCTGGATAGCATTTGTGACCAATATAATTGTGAGAATTTATTGTGAATAACTTTCTAAAAGGGGCATTTTCAGAATTGCAATTTAAAATCCGACTTCACCATAAGTTGTGATTTTAAATTGTGATTCCAGAGACACCAAACTTGAAAAGTCCATCTCTTCATAATTGGGACTTACATTTAAAAGATGTCATAAGGTAATCCAAAACTTATCCTATGGGAGAGATAGGTCTTGCAGTAGTGAAAAACTAATTTGAGAGTTTTTCACAACCAGGACATGTAAAACTTGTGCATGACTTTCCTTTTAAATACATTGCACCCTGCCCTCTGGGTTATCCAGGCGACTTGTATGTTTAAATAGAGAAGGTAGGTTTAGGCCTGGCAAGATGTTTATCTTGCCAGGTCGAAGTGGCAGTGTAAACTGCACATACATGTTCTGCAATGGCAGGTCTGAGCCACAGTTAGAGGGGGCACAATAAGTGCTGTAGGCTCACCAGTAGCATTTAATTTACAGGCCCTGGGCACATGTAGTGTACTTTACTAGGGACTTATAGGTAAATTAAATATGCCGTTGGAGGTGAGCCAATATTACCATGATTAGTGGAGAGAGCACAGGCCCTTGAGCACTGGTTAGCAGTGGTAAATTGCACGGAACCCTATTGCCAGCAAAAACGAGGTCAGAAAAATGGAGGAGATAGGTAAAACGTTGGGGGGAAGACTACCCTGAGGCTGTCAGCTCTAAAAGGGAGGTTGATCATTCTCCTACCAAGCTGCCAAATCCAGGAACAACCTCCCCACAACACATCAAAGTCTCCTCCTCACTTCTTGAATTCTGCAAGAAGCTGAAGACCTGGCCTTTTAAATAGTCTTCTTGCAGGATCATCAAGACTGCCTGTACTCAGGCCCAGCCTCATTACATTCCTAGTCTCACCTACTCATTGCCTGGATACCCTCACTAGTGACAAGCAGCACTCAACAAATCCACCTTACATTACATTACTTTGATTTAAATGTATTTCTGTTTAAAGCCCCTATGCATTTTGACCTTAGCTCTTCGTCTGGAGGGTAGTGGGCTGGGGGTAGCAGCTGTAGGGCAAAACAAACAAGCACAAGGCATTTTTGTATTGAAAAAGGGAAAGTAATATGTGTAGAATACTTACTGAAAACAATCTAATCAATTTGTTATATTATCACTATGTGCACTTATCACTCATTTTCATAAGCCCAGTAGCAGTCTGTTTATTTTCATATGTACAAGAACATCAATCAGACAATGGCTCCGAGCTGAAATAAAAAGATCTTTAGAGCCCTAATTGTGTACATATCACAAGGGTTCAAAACTGTGAATTTCAAGGAGATGGTTTGAAAAAACCTGCTTCCTTTCCTTCCTCTATCAATTAGACCCATGAAGCCCTTGCTGACAGCTCCTGTTTCTTTTCAGTGCCATTTGGAAGCAAATACTTCTCTTCTTTCCGGTGATCCAGTGTAAAAGCTGATCAGTCTTTACATGACATAAGATCTAACATGAGAATGAAATTTCACAAACGAAATGCATGTGCACTTTGCACAAGAAAGAGAAACACATGAAGTAACCAGTTAACGAGTAGAACAAGCACCTTAAAAGAATGCTTAGATTTTAGAAATAGAGGAAAATAGATATTGAGCATCTAACATGCTAACGGTTCAAATTTGTATGAGTTCAAGAACATGCTAAAAAGCAAATAAATCATAAAATGTATTTTCTACAATTATGAGAATTAATCAGAAATTATTATGAGTTGACGGCGTAATTGAAGCTTTAGTTATAATCGTGTGAATATAATAGTGATTCTGATTCCTTACATCCCGAAATTTCAGTCGGTTTCTAAGGGGATTTGGAAACTTCACTGGCTTCCTGTGAACAAGCAAATCACCTTTAAGGCTCTAAGCATGGTTCATAATGGCCTTAACAACGGAGGACCTAAACAACTCAGGAATCTTTTCCAACGTTACACTCCCTCTAGACAGTTGCGATCCTCCGATAAACATCTCCTATCTAGTCCTAGGTACATTAGGTATGTCCCCGAACATTATTTGCTTTGCCTAGATATAGTTCTGTCTCAGGCCTTTTGCGTCACCTTCACTGGTTGCCCGTGGATCAAGGAATCCAGTTCAAAACACTTTGCATTACACACAAAATTCTTGCAGGGTAGGCCCGGCGATTTTGAGCAATCTGTGTCATCCTTACACCCCTACTGGCACCCTTCGGTCGGCTGACCTACAACTTACTCACGTGCCACAATTCTGTAGGGCCAGAGCAGGGGGGCGCTCATTTAAGGTGCTTGCACCCGCCCTTTGGAACTCTTTGCCACTCTATCAGAAACACCACCAATCTTTTGTCTTTTAGAAGGGCCGTGAAGACCTGGCTTTTCTGTTGATCTAGCAGTCCCCCATGCATCCTCTCCTCTGGCTTTTAGCGCTTGTACGGCCCTTTGCCGGGACAGCCATGCGCTCTACAAATCTTATAACATAACATAAGAAAACATGATGGGGAGGCAGAGCTTTCTCGGTGGCTGCGTTCAAATTGTGGAACTCGCTTCCAGCTTCGATTTTCAATCTCATGCCCTATTTCGCAAGGCCTTAAAGACCTGGCTGTTCACTCTGTAATGGGCAACAGTTAGTTCCTTCTCAGTTCCCCCTTCCGAAGACTAATCTCCTATCAGTGCCTTGACGTCATTGGTATTTGATGCACTCTACAAGTCTGTTTCATTCATTCATTCAATGTATTTAGCCTTAGCAAACCATTTCCATTGCTCTCATTGTAATGCATCATTGTCTTTGAAAAAGTGGTCCAACTCTTTAGTGCAAAAATGTAGACATTTTGTGTAAATAACCTTTAGAACATCTATGACTTAGATTTCCTAAAATGAAAAAAAAAATACTTATAATTATTAGCTAACGTTGCTTGTTAGTACTTTGAAACTGTGGTAATAGGACATACCTGTAAATTAATAGTTTCATGAATGATATATGATATTCAAGTGCTCTATGAATGTGTTATTTTTTTATGCTTGTACATTCACATTACACAGTGGGAAAGAATTTTTCTTCCATTCTCACTAATGTTGCTTTCTGTACTTCCTCATGGAAGTTGGCAACAATTCATACATGTTGCTCTATAATGAAATTATATTATGAATGAGACCGATCTGTTACTTATATATGAAAAGCTATATTCATGATCATTTCATAATGGACTAAACCTGTGTATTCAGGATGGACAACTGATTCCTATGAGCAGTTTGTGAAAGAATCCTGAAGTAACTACTTTGTGTGACTTGTAGCGGATGATGAGCTAATACCTACCTGACGTGGATGGTGTGACTGTCGATGACACCTCCGGACCCATGAAACTATATAGAAAGCTGCCTACCAAAGGGGGGTGAGCTGGGGCGTGTGGAACTGAGCAGAGCGGTCTCTTCTTCTTTCAATCAATCAATCAATCACAAGATTTGTAAAGCGCACTACTTACCCGCGAGGGTCTCAAGGCGCTGAGGGAGAGGAGGGGGGGTGTTGCCGCTTCTGGTCGAATAGCCAGGTCTTGAGTCGTCTCCTGAAGGTCAGAAGGTCTTGGGTCTGTCGTAGGTTGAGGGGAAGGGTGTTCCAGATCTTGGCGGCGCGGTGAGAGAAGGATCTTCCTCCGGTGGTGGTTCTCCGGATGCGCGGGACGGTGGCCAGGGAGAGGTCGGCGGAGCGGAGTTGACGGTTGGGAACGTAGAAGGAGAGTCGACTGTTGAGGTAGGCTGGGCCGGTTTTGTGGAGTGCCTTGTGTGCGTGGATCAGGAGTTTGAAGGAGATTCTCTTGTCTACGGGGAGCCAGTGCAGGTTTTTCAGGTGGGGGGTGATGTGGCTGTGGCGTGGAATGTCGAGGATCAGGCGTGCAGAGGCGTTTTGGATTCTTTGCAGTCGTTTGATGAGCTTGGTCGGGGCTCCTGCGTAGAGGGCGTTTCCGTAGTCGAGTCTGCTGCTGACGAGGGCCTGGGTGGCTGTTCTTCTCGTGTCTGTCGGGATCCACCTGTAGATCTTGCGGAGCATGCGGAGGGTGTTGAAGCAGGAGGAGGAGACTGCGTTGACTTGCTTGGTCATGGTGAGCGCTGAGTCGAGGATGACTCCCAGGTTGCGTGCGTGGTCCGTTGGTGTCGGGGTGCCCCTAGTGACGAGGGCCACCAGGAGTCGTCCCAGGCTGATGGGTTGGAGCCGAGGATGAGGATCTCCGTCTTGTCTGTGTTCAGCTTAAGTCGGCTGCACTTCATCCAGTCGGCGACGGCTTTCATTCCTTCGTGGAGGTTGGATTTGGCGGCGAGGGGTCCTTGGTGAGGAGAGGATCAGTTGAGTGTCGTCGGCGTAGGAGATTATGTTGAGGTCGTGCTGTCGGGCGATGCGTGTGAGTGGAGCCATGTAGATGTTGAACTGAGGGAAGATCCCTGGGGTACGCCGCAGATGATCTCGGAGGCTTCGGATCGGAATGGGGGGAGGCGGACGCTCTGGGTTCTGCCGGAAAGGAAGGAGGTGGTCCAATCCAGGGCCTTGTCTCGGATCCCTGCGTCGTGGAGGCGTGTGCGTAGTGTGCGGTGGCAAACAGTGTCGAAGGCGGCGGAGAGGTCCAGGAGGATGAGGGCCGCCGTCTCGCCGTTGTCCAGCAGGATCCTGATGTCGTCTGTGGCGGCGATGAGGGCGGTCTCGGTGCTGTGGTTGCTGCGGAATCCTGACTGGGAGGGGTCCAGGATGCTGTTATCTTCGAGGTAGCGGGTGAGCTGTCTGTTGACGATCTTCTCGATGACCTTAGCTGGGAATGGAAGCAGGGAGATGGGCCGGAAGTTCTTGAGGTCGCTTGGGTCCGCCTTGGGTTTTTTGAGTAGGGCGTTGATCTCGTGTTTCCAGCTCTCTGGGAAGGTCGCGGTCTCGAAGGAGAGGTTGATGACGTTGCGCAGGTGGGGTGCGATGGAGCTGCCGGCTTTGTTGAAGATGTGGTGTGGAAAAGGGTCTGATGGGGAGCCGGAGTGGATTGTGCCCATGGTCTTGATTGTGTCCTCGGTGTTCACGTTGACCCAGGCTGTCAGGGGGTCATGGTCGATGGGGTCTTTGACACTCAGGGCATGCAGATTGACTTTCCCCTTGTGCTGACTTCTTCCAACTGCTGGAAAAACGAACTGCTTGTGCTTCTGCTGCAGTGCTGATTCCCCTTTTGTGCCCTATGGACTCACATTGGCTAGGCTTGCTAGCATTGCTCATTCCCACTTCCCTTGCTAATTAATTACACTAAGAGAACCGCTGTTGGCAGATGAATATTAGTCAACTGACTCATTTGAAACCCTTTGCTGAATCTTAAATGTAGTTTTGTACTACATCTTTAACTGTATTCTGAGGTTCATGACCGAATTTATCTGAAATGCCAATTATTGCTTTGATGCCTAATACTGATTAAAACAATATTAATTTGAATTCCAAATTGTCGGAGTCTTCTTAAATTTACAAATGTTCTTTCTACAGAGATTGTGCATATGAGGTTTAAATTCTAATATTTAGTAGAGATTCTATTTGGAACTTGGTAGCAGAGTTACTCGTTTGAGAGATTTGACCTGACAAAACTTCTTTAGGTGGTTTGGGTTTTCTGATGCCATCAGATATAGCATGCTATTGCATATAGTATACTTAAACCTGATCCAAATCTGTGAGTTGGTTACGTATGCATGGTCCTCATTGAGTAGCCAACAGTGACACCTTAGTTCCTTCACCCCTCAATGCGATGAGCAAGGTTCATCGGAGGACCAACCTGGAAGGGTGGCAAAATAGCTCAGTCCAGGATATAAATTAAATTAATGGTATCAAAAGGGCCAAGAGAGAAATATTTTCCTCTGGATTACCGGAGTACTAGAATCGGATGTCAAGTGCATGGACAAATGGATTCTTATCACCATTAATGACTTGGCGCCGGCCTCCGCACTCAGATCCCACAGAACCACAGTCTGCCCCATTGTTTAACGATGCCCTTAGGACTGGTAAGAAACATTGCAAACACCTTGAAAGGAAATGGTGTAAAAGCTATAATTCGGTTAACAAAATTACCTATAAGTTAGCACTAAAAAATTATCACTTAGAGGTCCCCTCAGCCAAAAAAGCTTTTTTTGAGATAAGGATTGCAGAGTCAGGCAATAAATCCAAAGACATTTTTAAAATTGTAAAAAGCTTTCTGAGCCATGAGACTGACATTAGAGGCCAGCCATCAACCCTCAGCTGAATGGTGCGACCTGCTGGCTTCGTATGTTCATGATAAGATTTCAATCATTCCAGAAAGCCTGCTCGTTGATTCACAGTCAGATGATATCCCTTCTGACACCAACTCTTTCCAACTTCCTACCTATTTCCCTTGAGGAATCATTGGCAGCCATCAAGAGCCTTAAATCAGAGCCTCCATCTGACCTATGCCCTCCCAATATACTTGCCAAAGCAGCACAAGTCATCAATCGCATTGCAAACACCTCGTTGTCATCAGGAACAGTTCTGGTCCAATGGAAACAGGTCAACATCCTGCCTTTGCTTAAAAAATCTATGGCTGATCCCAAAGTTCCAGCGAATTATAGGCCCATTTCCCTTCTCCCTGCATTTTCGAAAGTTGTAGAAAAATGTGTAATCTCGCGACTCTCACAATATTTGGATATTAATGATCTTCCTCACCCGCATCAGTATGGATTCTGACCTCACTTTAGCACTGAGACAGCCCTACTAGAGGTCTCCGAGCATATCAAGGGCACCCTAGACAAAGGGGGCAAGGCTGCCTTGATTTTGTTAGATCTATCGGCGGCCTTCAATACTGTTCCCCACTTGAGACTCCTTGACCACCTCCAATCTATTGGGATTGGTGGCCTAGCTCTGAAGTGGCTTACCTCCTACTTGGATGAAAGAAGTCAAGAAGTTTGGATGCTCCCTCTCTCCTCCATAGCTCGTAAACTAACTGTTGGAGTGTCTCAGGACTAAGCACTCAGCCCCACCATATTCAATGTTTACCTTACGCCCTTAGCTGTGTTAGCTGAGACCTTGGGGTCTAAGGTAATCTCATATGCTGACAACACTCAGCTTCTTTTCACCTATGGAAAGGGAGAAGAGTTCGTCATTAAAAAATGCCTTTTTAATGTGTTTCACTGGCTGTCCATCAACCAATTAAAATGTAATCCTGACAAAACAGAGATCGTATTTTTTGGCCCTACATTGCCAGACTTATGGAGGACCTTCTGGCTGAAGGACGCCCCCCGGCCCACAACAAGGCACTATAAAGAATATAGGAATCAAATTTGACAGTGCCCTTTCCTTCCAACCACCAATCCAGGCACTGGCTGGTTCCTGTTTTGGGCTATAACACACTTTGAAAAAATGTCTTCCTTTACTGTCTGTTGAACCTAAGAAAAAGGTGATATAAGCTTTGATAAATTCCAGATTGGATTATGGAAATACACTATACTTGGGTCTTCCAGAATATCTTGTTAACAGACTTCAATTGGTGCAGAATTCCGCGGCCCGAATCGTCCTCAATTTTCCCCCGAGAACCCATATGCCCTTGCATTTGAAGGCACTTTACTGGCTTCCTATTAAAAAAGGATCCTTTTCAAATCCCTGGTCCTTGTTCACAAAGCCCTGCACAATACTGGGGCTGGCTATCTGAGAGAGAGGATTTGCGACTATGTACCTTCCAGAAACCTATGGTCCTCCTTCGATCGATTGGCTAGAGTTCCAAAAATCTGTCGGGCTAGAACCAGTGGTAGGTCCTTTTCCTGTCTCGGACCAGTGGCCTGGAATAAACTTCCTCTGGAGCTATGTACCACAACTGAGCAACCCATCTTTAAGAAAAAAGTAAAAACATGGCTTTTTATCAAGCTTAACAGGATGATCTTTGTTTTGTAGGTAGCCTTCAATCCAGCTCCTTCTTGTTCATGAAAAACCCAGCTGATAAACAAGCATGACCTCTGTGCTGGAATATGTTTATTAAACCTTTTACTCTCACAATGTTCATAGCGCCCTTTTGAAATACTGGTTCTGTGTTAGGTGCACCACAAACGACTGGCCGTATTTATCAAGTTGTTGCATCGCACTTACACCACGCAATGGGGTGCATGTGCAACACAACTACTAAATGCGATTTATCAAGCCAGGGAGGCGTTCCATGGGTGTTGTGTGAGTGTTCCCATGCAACACCCATGGATTTTGACAGATTCCCAGATTTACCATTATTGGTAGACCTTGGAATGTGCCAAAATGCTATGCCTTCCCAAGGGAGGCGTAACGAGGAGTAATAGTTTTATTTCTCCATGTTACTTCCTCTTTCTATGTGTGCTGCACTCTGCAGCACACATAGAGCACACACAGAAAGAGGAAAATGCCTCAGAGGATTGCTTTTGTGCAGGAAGGTACCCCTACTTGCAACACAGGCACCCTTGCACCATGGTGCAAGGGTGCCTGCCTTGGTGCTAGGCAGTGCGTCAGCGCTGGGAAAAGGCAGGAATGCGTAGTATTGTGATAAATGCGGTGCATTCCTGCCCTTTGCCTCTAACGCAGCGTAGCAAGTTGACTTGCTGCGCTGCGCTGAATTACTATTTGATACATATGGCCCCCAGTTTTTTAAACAAACCTTCTGTATCTGGCATTGCCACATGGTACTGATTGAAGTTAGACATTCTAGTTGAGTGACGATCACTCTATTACTCGCTGTGTTTAACTCTCCTTTGTTTTATTTAAACAGAAAATATATTAAATCCACCTAAGGCTGTCTTTATTTGTTTAGCTGTCAAACAGGACATTGCTTTACGTGAAATGTTACATTCTACCAGTGCACTTTTTTCCGTTTTATATAGCGTGATCTCAGCCCAAAGGTATTGGCGCACCTTACATGAGCATCAGTTACATTACACAAGGTCAGATTCATATATTTAGGAATGGGGAGATTAAGTAATTTGCCAGCAATCACACAATGCTGAGTTCAAGGCCGGTTCTAGGATTTTTGGGGCCCCGGGCAGAAAGGGAGTGTGCGAGGCCCCTCTAATTTACATAAGTGACACATTCAAGGCTCCGGAAGCTGCTTTGTGCAGACTCCTCCTGGGCCACAACTCCTCCTCTCAGCCACCTACAAGCACCTCTTTTACAGCTCCTATCTGGCTGAAGGAGTGAGAATTGTTTGTGGATTGAAAGTTAAAACTGTGGGGGCGCTAAAGTGCTGGACAATTGGCGTCCCGCAGTGTCTCTGAATGAGCAGCTGGGCAGGAGCCCTAAGTGAAGGACAAGCCTGCAAAATGTGTCTCCTTGCAACTGGGACAAGAGGGAGTGTCTCCCTCCCCTAGGCCTCCCCAAATCATCCCTGAGAGGCCCAGGGAGGGGCCCCCTCCCGAGGGCCCAGTTGCAAGGAGACATCTTTCTTTCATTTGGATCGGCAGGGGTATAAGAGGACCGGAGGTGTGTTTCACTGGTGTGGGGCCCCATGCTGGGGTTCTGAGTGCAAGGCCCTGGGCAGCTGCCCACACTGCCCATGCCTAGCGCTGGCTATGGTTGAGTTGATGCTGGAACCTGAACCTGTTTCCCCAATTCTAAAGACGTCAGAACTGGCTGTAACGCCACATCGTTTACGTTGAACTTCAAGCTCAATCAGCTATACACTGCATTCTGGGACACATAGGGGCCGATTCCGATCTCGGCCGGTAGTGCTCCGAATCGGATTCGGATTTACCGGATCCGATTCGGAGCCCTGTTTCCCGACCGAATCGTACGCGGGTCCGGCCGAGCGAGTACGATGCATGCTCCCGCGAAATCGCCGACCGACTCGTACGCGGCTTCAACACGCTCCGACCGACTCGCATGGACACGACTCGCACCGCGCTATGGAGACGTTTCCCGGCCGGGTAAGTACGATGCGCGCCGCAAGCAGTCCGACCGACTCGCGCTGTCCGGCTCGAAAGAGCTGTCGGAGCCAGACTTTGGGGGTCCGCGTCGGACCCCCCTGAACGTGTAGGCGTGCGAGGCGCACACAGGGGGGACCCATGGGTCTCCCCTACCTGTGCATGTACGCCGCGATGCGCATGGACGCGTACCCACTGTAGGGGGCGCCCTTGTTCGCGTCGTGCCCATTGAGTCAATGGGAGCCCGTGTACGCGTCGTACGACTGGCTCCCATTGACTTCAATGGGAGTCCGACCGAATCGAGTCTGATAGCATGCGAATGCATCGTACTCGTCCGGTCGGACTGCACGGGTCCGATTCGGTCGGAATTCTCTCCGGGTCACGGCTCGGCCGGAGAGATTTCCGGCCCGAATCGGAATCGGCCCCTTAGTCTGTCTTACTCTCTAAGGGCTTAATTACGAGTCTGGCAGTAGCGGCTGCTGTGCGGGCGTAGTGGCAGGCGGGGGGGACGAGGGACGACTGGGACGTGGGACAGAGGAAGGGGATACCAAACATATAAAAAGAAAAAAACATACCTTCTGTCTGCCGCCCTATGCTCTTCTTCGTGTCCTCTTCTCGCTGCAGCACAAGCTTCCAGTCTCCGCTGCGGCCAATCCTGATTCGGCTTTCATGTTAGAAAGCAGTGTCAGGATTGGCCTGAGCGCTGGACATTTGCGCTCCCAGAGAGACTGGGAGCCTGTGCTTTGCTGTCTCTAACCCAGCAAAGCAGCTGGGTTGGAGGCAGCTCAGTGTGCATGTGGGTTTGGCCGGCCTGAGGGTGGCGGGGGGGCGACACTCCTCCACCATAGCGGATGAGCCGCCACTGGAGTCTGGCAGTCCATGGACTGCCAAACTCAGAGAGCGGCGGTGGCGGTCTCCCAACCGCCCTATTACTATAAAGGCAGTCGGACCGCCATTGGCCCATCACAGCTGCCAGGGAACCACTGTTCCCTGGCAGTGTTGCGGCGGTGTAGAGGCATCAATATGCTTGGTGGGACCGCCGCGGTCCTGCCAAGCATATTAGGAGTTTGCTCTCCACCAGGGTTTTCATGGCGGTTCTTCCTCCATAAAAACCCTGGCAAAGAGAAAACAGAGGGGCCCCCTGGTGCCTCACGCTCTGTGGATGCACACAGGGGGGAAGGGGGCACATGTGTTCCCGCACACCAGTTCCTGCACGGGAAACAGCCATTACAACACAGCTGTTTCCACGCAGGGACTTTACCACGCAGCTGTTACCAAGCATATACTGTTACCACGCATAGCCTTCACCACGCATTTTGTTTTACAACGTATGTGGTGAGGGCATATGCTGGTAACAGTGGTAGAGGCACCTGCGTGGTCAAACCTATCGGCGTCGTTAGAGGAGCAGAGAGATCCTTCCGCTTCCTCTTGATGACCTGTGCCGTGCCTCACAAGAGTTGCCTCGTTGTCGTCCTGTTAAGGTAAGGGGGAGTATGTTTGGGTTGGGTATTTTTTAAAAGGGCAGGGGGGCGGTGGGGGTCACGCAGTGGTGCTTTTTTAGTGATTAGGGCAGGGGTTGGGTATTTTTTAAAAGGGCAGAAGGCTGTGGGGGTCGCCCTGGGTTCTAGATTTTGGGCTTACGGCAGGGTCGGGTATTTTTTTAAGGGGCAGTGGGGGTCGTGCAGGGGACTATTTTTAGGGATTAGGGCAGGGGTCGGGTATTTAAAAAAAGGGTCGGGTGGGGGAGGTTCGGGGACTGGCTTGAGAACTGAGGGCAGGAGTTAGAGAAAACTTTTATCACGCATGGACCTTTACCATACATGCTTTACAACAAAATACGTTGTAAAAGCATGCGTGGTAAAGGTTATACGTGGTATAGGCATTTGTGTTGTAACGCATGCGTGGTAAAGGCATGCATTGCAACGGAATACGTTGTTCCGTCATACAACCTTCCTGCACGGCATGGACTTTTCAGTTCATGCCGGAACTGTTTTTGGCGTTCCCATTGTGGTGCCCATTTTTAGAGGCACCGCCGTGGAAACGCATAAAAAAGCCCGCCAGACAGGAGGAAACTCCTAATCTGGCAGCGGCCTGACCACGGCTTTGGCGGTGCAGAGGCGGGGCTGGCCAAAGTGGTAATCATGCACTAAGTGTGCTGCTTCTGACAAATGTTTATGCTTTAGTAAGATTACAACAAAAATAGTTGCTAGGTTTTTCCATGGATGTCATTTAGGGGTCGCCAGTTGCGACCCCCAGCTTGCCCCTTGCTACCCTTGGCACTGCCTTTGCGAACCCTGGCATCAGAGGTGGCAAAATCAGTGACAAGAACACAGGGGTATCTCTTATTATCAGAGTCAGGCTCTAACCTAGTTTTTTGCTCATTTTTATTACATTCTAGTGAATAAAAAAAATGTATTCACCATTAGTGTAATAAAAAGTGGAGCATCAAATCTGGACCTTCAATGGCATCTTAGATAAAAAATTATAAAATGGTTTTAATGTATGTTGGGTGCGTGCATGTGGGTGAAAGTGAGTTTGGGTGAGAGGGTGTATATATGTGTGAGCATGTATGTTTGTATATGGGATGGTGGATGTGTGTGTCAAAATGAGTGAGTAAGTATAAGTGAGTCAGCTTAAGAGTGAGTGAGAGAGCGTGAATGAGTGATTCAGGGTGAGAGTGAGTGCACAAGAGTAGGTGAAAATGAATGAGTGCATGTCAGTGCAAATAATAGAATGAGTGTAAATAAGTAAATGTAAGTGAGCATGTGTTGTTATGCTTGCAGATCTGGTGTTGGACCTGGCATGCTTCTTGGCTTATAGAAGCACTCCTGAAAAAATGTTGGACCTGTAATACTGGAGGCAATACTTGCATATGGGATTCCCTCGGCAAAAGGCAACTTCTGGCACTCAATAGGTACATTTTGGCATGGAGCACCCATGAAAAAATGCCAGCGCTGGCCTCCTGGAGGAAATTCTTGGCATAGTTGGCATCTGTGGCAAATTGCTTGTGATGGCACATTGGAGGACATTCTTGGGAAGACAACTGTGGTAAGATCATGGGGCCATCCATGACAAAATGTGGTCTTTGACATATTAGACATAACCTTTGACATAAGGGACCTCCATAGTGCAAGTGAAGCAGTATTAGGAAACATCTGGCACTGGCATATTGTATGTAATGTTTGGGCACAAGGGGCCACCATGGCAAAATGCTGGTCCTAGCAATAGAGGTAATTTTTGACATAAGGGGCACCCTTAGGATATTTTAAAAACATAATTGGGTGAACTCATGGGGACTGTCAGATTTCAGTAGCTTGGCACAACATGAAAAGACTTGAATATTTAGTGAGTGTGTTTTTTAAAGCCTTTGGCTTTTTAGCAAATTTATGTGAAAATTGTGCATTAAAATGTACTAGTAAAGCCCATTTTTTTCAAAATTGTCTCAGGGAAGCAAAACCCCACCCTTTGTTCTCCCTAGAAGAATATATAATATTAATTATGCAATTATGCAACTTCAGCAATATTAATTACTGTGATGTCATCAGGATTAAGGTTATGTGATATCACTTCTTGGGACGATGCAGGGTCAAAGGTCATACAATGTCACTTTCTGTGACATCATTAATGTCAAAGGGTATATGATGTCACTTCCGCTACCCCTGACATTTTAGTGAATCGATGTTCATGGGTTTTTCAGTGCTGCCAAGTACACTGCATCGTGTATTAATCTAAAACATGTTAATGCTTGTGCCTGCCTCACTTCATTAAAATGCATAATCAGACATAATAATGAAAAGTCCCGAGTACCACGATCTGCAGCTTCAGTATCAGCTCACCTAGTGCTCTTCTGAATGTGCTGCCCAGAGCAGGTCGAGAAGAGGTGAGTGGTTGCTACAGATACCACATCTCAGCCTGAGCACAGTTTGTTTCCTCGAAGTCTGGCGCACTGTAGCATACTAACAGAGGAGTGGGGCTACTTTCGACCTACTCCTCTACGTCATCCTCCTAATCTAGCTCATTGTGCTCTTGGCCCTTGTGGTGCCGAAGTCTGTGATATAATGTTTGTCTCTTCCTGACACCCCACAAGGCCCTGGGGTCAGTGCGACAATCCTGTCCACAGGAATGGACTGGCCTATAGGGGAATCAGGCAGTGTCCGATGGACTGGTCTGACAGATCAGTGTGTGGGCCGGTTTTTTAGCAGTTGTGGGCCGGTGCAACGGTGAAATTACCCCTTTTTTAGTTATCTGCTTAGCTCATGGGGGACACTTTTAAATTGATGCGTGGGCCTATTTTTTGCCCCAGTCTGACCCTGCCTGTCCAGTGTCACTCGTGCTTTTCACTCACAGAAGGCACAGACACAGAATGCCGTTAGTCTGTGCATTGAATTATTTTCTTCATGGGAGCCTGGGACAGCAGTGGGCTCGAGTGCCCTTGGCCCCCTCCACCCATGGAGTTACCAGCAAGTAGTCAGAGAGCCTTTTTTGTGCACCAAATCCAGTCTACTCAGCAGCAAAATCGGCTGACTTGACCAGCATGAAGCTGAAGCTCCAGAGGATTGCAGATCAATTTCTTAAGGACTGTAACATTTTAAGGTAATCCATGTCAGAGATGCAGTACTGGCATTCATTCCATATACTTTACTTCATCTTGCAATCCATATAAATATTTACTTTCTCCCAGAATTTGCCTTTTTGTCGTTTTTTCAAGCAACAAACACCGTATTTTGTGACCCAAGTCACCTCTAGGTGTCTGCATGATCTCAGGTTGTGGGTAGGTGTTAATGATGGGGCACGATTGTGAGCTCCAGGCAGTGCAGGTTTCCCACCAAGCCTGTTAGTGGGTCATAATTGAGTTCAGACTGCATGCTCCTCCAAACCTTGGCCTCCCTGCAGAGCACACAGAGCGAGTCTCACACAAGTACTAATAATAATAACCATTTTACGTGAAAGTGTGTGAAGGAGGTACACAGCTGGGGAAATACTGACAAGTCTAAAGGTAAAGAACATATGTTTACAGGTGAGACCCATGTGTGTGTGTGAGTGGGAACATGGTGAAGTGGGCCGGCATTGGGCGGTACATGCAGAAGGACAGAGTATAAAGACAGTGATGAAGAGGAAGGAGATCACGTGAGACATACAAACGGAGAATTCCAGAAAGATATTTAAAGAGAAAGAATAAAAGCGGTTAAAAGAATGACAAACCTCAGAGGACAGACAGCATGATTTGAAAACGTGACTGAAGACCACTTCTCTTCCAAAGACCATCGTAATGTTTGTCACAGTCTAACATTTTAGAACTGAAACATTTTCAATTCTAAATCACAACAAAACCTTTTTAATTACTCATTCATCTGATATTGGTAACAAGCATTTGCTACACCAACAGGTCTGGCTTGTTTTAGGGCATGTTGGTTATTGTGTTATGGGTTTTGAATGAATAATAGAAAACTTTCATGCACACAAATCCTAGTCGTTGTTTTGATTTAGTCCAGAGGAAGTGTCACTCGAAGTGTCACACATTTGGCATTAGAATGTCACTCATTCTCTCACTGAGAGCAAAGAAATGTCACACATAAGCAACCCGAAAACTTGGCAGCTATGGTTTCTGCCTTAATCCTAATTTACATTCCAAATCATTCTCAGACTTAATTTTTTATTGCTAGGTAATAATCCTTCATGGTGATAATATGTAGTGGTTTTTGCACTGGTTTTAAAATGTTATTGTCTGTTGGGTTGTGGGCTATAAATCAATAATAACTACTGGGTAATTTTACTGTTGTTTCTCAGAAAAGTTATTGGAATTTCTGTGATGCTGCACTAAACGTCATGTGCATATCCTGTAGCATGGTTGCTGTGTGTTTGGCCCTGGCTTGAACTAGCACTGCAAGCATTAGTCTTTGCTTACGTCCTGGTGAGTCACAACTCACATCAAGGCCATAGCCAATTTCTTCCATTAGACAGGTTACCGTCTCGTATTCATAAAATGAGGGGGCATATTTACAAAAGAAGTGACGAAGCGCGGCGTTAGAATTGTTGGCTTAACGTCACGCTCCACCACTTCTGAAAAGCAGGGCTGCACTGTATTTACAAGAATACGGTGCAGCCCTGCGTTTCTCCCTGCGCTGGAGCTAAACTTAGCAGTCTAGCACCAACGCAGGCACCCTTGCACCATAGTGCAAGGGTGCCTGCTTTGAGGGGAAGAATTGTTTATGTGCAGGTAGGTGTCCCTTCCTACACATATACAATCTGAAATGGCGTTTTGTAACTTCTATGTGTGCTGCTTAGTGCAGCACACATAAAAGTTGCAACTCGTCATTTTTTTTAATGATTGTTTATGTGAAGAAATCAATGGCATTTTGCTGTTTCTATGTGTGCTGCACAACACAGCACACATAGAAACAGCAAATACGAGGAGAAATAAAGCATGTATCCTCGTTTCGCCTGGGTAAGACCAGGTGTTACAGAATCTCAGGAATCCAGGATATGTAGAAAGTAGTTTAATAACAGCACGGCTAATACATCCTCCAAGGTTGATCTCCAGATGCAACTCAAGACAACCAGTGGAATTTACTGTAACAAACACTCCATAAGAATATGGAATGTTAAACAAAAGTATACAAAGCGCATGCTGGGGAAGGACAGGGTGAAAATATACATAATAATGAAATGCAGAGAACAAAGTAATAGGTCAAATGCAACACATCCCCCTCATCAGAGAAAGAACTAATAAAGGGGAAAGAAAAACGATTAAACAAAATCATTAAACAATTTCGGAACACGTCTGAAACGATTGTTAGACTTAACTCTGGAAGCAACAGACTCATTGTTTTGTACACCATCCATGTTTCCATTCTGAAAACTTGAGTTCCTAAAATTACACTTCTGTGAAAATAAAAGGTCAGGGCATTTAGCAATCCTCCTAATGTTCCAAACTTTGCCATCCTGAGTAATTACACTGTTCCTAAAAACTTTTTTTACTTGCATGGCTTTTCCAAACCTACTGGCACCCTTATTAACAAAACCGGGTTTTAATACTTTGACCCAATCACCTACCCTGAAATTGTGCACCTTCGTTCTCCATTTATTGTCATACCATTTCTTCATTCTGTACTGTTTGATTTCTACCCTCCTAGCAGTGTCATGTACACATTCCCTCTCACTCTCCAAACTCTTGCACCTTTCCTTGAACCACCAAGGACATACACTGGAGGCAGGATTTCTTCCTTTGAGCAACTTGAAAGGACTGACCTCAGTGGTGGAGTGTGGGGTAATACAATAAACCCATAAGCGTTCTCTGAGCGCGCATAACCAAATTCCACCTTGCTTGACAGAGTCAGTAACAACATTTTTGAGAACACGGTTAAAGCGCTCCACCTGACCATTCTCGTGTGGTTCGTAGAGAGAGGTGAGATTATGCTTAATATTGCAACTCTTGAGAAATATTTCCATCTCAGACGATGTAAGTTGTACCCCATTATCCGATACAAGGGTAGAAGGACAACCCTCACGTGCAAACACTTCTTTAAAAAAACTGATCACAGCACTCGTGGTAGCCTTTGGAACAAATTTTACTTCTGGCCATTTGGAATGGTAATCAATAAGGACCAGAGCGAAGCGGGAACTTTCCGGAAGCATACTAAAAGGGCCTGAAATGTCAAAGGCAACTTTCTGCCAAGGTTCCTCAGGCCACTTGACCACTTTTAATGGAGGGGTGTGCACCTTCAACATTTTTTCACTGGAAACACATTCATGGCACTCTCTGACAACACGATCAATAAACTTGTCCATACCAGGCCACCAGAAATAGTTTCTGATTAAGCGCTTCATGGCAGAAATGCCTGGATGGGTCTTGTGAGATAGTTTTAAAATTATATCTTGAACACCCATAGGTGGAATACACTTCCCTGCCTTAAGGATCAAATTGCCTTCCATTTCCAATTCATCTGCAACATTGTAAAAGGTAAAAGATCTGATCTAATATCACTCTTCCTTGGCCAACCTCTTACTACAAATTCCTTTAGATCATTCCATCTGTCATCACTTTGTTCGCTTTCTTCCCAGAGTTGTTCCGTGATTTCTTGATACTGTGATGGAATAATGTCATTAATTCCCACCACAAAATCTACATCTTTAACAACATTTACATTGTCATGATTGCAAGGTAGGCGGGACAGGCAATCTGCTGTTACATTTTTCTTACCGGGAACATATTCCACTTTAAAATTATACTCTTGGAGTCTAGATGTTAAACGTGAAATTCTGGCTGTAGAATTCCATCCTCCTCCTGTGGACAAAATATACACTAACGGTTTGTGGTCCGTTCTGAGTATGAACTTACTGCCCCACACATAGATCCTGTAGTGTTCGACGGCCCAAACACAAGCAAGCAGCTCTCTTTCAATCATGGCATATCTGCGTTCAGTTTCATTAAGAGTCCTCGACGTAAAAGCAACATTCCACTCATCACAACCATCCCTCTGTGACAAGACACTGCCAAGACCATACAGGCTGGCATCAACTGTTATGATGCATTCTTTTCTCATGCGGAAAGGTTTTAAAGTGGGAGCATTAATAATATCATTCTTAATGCTTGCAAAAGCCTCTTGTTGTTCTCCCTTCCACTCATAAGTAACATTTTGTCTAAGTAATTTTCTTAAAGGCTCCATTTTGGTGGCAAAATTCTCCACAAACTTGCTGTAGTATTCACACATGCCTGAAAATGATAATAACTGCTCCTTATTACTGGGAGAAGGAGCATTCACAATGGCATCAACATTAGACTTCTTGGGTATAACACCATCACAAGACAACATGTGTCCAAGATATTCCACAGAGCGCTTGAAAAGTTTACACTTGTGGGCCTTCAGGGTGAGTCCATGACATTCTAACCTTTTACATACCTCGTTTAAATGAACTTCATGCTCAGACACATTTTTAGAAAAAACCAAAATGTCATCCTGAAAGCATTTGACGTAGGTGTCTATGTCCCTGAAGATATGAAACATTACTCTCTGGAAGACTGACGCGGCAAACGCCAATCCAAATGGCATTCTAGTGTACTGAAAAAGGCCTTGTGGGGTAATGAACGCCGTGTACTTCCTTGACTCTTCTGTGAGCTCTATTTGGTGATATGCAGACCTAAGATCAAGTGTAGAGAATATCTGCGCACCTTCTAACATAGAAACCACCTCATTTATGTTAGGTAGTGGATGGCAATCTATGACAATGTTGGAATTCAAAGCTCTCAAGTCCACACACACTCTGAGCTTTTGATCAGGTTTGCGTACGAGGACAATGGGAGAAACCCATTCAGAAGACTCTATGGGCTCAATGATGCCCTCGTTGGATAACTCTTTGAGCATATCTCTTAGCTCGTCCCTAATATTGATAGGTACCCCTCTCAATTTTTGTTTCACCGGAAAAACATTTTCCTTCAATACAATATTATGTGTGAAATTCTTAAGTCTGCCCAATTTGTCACAAAATACTTTGTTGTATTTGTTAATCAACTTTGTTACTTTATCAAGACTGACACTATTAATGTTATCAGTGAAAGAACTGTACATATCTCGTTCATCACATAGGGAAACAGGATCTTTGGACCGTGGATTAAGAATTAATCCTAACTCCCACTGATCCCGCCAACCCAAAACATTCACTCCTCTCACAGCAATGTATAGTTTTATGTGAGCACACCTTTCTTTAAAACGTAAAAGTACTTGAAAGAAACCCTCCATCTCAATTTTTGACCCATCGAAACTTTCAGCAGTGATATCAGATGGTTGTAACTTGTCATAACCATACACATTTAGTAACTTCTCTTTATAATATTGCGAAGTAATAATAGTCCAAGGTGACCCAGAGTCTACCATGAGCTCTAAATCAACATCTAGGACTTGAAACACACACTTAGGAGATTTCATGTGGAAACTTTTGTCCGGCCCACTGTTTAGGATAGATACCACAAACCCTTTGTTAGTCTCCGGCATCTCTTTAACACTAGTAACTCTATTGGGCTCGGAGAAAGTAGAATTGATATTCCGTGTTTGGTTAGAGTAACGTTTGTCTCTGCATACATTTCCAAAATGTCCAATCCTGCCACAAGCCTTGCACTCTCTATTGATTGCCGGACATCCTTGGAAAGACGCCAGATGGAATCTACTCCCACATCTGTAGCAAATGTTATGATTGAAGTTGTCATTCCTCTTATTAGGATAGCTTATAAAATGCTTGGAAGGAACTTTCCCTTGCGACATATCATTTTTCGAATCATTTTTGGATTTCACAACACAAATTTCTTCCTCAGTTGCAGATTTGTTGGAACTTTGTTTCACAGTTTCCATCCATTTTTCAGAGAGTTCCATGGCTTTAGCAGTGGCAATAGCTTCCTCTAGCTTAGGATCACCCATGACCCATAATTTCTCTTGTACATTTTTGTTTTTAACATGTACGATGATTTGGTCACGTATCATTTCATCTGTAATGGTACCAAAATTGCAGTGCATACTCAAAGATCTCAAAGATGTTAAAAACTCATCAAATGACTCATCATGTTTTTGTGATCTGGTGTAGAACTTAAATCTATTTAAGGCGATGTTGGTGGTAGGTTTGAACCTCTTTTCCATCCTAGCTAGTGCTTCAACATATGCGTTCATGCTATCACCTTCGCCTTCTCCAGCTTGTGGGGTAATCTGAGGTAATGCTCTAAAAGTTACTTGTCCCTCAGAACCAAGACAGTGGAGAAAAATACTTTTTTTCTTTCAGCCCCCATGCGCTCACCATCAATGGCCTTCATATAGGTAAGAAATTCTTCTTTCCACCTAGACCATGGTATAGGTGGATCACCTTTGTTTTGAAGAAATTTGGGAGGCGGATCAAACTGCATATTGTTAGAATAGTATGATAATAAATAAGCTATTTTGTTGAATAAAACAAAACAAACAGATGAAAGAAACGGAAGGAGTCTAATGTTTCCAGTAGAATGAGCACAACCTGGATTGAACAAGCATGATGCAAGTTAGAACAAAAACAGTAACTGAGAAAAGCAATAACTCATTTGTGTAGAACACAATGGCACAGTTTTGTAGAGCACGATTAAATAAATGGTTAAAATGTACTGCTGGTTAAGGTATTTTGACGATAGTACTTGCCGGTGTGTAGTTTGGTGTATCCAAGGCAACGGCAAGATGGTGGCTTGGGACGTTGCACGCTCAGAACGGCGCAATGACGTTGAGCGCTCGTCCGATAGCGTGTTGCACAGAACATTCAGGGGCCGATTCCGATTCGGGTCGGAAATCTCTCCGACCGAGCCGGACCCGGAGAGATTTCCGACCGAATCGGACCCGTGCAGCCCGACCGAACGAGTACGATGCGCACGTATGCCATCGGACTCGATTCGGTCGGACTCCCATTGAAGTCAATGGGAGCCTGTCGTACAACGCGTATGCGGTCTCCCATTGACTCAATGGGTGCGAGGCGGACAAGGGCGCCCCTTACAGCGGGTACGCGGCGAAGCGACTCGCGCCGTACACGCACAGGTAGGGGGGACCCATGGGTCCCCCCTGTGTGCGACTCGCGCGGCTACGCGTACAGGGGGGTCCGACACGGACCCCCAAAGTACGGCTCCGACTGCTCTTTCGAGCCGGAGTGCGCGGCTCGGTCGGACTGCTCGCGGCGCACATCGTACTTACCCGGCCGGGGAACGTCTCCATTGCGCGGTGCGAGTCGAGTCCGAGCGAGTCGGTCGGTGCGGTTAGACCCGGGTACGAGTCGGTCGGAGCGGTCGGGACGCCCGGACAAGTCGGTCGGCGATTTCGCATCGTACTCGCTCGCCCGGACGCACGTACGAATCGGTCGGTAAACAGGGCTCCGAATCGGATCCGGTTAAGCCGAATCCGATTCGGAGCCCTACCGGCCGAGATCGGAATCGGCCCCTCAGTTGTAGGAAGTCGGAAAGAATGGTGAGCTCCGGACAATCGATGGCAGAAAGTAAGTAAGGTTGTGAATGCGCTTTTTGAATGAAGCGCCCGTTGCTCCAAACCACCGCAAAGTATGTCCAGGTAGAATTGACGTTTCCACCATAAATGAAATTAAAAAAAAATCCAGGAAAATATACGTAGCGAAGCAAGTCTGCTTCCGAGAAAAGAAAACACAACAAATAAAAAGAAATGTGCCAAAACAAAAAGATCCACAAGGTGGCGCAATGCTCCCAGAAAAAAAATGGGTGAAAGAATACTCCGCTCCCATGCTGCGAGTAAGGCAGGAGTATAGGGTCCAGCTCGTCGCCAAAAATGTTGCAGTATCTCAGGAATCCAGGATATGTAGAAAGTAGTTTAATAACAGCACGGCTAATACATCCTCCAAGGTTGATCTCCAGATGCAACTCAAGACAACCAGTGGAATTTACTGTAACAAACACTCCATAAGAATATGGAATGTTAAACAAAAGTATACAAAGCGCATGCTGGGGAAGAACAGGGACAGGGTGAAAATATACATAATAATGAAATGCAGAGAACAAAGTAATAGGTAAAATGCAACACCAGGTTTCCCTGGTCTTAATTTCGGCGCTGCCCCATATTTACGCCACCCTTGTAAACATGGGGCAGCATCAAAATTAATGGGTGTTGTGATAGAACGCCCACCAGAACACCCATTGCCCGCCCCTTTCACGCTAAGCATAGCGTGAAAGGGTGCCTTATTTACAAGGCAGCGTTAAGCCACGTTAAGTGCCTTAACGCTGGCTTGTAAATAAGGCGCAGCGCATATCGCCACAGGAATGTCACTAAAAGTGACTTTCCTGTGGCGATAGGGGCTTGTAAATATGCTCGAAGTGTCTACATTTAAAATGTGAGTTGTACAAGACAATACCCTGCACAGCTCCTGCTCTTAATTAGGAGCTGGAGGTGCAAGGATTCATTCAACCGCATCTTCAAAACACAAGGAAGTATATTAGGTTCAAACAATGTTTATTACCATAACACATTTTTATCTCAACACCACAAAATCTATTTCAAATTATCAATATAAATCATAGGGGTTATTCAGTAACAAAATTTGGATCTATGGGGGAAATATGAAAAAAATAATGTGTAATTGTCACTGTGAGTCAGGACAACGGGGTGACCATAATGCTTGTCGCATTATTATTGAAATAATGCCAGTCTTTCATTAAAGGGTACACAGAGTGCTCCTTCTTGTGTGCGAAAAAAATATCAGCCTATCAGAGAGGCTTCTAATGTGGCTAGTTAGAATTTCCCCTGACTTTGAGGATGTATTTCCAGTGCCCAAACTTCCTCCTTAAAAATGGATCCTCCCAAAGTGATATTTCGCAGTCACTTTGAGTGAAAATTTCCAGTCTATATGATGGAATACTTCTGATAGGAACATATTTTCCTCTGCTAATATGATAGAGCTGTTTTCAGAGTCATACTGGTGGACAGCAAATCCACCATGTGAAGCCGAACTAGGGATTTTAGACATTTAAATTGAGCTCTATCATTCCCAGCAGTAGTCATCTCAAGGCTACATCTGGCAAGGTCTCCAAGAAATCATCTAAAAAGTCTTATAGGCTATAATAAAGAGCTTTGCAAATGATGGTGTTGCTCTGAGTGATATGAAGGACTCTCTGGTGGCTGGTGAAGATATAAAGTCATGGACTGTACTTGGTGACTACCCGCTATTGGTTCTGGTATTGTGGATTGTACAGAGCTCAAATCATTTCAGCCGGTGAAGATCTGCCCTATGGCCAAACGGCCCTGCACAAGTCCACTGGAAGTTGTTTTTAAAGTTCAAAAATCTCACATTTGACCTAGTACAAACAGAGGCTAACACATTCTTCTTCTACAAAAGCTGAAATAAGATTTCTGAACACATCTTGCCATTTTTATTTGGGAAAGGCCTTCACCCACATGGCACATTTTGTGCAGGAGTTTTGTTCCTCAATTCTAGCATTTATCAAAGCTCGCTCCCTTCCTATTTTTTAGTAGTGTGGCATCCCCTAAAACTCAAGTTATTTGATTTGAGGCTGCTAAATATACATGATACATTTTCTTAGAAATACAACATGGTCCCTGGCTTCATTTTCAGTAGATATCGGCAATCTGATCAGAGGTGGGATCAACTGTCTTTCAGATATAGGAAAGAAACATACACCATGAACAAACACATTCATATGTGCCAGTCTCCCATAATTCAATAGCCTCTACCATATGGTGCTATAGCCAAAATGGACAGTCCTGGGTCTCATCCTATTCTGAGAATTTCCGAGAGGATTAAATTTGCATTTAAATTTGATTCTGACATTTATTATTATCCCAGTGTGAGGAATGGTGATCCTCAGTGCCTGGGATAAGTAGTAATGATAAACATTTTACAAAATATACTTTTTTCAATGTGTGACTAAAATACCAATTGAAATCTGGAATTTGTGAATAAATGTTTATATTTTCAAACATTGTAAAAAGTGGAGCTGCAACCAAAGTGATATAACAAAGACTAATTGGTTCATTTGTGTAAATGTCAGATCTTTAAAGGTGGAGGAATTAAATGTGCCAGTGATAGCCATTTGAATGGAAGACATAGGGCCTCATTATAAGTGCCCTCTTATATCCCCTGACAACTCATCCACAGCCCCATTAAGGAGGACAGAGGTAACTCTAAGGTGGACTTAACAGGAAATTATGATTGGGACCATTAGAGTTCCCTGAGAAATTTCGTATTACCAGTAGAATCAGGAAATCCACTTCCAATGATAATTATTCATTTCTTCTGGTTTCCCTCTGGAAATTTTGTTGCTTGAAGAATGTGAAATCTCCAGGAGGAAACCACCAGATTCTACAGGGATTAAAGGAGCCCATAATGTTCTGAGTGCTGAGGTCAAAATAAAGTCACAGCGGCCTGCACATAACAGATCTGATAACGCAAGCAAGTCCATAATCTATGCAAAAGTGAAAGTGAATGATATGGACTGTCATTTGTCTTTTATCCTTCCAGCTAAACTTGAAATTATTTGTAATGAGTAAAGGTGTGCTAAATTTGCTTGAATTATTTCATGAAATACACCTAGTTTTCGCCAGAATACCAAACCTTGCCAATTAAAAAGAAAAATTTGTGAAGTTGCAAGTCGCCCAACTTCTCAATTTGACACATGCCTAATCTTGTTATGTTATGTTATGTTATGTTATATGCATTTGTAACGCGCTCGGCTACTCCAGAGAGTGTCCCGGCGCGGAAACCTGAGTGGATCATGAATCAGAGCTTAAAACAGAAAGGTTTTTAACTTTTTTTTGAAAGTGCGGGAGTCTGAAATACTGGGAAGAGCCAAGGGCAATGCATTCCAACCTAGGGCAGCCTTACGAACAAGGGAACAACCACTAAGCCTTTGCCGAAAAAAACGTGGAATCTTGACCAATAATTGAGAAGAGGAGCGCAACTGTCTTGTCGGCACATAGAAAGAGAACCTCTTTTGCAGGTAACTAGGTCCCCGGCCATAAAGGGCATTATGGGCAATCGACAAGACCTTGAATTTGATCCGCACCTCCATTGGAAGCCAGTGCAGGGAGCGCAGATGAAGGCGTACGCTAATCCGCCTGGGAAGATCCAGTAAGAGGCGGGCCGCCGCATTCTGCACCACCTGAAGCTTATTCAGCAGATAGCTGGGGGTCCCTACATACAGAGCATTAGCGTAGTCCAGGCGAGACAAAATCAAAGCCCGGACCACGGTTTCCCTAGCTGCCATTGGGAGAAAAGGGAGAAACTTCCTCAAAGATTTTAAAATCCCGAAGCAGGACCCCGCCAGCTTCTTGATATGGGTGGCAAAGGTTAAGTTTTCCTCAAACCATACGCCAAGGTTTTTAGTGGCAGCACCCAACAAGCACGGCAGTGGAAACCCTGAGGGCCACAATAGCTCTCTAAATTTGGAAGGAAATTTCCCATACAAAAGTATTTCGGATTTCTCTTCATTGCATTTTAGCTGGGCCTGAGCCAGCCAGCGAAAAACCGAGAGTAGGCAGTGTTGAGCAGAGGAGACATCAGCATCGGCACCCTCCCAAGTAAACAAAAGCTGAGTGTCGTCCGCATAGGCAATCACCTTAGCCCCAAGCTCCTCCGCTAGATATATCAGCGGGGTAACATAAATGTTAAAGAGGAGGGGGCTAAGGGACGAGCCCTGCGGGACCCCAGTAACTACTGGTTGGGGAGAGGAGGCGCACGGTGGAAGCCAAACCAGCTGTGACCGGTCCGCCAGAAAGGAGGTAAGCCAGCTTAAGGCCGAACCAACAATACCAATCTCCGATCCAATCTTGATCCCTAAACACCAGCGCTGTATACTGTGGCAGCAAGTGATCCGTCTAGTGAGATTTTAATTCACGCCTTAGACTAGTACAATCAGATTCTCAACATTAATAATTACATTTTTCTTCCCACAGTAATTTTGCAATCCTTCTTAAAGGTGAATAGAAGGATCATTGCTACCCCCATTTAGATCAGTTTAAATGGGTCAATCTAGCCCGACTCTGGCCATTGTGAACCAACAACATTGGGCATCAGGGCTTTATATAGATTAAAATGAGTTAAAAGGAGTCATCAGTGGGACATGGCTCTGGCATGCCCCTTTGTTTACCCTACAACATGTATGGCTACATCATAGTACAATTCAGCTTAATCTAACGCACAAGGGATTTCCAACCAGTTACTAAGGGGCTCATTATGATGGCGGGTGGACATCAGTCTGCCCGCCATCATAACGGTGATGGGACCGCCCGCCAGACGTGTGGTGGTCCCACCTGCCCAATTACGATGCGCCCGCCACACTGGCGGGCGCATCCTGGCCTTTTCACATTGCGGACGGTGCTGCTGGCTGCAGCATCGTCCGCAATGTGAAAATGCCACGTTGTGCATTTCCACGCACAACGTGGCAGGCACCACGCGGTGCCTGCCACCTTGTGCATGGAAATGCAGTGCATCCCCCCCACAAAGGGGGCCCGCAACGGGCCCCCAAAGCCAGTCTCCGCCTGTCTTTTTGCGGCGGGATTTCCGCCGCAAAAAGACAGGCGGAAGGGCTCATCATGATCACTACGGCGGTGCCTGCACGGCACTGCCGCAATGATGCCCAGGTTTCGGGTCCCGCAAGGCGGGCGGAAAAGGACCGCCTTGCGGGACCATGGCAGATGGACTTTCTGTCCGCCGCGGAACCAATGTTATTCCCACCGCCATCCTAATTTGGCGGTGGGTGAATCACAATATGATGGCGAAAGGATCGCCACCGCCGGCCCGGCGGTGGCGATCCTCCCGCCATCATAATGAGCCCCTAAGTTCTAATGCAATGCTCATCTGGAAAAATCTAATAGTGAACATCAAACACGTTGGAAGTGTAGGCAGGCCAGTAAAAGCTTAGAATATTTTACCAATAGGGTTATGAGAAATTTGTGTAATTTGTTCTCGCGTAATCACATGAAATTTCAGGAAAATAATTTGAATATATGTGTAATTATGCAAAATGCTAATCTGTCATTTGGTACTATATTTTAGCGCGGGATGTGCCCTTGCATTACAGATTGACGCAAAAAATCATTGCCGCAAACAACAGCCACTCACATTTAGGTTCATGTTGTTTCCATGCTCCTAAATTATAATTTTGCCTCAGTTGGAGTGTAATTAAGTGATGTGGCGGTATGGCATAATTTAGGTCCAAATCAGCAAAGGATAATTCTATCAAACAGATCAATGAAATTCCAATATAGAATTGATACACGACAACTGGTAAAATATAAATACTGTGTGAAATGTAATTCGTGTCTACAGAACGTTTACAACCTTCACTACTCGGAAACAAAGGAATCAAATAACAAACATGTATCAAGCAAAGCTATTTATTTAAGAAAATATGGGTTAAACAACAAAACGTAGTGTAGAAAAAAACCCATGATGCATCATCATAATGAGGAATAGTTCAACAATTTAATCAAAGCACAGAAACCAACCACCGTGTGCTCTTCATCAATACATTTACCTGCACAAATCCCATGAAAGCACGAGCTGCAGGATACTTATCCACTAAAAATACAGTCACATGCAATTGAGAAAGGCATTCCCAACATCTGCCCTTGTTTTGCTAGATGTACATTTAGACTTTGATGCATCAATGTTAGCTGTCAGCCTTATTGAAAAATGGCTTTTGATTGCAGGAGGTGGTTTGTACCCATAAGGCTCCTAGGGCATTCAGGTACCAGATCCTTTGATTGTACTTATAGATGCCTTTTATTGAGGATGCAAAACACAGATAATAACTGATGAATTTGCCTTTGATAGTTTTTTTCATTGTAGAGAGGCACTGGTTAGGGATGCTCCCTTGCTCCTTTCAATTTTTAGCTCTTTTCAATTTTTAATCAGAGACTTTATGATTAATAAATACGCACTAGAGTGCTAAAACATGAGGTTTACTCTCACAAGGCTCTTGTATGTGCAGTGAATGTAATTTTCTGGTCATCCAATCCTGATATGTCTTTCCCACAAGCTCATATATAACAGATAAGCATAGCAGGATCTCGGTATATAATTTGAAACTTAAGAAAGCAAGAGCAGTTCTTGTTCCACCTTCTTCTCATAAATGACATATAATCAATCTGGCCGTTAAGTAATCCTTAATGGTAGTCGAGTCTCGAAGACGCTTCCACATGACTTTTTCTGTACGTCAATCTTGCTGAACAGTGCGCTTAAGGAAACTGCTTTTCAGAGCGTCGTATAGCCTGCATTTCCTAGTTGAAATGTACTTCCTGCGTCTTTGTCAGGTCATGCTTTTTTGTTTTCTCAGTGCTAGCTAACCTCTGTTTTCTGGGTTCTCTTACATCACCAATATTGTAAGTCGCGTATTGGTGATCTAATGCATTCAAGATGATTTCAGTGCTGCACTTCTCAGAATGCAGTAAACCCCATTCCCCTGCTCCCTCCCCACTACCACCACTCTCAACACCAAAGGTGCTTGCGCGCAAGGTGCTAGCCCAAAGGAAGGCTAAACAAGGAAGGAATAACAATAGATATAACAATGACTCCTCCTAGTACTTGCTGTGAGGGAAGCACTTCTTCAGGTAAGCAAATGATTGTGACTGGTGGCTTTCTTTAAATATTTCATAATAGGGGAAATTCTCATCATAAACGTGAATATCTTATCTAAGTTCTTTATCAATTTAGCAATATTATATTATTTCTGGAAGAGATATATAGAATGAAGTTACAAATTACTTTATTTTTTTGTGTTTTAAAAAACTAAATCTGCATTACATTGTTGAGGAGAAGATTTGACTTCCCAGATATTTACTTCTATAAAAAGCTTGAATGTTGCAACAAAAATTAAAATGGGTCCTGAACAGAGGGAATTACCATAACAGTGGGATAGATCTTGAATCTTTAGTCCTAAAACCTGAAATAAATATTATACATGGAGGAACAGTGGTCAGGCTTTCAGGATTACAAAAGCGACTCTACGGCTGTGGAAAGAATGTCTTGAGCTTCTGGGTTAGAAATGAGGTACTCTGGACTCTCTGGAATATGTTTTAAATCCTTTTTTTTTTTAAATATGTTTCTTGTCAGTGATTAAAACAGAGACCAGTGAATTATAAACTGTCTTGGGATACTGTAACTATAGGACACAAAAAATGAAGTCGCGCACCTGCAGCTTCAACGTTTCACTAGAGCTATGGTGCTCTCCCTTTGACCTCTGACCTGGTTACCTTTATGATTCACTTCACATAGAGATGAATAACTTTTAAACTATTTGATACAACTTTGCATCCATGGCATCTTTCTGAAGGCTGTGTGTGTTTTAATTAGTTTAACAGGAATACCAAAATGTCCAAATTGTAGTCAAAATAAATGTCAGTAGGATTTCTTAATATCCAGGCTTAAGATCCACAGCAAACGTCTGCCTCCAAGCAGATACATGGTGCAGATAAAACTGATATAACCAATGGTATCAGAGCAATAACTTGACAAGAATTTAAAGAAAACACTGTCTTTCTCCTCAGAGAGTCGAGTGTTCTGCATCATCTCTACTGATCCTCACCTTCTGGAAGAAACTGGGAAATACATAAGAGATGCTGTTTGCTCATGAAATGCAGTGTCTTAAAACCTCTGGTAAACTAAACATCGCTCCAATGGAAGTAGATTGCAACATGTGTACTTTAGAAATAAACATTTAGGGCCTCATTACGATGTCTTCAATGGGAGCCTGTGTTGTCGGTCGGAACACAGGCTTCCATTGAAGTCAATGAGAGTCTGATCAAACGATGTTCGGAACCATCGTAATCGGTCAGTCGGACTCCCCGAACCTGAGTCAGTCGGAAACGATTCCGACAAGGAGTCGGTCGGAAGGCTTTCCGACCGACATCGTAATGAGGCCCTGAATTGTATTTCCTTTTAGTCAGCCTAGGATTGTTAATATTAAGCAATTATTAAGGTGTTTTCCGCACCCACACAACAAAATGAATAACCTCTATGAACATTCTTATTCCAAGTTTCAAGATATTTTATAGGGATATTTCTTTAATGGGGAAACAGGAAAGCCGTTTGCTATTTACTACACTTTTTATGGGTAGTATCACATATGGATGGGTTCAAGCTCCAAAATGTTGAGGTGTGGTGAGAGACCTGGTTTCCTTATGTGATAAGTTTGGATCATAATAATGTGAGTTGTCATCAGCTGGCTGGTTGGAGGCGTTGTATGGCGATGTGTGGAGTGATCCTGTAGACAGTATTGGGCATATTCTGATAAGCAATAGCGGAAAAGGCACAGCTCTTTAAGCTGGATCTTTGGTTTGACTGGAACCAATAAAAACTCACTTGTTTAGATCAACAATAAGTCTGTGAAGTGCTTAATTTGAGTCGGTGGTTGCAGGTGGGGCCCACTTGCATTCGTTTGTGGGGACCGGCACTTATTTTTCCTCAACAAATTTTAATCCAGAGCAAAAAAGCAGAACGAAATAGGAAGAGAAAGAAGGAATACCAGTGACAAAAAAATATGGCAAGTTGAAAATGTTGATTTTCAGAAAGAAGACAAGACATCGAGACTACAAGGGGATTGTAGCAATATGTTATCCAGTTTCTTACAGGAAACAGAAGTGAATCACAAGAGTTCAAAACTTCTCTCATAGTTGTGTCACCAGCAAATAGCCTTGAAAAAGCCCTAGGCTTGCATACCACTTCAAAAGGGCAAAACACATGTTGGGTGCAAAATGTACAATAACATTTTCATATATGAAGCTTGTTTTCAAGATAACTTATAAGAAAGATTTCAATATCAGAAGGATTGCTCTTGACAATTGCCTGTTTGTGATATTCAGGAACACAACTAAAGTTATTTTCAATGCACCACATTCTGAAAAATAAAAACACCTTTAGACAATATCTAAGAGACTCTCTTTTTAAAGTGCTATGCAAGATATATTATTTAGTATAAATATTTTCTCTTGAATGATTTGTTGTTTTTAAATGTATCCATTTGGATTATACTAATTATGGGTTACATACACTAATTTGAGCATATAGACTTATTATTGAGAGGAGTTGCTGGCGCAAACTTACATGAGTGTCAAAGCGCACCATAATTGACTTCCCCAGAAACATAACAAGGGTAATAACCAGCGGTTTTTGAGTTTCAGGCCTTTAGTAACAAGTTGTTACAAGGATAGAAAAGTGCAGTAAGAGTGAGAAAAGAAGGCAGGGAGGGTCTGGTGGAGGATGAAAGAGGCTGAAGGTGGAATCAAGACTGCACAACCCTGGTATTTTGCACCCTGACCAGCTGTGGGCTACTGAAAAAAAGTAGAGCTCCAGCACGTATTCTTTTAACGATTAAGCCCTTTAGCACTTAATCGTTTACAAATAAAGCACTGGTGGTGGGTGAGTTCTCAGCCTTCTAGAGTCCAACCTTTTTTTATTTTTTATTTTATTTGTAAATTTTCATGTTAGAACAACAACAAGTTATCCGCTACATTGCTATGGCAGTACAGAATACAAAGCAGCAAGAAGGTACAATTGTATTGCAAACAATATGATATAACATCATTGCAGACCATAACATTACACAGCAAAATACACCAGCATTGCAGGAATTGTCATCAGTCAGGTGATCCAGCTAATACATAAGCAGTAAACGGTCCCCAAATGTCCCGTGGTCTGGAGGTTCTCGGCAGTTCATCCCCATAACAAATAAGCTGATCTCGACAGTATGCAATATCTTTCAGCCAATGCGCTAACTGTGGTGCTGGTCTACCATCCCAATGTATCGAGACCCTACGCTTGGCCAATAATAATGCCAACGCAACTAATTTTCGATTACTAGCTTTAAGGTGCAGCACATTTCCCAGAAGACAAATAGTCATATTACATACTATAGATTCACCCACCATTTCTGTCAAAGCCACTGTAACTTTCTCCCAGAATTCAGCTACTTTAAGACAGCTCCACGCTAAATGCTGAAAATCTGCATTGTCGGTGCCACATCGTCTACAACAATGCGAGTCCCTCAGTCCATATTTATGAAGTTGCACTGGCGTATAGTACATCTGGTGAACGTATTTATAGTGAATCAAACGAAGATTTCCATTCGCAGTGAATTGACCCGTTAGCTTACAGCATGTTTCCCATTCATCCTCTGTTAGTGCCTGAGGTAATATACTGTTCCATTTACCCACGGGGCCTACACTCACATCCACTTCATCAGCCTGTGAGGCATTATACAATCGAGTAATCATTTTAGTCCTAGATTGTGTGATGTATGTGAGTTGTAAAGCCGCCAGAGTCGGAGGCTCATCAGGAAAACTAGGGTATAAGGCTTTAATCGCAGCTCGCAGCCTACTGTATGTAAAGGTCGACATAGCAGACCCATCCCCATCATTTAAGAAGGCTTGAAGTCCAATAAATGTACCGTTAGGGTATATATCCCCCATAGTGTGCACACCCACACTCTGCAGAATTTTTAGCGATCCTACTTCACTTGTCACCGATATCTTCCCATGGTGCAGTAGTCGCATTGCCGGCGCATATAGTGGTAGCCGCCGGGCGCGCCCCCCAAGTGCCCTCCAAGCGTGATTCGTACACTGTATCGTATCAATTTCATCCTTCTCAAAGACCGTAGTGTCATTGACAATCATGGCTTTCAGTGGTATTGGGTGGACCGCCCCAGCCTCCACCGCCACATGCGGCGTGTATGTTGGTGCGTTCTGCCAGTAAGAGGCATACTGCGCCTGCGCACACAAATAGTATAACTGCATGTCGGGCACTCTAAACCCACCCTTTTCATACGGCAACGTTAACACCTCCCATTTTATGCGCAGCTTTTTCCCTCCCCAGACTAATGTTATCAATATCCCACGCAGCGTTTAAAAAAAATGTTGTCGCAGCATAATGGGGATATTTACAAACAAATATAAAAATTTCGGTAGGACCACCATTTTAATTAAAGCCACTCTATCAGCAAATGTTAACGAGTTGCTCCAAATACACCTCTGGCTCACGCACATATAAGACCATGTCGTCGGCATACATTGATACCGCTAATGGCCTTTGACGAAAGCGAAGTTCTGCTTGCGCATGCCGCTGACGCAATATGCAGGCTAGTGGCTCCAACATTACCGCAAATATGAGAGGCAACAGGGGGCAACCCTGCCTCGTCCCACGTCCAATCGGAAACGTGTCAGAGGTCCTACCATTAATGCGCACTCGAGCCACTGGATCTGTGTATAACAGCTTGATCCAGTTAGTGTATATGAACGGCACCCCCATCCGATGCAGCACCGCCAGCATATATCTCCAAGAAATGGAGTCAAATGCCTTTGCGGCGTCCAGTAGGACCGCCACAGCAGGCAAGGTGGGTTCCAGAAGATGCATTACTGCAAAGAGTGTCCGCAAGTTGTGAGCTGTGGAACGGGCAGGGATAAATCCCGATTGATTGGGCAACACCATCACAGGCAGTAGTAACTGCAACCTAGTGGCCAGCACTTTCGCTAGTATCTTAACATCCGTGTTCATTAACGACAACGGCCGATAGGATTCGCACTTATCAGGTTCCTTTCCAGGCTTCGGCAGGGCTATAATTAGTGCCTCACGGAGTGTGTCAGGCAGTGCTTGCCGTTCGTAAGCGTCTTCGAACATGGCATGAAGGTGGGGCACCAGTATGTCCAGATATTCTTTATAGAACTCCGCTGAGAGTCCGTCTGTGCCTGTAGTTTGCCATTCGGGAGAGCGAGTATAGCGTCCCGTATTTCGTCTACTGTCAGCGGGTGCATTAAAAAGTCTTGCTGCCCCTTGGATAACCATACCAGGGCTATATCTTCTAAATATTGCGCTATTTCAGGGTCATCAGCGATCTGTCTATTACTGTACATATCCATATAGTAATGCATGAAAGAGGCGAGGATACCCGCATTGTCACAGTGTCTATGTTCCCCGTCAACAATAGAGTGCACTATACTGTTGTTCGCCCGTGGGTCTGTTATTTTGGCTGCCAAGGCCCGTCCCGGCCTACCCCCTCTCCATAGTACCTAGCTGTCCAACGCCGGGACATATGCTTCACCTCCAGCTCTGCCAGTTCATTGTATGCAGTGATTTTCGTACGAATAGTCGCTAAAGTGGTGGCATCTGGCATACTGTCATATTGACGCTCGAGGCCTATCAGTTCTTGCTCAAGGCCCTTCATAGATCCCCGGAGCGATTTGAGCACCCCCGCTTGGAGTCCTATGCATACCCCACGGATGGTCACCTTGAATGCTTCCCACAATATGCCCAAACTATTTACTGAGCCAGTGTTGTCCTCAAAATATTGTACAATGGCTTCCCGCACCCCCTCCCGGAACACCTGGTCCTGTAGAGCGGAGGATTGTAATCGCCACTGGAACTGCGGTGGTGTGTACATTGGTATTATCATTGTGAATAGCGATGGGGAGTGGTCAGAGAGTATCCTGGGTAGGTGGATAGCCTTAGTTATTAGCGAGTTTATGTCACTGGTAGTCAACCAATAGTCCAGACGAGACCATGATTGATGTGCGTAGGATTGACATGTACCCTCCCGCATCCCCGGGTGCCGCAATCTCCAAATGTCTATGAGGGACAAATTTTGCATACCATTTTTAACAGCTTGTGCAGCTTTTTTAACTGAAGGGTCCGCGTTAGTATGGCGGTCCATTTCCGGATTTAGTACCACATTGAAATCCCCCCCACAGACAATGGTGGCTGGTTGTAGCCTATAAATTTAGCTCCTGAGCGCCTCATAAAAATCAGGGTCATCAACGTTAAGTCCATAAATATTAAGAATAGTTACCATCATACCACACAATTTCCCCTGTGCTATGATATATCGACCATCATTATCTATGTCCACATGCGATATGACAAACGGAAGACTTTTCTTAATTAAAATCATAACCCCCCTCGCAGAGGTGGAGTAGGACGATGCCAATTTCACCCCCGCCCATCTATTGGCCACTTTATCAGCTGCAGGTTTGCTTAAGTGAGTTTCTTGCAACAGCACCACTTGCACATTGTGACGATCAAGATAGGCTAATACCTGCCTTGTTTTCTTTGGGTTGTTAAGACCTCTGACATTCCACGTTACCCATGTTACTTTACCACCCTCCAATGACATCAAGACTGCACGTTATCTGGGTAGTATCCGCAAACACTGTGTCTGTGCTATTTGTCACATATTGTTCACTTCCATGCATTCTGCCCTGCACTACACAACACTGAAACAATCCCCCAACTGCTCCCCCCTCCCCAAAAAAATATAAAAAAACATACCTTATTGCGCATCTCTACGTCCCTCCTCCGCTTCAGACTCAGGCCGGAACATGAAGCAGGAAGCACGCAGGCTCCCCTGAGCCAATCATAACGCTGCAATGCAGCGTTGTGATTGGTCTGAGCGCCGTGGTTTGGTGCTTAGCCAGGGAATGGGGGCCTGGATATGTTCTCCATCCAGGCTCTAATGCAGACTTGGTGGAGAACATGCTAAGTGTGCATGAATGTTTGGCCGGCCAAAGAGGGCCAACCCACTCCTCCCCTGCTCCTGTGTGAGCAGCCCAGCCCTGCACTGCCTGCAAAACAGCAAGAACAAATAAAATGATAAAAACATGGAGTTATTATTGTTTTATTTTTCCTTTAGTTACACTGCTTAAAAGCAGTGGGGCGACACGCCTCCGCCTTAGCGGAGGAGCCGCCACTGCGAAGAACCAATCATTGTGGACATTAGAAGGATGTGGAGGAAGCCAGTATATCAGGTGTAGTTTTCCATAAGGAGGAAAAAGTAAACTGGCGGGAAGAGTGTCCTTGGTGACAACTAGCGGGAAGGGGGTCTCTGGTGACGCACGGGAGGTGGTGGGTGAGCTGGAGCTACAGTTATTTTCTAGATGTCTTTCACTGTGGTAGTAAAGGTGTTATTTACTTCTTTACTTCTGTGATGAATGGGTTAATAGATGTAGGACTTTGGAAGCACTCGATGGGTCCACACTGGTACGCTCTCCCCTCTCCCCCCGAATATCAAAACTAGAATATCGAAGTGTACAAGTATCAAGAACAAAATATCAAATCCAGACTATGGAAAATTAAACTAACTCATGTCAGAGTTTCATTTAACTTCTTTTTCGTTAAGTTTTCGCCAGCTTAGAGATGGAAGCTTCACGTTTACAGATGAGACATCATCAAGGCAGCTAGTCAATATATCAGTTCGTCCTTTTTGATATCAGTTTCGCACGTCTATCATCATCTCTTAGAGTGATAATGCATGTGCAAAATTAAATAAAAGCAGTTCATTCCATATTTCCTTTCAGGGTATCATCACGAACGGTTGCCTTGTGTCAATAAATAACACATTATTTCCTATTTCCCAAACAGCATTGCGAATTATGATAATACGAGCACAAGGGCGGTTCTTTCCTAATGCCAGGACAGTGATCAACCTGAAGAAACCGAAAAATATTACTAAATGAATACCATGTGCATCATACAACGTATTATAATATTAATAATGGTGCTTGCACATGTTGACACAAGATCCCGACATTATGCCATATTTGAGAATGTTTGACAGTTAGTTCCTAGATTTGCCTCTAGATGGCGCCCTTAATCTTCCCCACACGCATTGGCCACATTAAAAGCGCTAGAGCAAGTTGATACTTTCCTGCGCAGCCTGTTATGAGCTGGGGATGCATATAAAATGTTCTAACAACAAGTGCAAAACAAGCAAAGCTGTAAAGAGGAAGACATCCAAATCGTTAATTGAGCTGCTGTCTTAGAGGACATTGCAAACACGATTTAGCCTGAAGGCAAACCGTTTTGAGGGACTCAGAGTGATGTGGTCCAATACCGCTCTTCGGTGTGGGCAGAGATTTCCAAATTGAACGATTGTGCGGTCTGGAGACAGCAATTTCCGCCCGTCACCTTGCCTGATTTGTGGTACAGCTTTTGTTAAGCTTGACAGTTCTCTTCCCTTAAATAGCACTCGCTGCGAGACGCCGACCTATCCCCACAATGCCCGTGTTGTAATCCGTCGACTTTACAAATCAATCGCACAGCAATGCTCTGTTTACTTTTTTGAGCCACTTAATGTGTGCGTACTTGTTCTACTGATTGGCACTTTGGGGCGTTGTTAATGAGCAGCGCAATTTCCGGTGTGGCAATGGAATCACGAATTACAAATGTCTCCATCCGAATGAATAGAGTGGATGCGGAGCCAGCGATTCCATCTTCTACAGACTTAAATCAGCGAAACGCTGACACATAGCTTCATCCTGACGGTATAGATATCATTCACACTGCGCTCCTCTGTCTGACTTCCGTTTTGAGCACCGGTGTTTTTGGAAGCAGTATATTCCGCCGAGGCAAGTCCAGGTGTTTGGAATTTCTGCTCTTGATTTGTTGTAAATACCACTTTCTACCAATGTGCACAGTCTGCAGTGCCAATGGGGCTGTGATTTGCACTTGATTTTTACGTCTCACCAACAGACTGCATTAACTGTTTGTTGTCCAAGACCTAGTTCGCCGATATAATATAAACTAATAAACAGAGTGTGCGTCGGGTCGTTCCATTTCTCACATATGGATAACTGTAAATCCTAACCCAGCAAGGTGTCCCTGATTCGTTCACCTTCCTGCCTAGTCTTGTGTTTGTTCTGCTCATGGATCATTTCTCCTTTCTATGCTTTTGATTGGTTGAGTTATAGGCTTACCCTGCTGACATCATGTCACGTGACTATTTTTTTCAATAGACTTTTAGCATTCCATGTGAGCACGCGCCTGCCTCTCTCTACGTTCTCTCTCTCTCTACCTGATTTGATTTGTAACATGTGTGTAGTGAAGACAGCTACTTCCTAAGTAGTGTCCCGGTGCTTAAAGCAGACATGATAGTGAATCAAAGCAGAAAGAGGGTGCAGACCCGGGAAAAGATCCAGATCAATTCACTGCCTATTTTATGGCTACACAGCTTCCTGAATTTCAGCAGATTTGGTCAGGGCCGGACTGGCTACCGGGCGTTTTGGCATGCTGCCGAGCTGGGGGCTGATGTCACTGCGGTGAGGACTAATTTCGTTGATGGAGACCTGCGTGTGCTTCGAAATAAACAAAGCAAAACGAATTTCGTTCAGCACACGCAGGTCCCCATCAACGAAATCAGCCCCCAGCTCGGCAGCATGCCAAAACGCCCGGTAGCCAGTCCGGCTCTGGATTTGGTTGTAGCCGGATGGTTACGGAAGTGTTCCATATTCTTGCTGTCATGACACTCATAACTCTCTCTATCTCCACCCCACTCTTCCAGACGCATACACTCAGGACCAATACCCTTCCCCTCTGATTTGTCGCTCCCATGCATATTTCGGACCCCAAAAATGAGTACCGGTGTCCCCACTGGCAACCACTGCTCAAATTATGTACTATGCCTACGTCACTGTGTACCAACTATCAATTTGGAATTCTTTATTTTTTCCTACAGCAAATGCAAAGACGCTTTGTCAAAGTCTATAGTTGAACATTTTAAAGGCAAGATCTATTGACATTGCCAATGCTTGTTCCCTTTGCAATGACACGGTGTACCTTATTCTGTGTTTTTTTCTTTTCTTTTGATCGGAATTATGCTTTTAATTTGGATAATAAGCCAAAAACCGGTATCAGCAAGGCATAAGTCCTAAAATAAATGGGGAGTCAAATTGACACCTGCAGTTTGCCACGACACATTACTATAATATCCCTAACTTAAAAGTCTTGGTGAGGTGCGTTGTGTTGGCTGGTTCAGGGAACCATCACCATCTCCAAAGAACAATTGCTCCTTCGCAGTGCATGGCACCCTGCCAGTCAGCTCTGCAGCTGATTTAAAATAAGCATGTGGATATGACGCGTTTCAACCCAGCATTGCGTCTTGATCACAGTGTGCGCCATCTTACATCTCATCCTTTTAGTAAACAAAGTAATTGCAGTAAATTGAAAGCAAACGAGAAAAGCACCAAGTCCTTTCTTAATGAGTCCTTTTTCTTTTGTAATTTCAATTGATATGAGTTAGCCGACACCCTCATAAAGATATCACCGAAATGGGCACACAACTTGAAAATTGTTCCACAGCATCGATTCAACGTAATTCATTGCTAAATATTTAATTTTTGTTACATCCTGGGCAATCGTTTTGATTCTATTTCCCTATAAATAAAACATATGTGTTATCTCAATGGTTAACAGTCATATCACATGAAATACCGATAGAACATTCTACATCTTATCATTCAGTTCCTTGGTATCAAAGTTAATGCCAGAGTGGGCATCTCAAAATGTTCATGATCAAAATTGCTGTAGAATGGAAAGGAAAAAAAGAGAGGATAAATAGAAAAAAGGGGAAGGAAAGGAAAATCTATTAAAATACAGGACAAGAAAGTCCCCAAGAGGAAGTGGGTGGAGATAATCATATTAATCAAATGTACAAGAGTTAATAGGGTAAATGTACAAGCAAATCTTATCTAATATTTGAATGCTCAGGGCGTAAGTCCACAATGTACCTGGATTCCAATTTTTCAAGAGTTCCTTCTTTATCTTCTTGCCTAAGGTGCTCTATCAATCTGGGGGCTCTATCAATGCCAGAAAATTGCCTTTGCCCTATCTGCACAATGACAGTGCTTAAAATGTCTGACTACAGTATTAATTTGATCGTGATTAATTATCGCTGTCCAAGGTTCCAGGATTCTTTTTTTGATACTTAAGATTGTGCTTCCAATACTCTTTTTATTACATGGGCATGCAGTTACATTTACTGTATAGTGTTTTTTACATGATATATGTCTGTTGACAATATTTTCCCACAAAGGGCACATTGTATTCAGATATTGGTGCACTGTGTTTGCACGCCCTGCATTTTCTACAGGAAATGAATCCCAGCCTCTCTTCCACCTGCCGCCTAGTGGAATTTATGGGGACAAATGTCTTTTGTCCAGAATATCTGTGATTGATTTGCACTTTCTGCAAGTGATGTTGGGAGTATAATTCACTAGTTTCCTATCATGATGTGTTTTTTAGGACCACCCAGTGTTTCCTAATCTTGTTTCTGGTTTTAGGTGATTGAGTGGAGAAAGTCATTATCAATCTCGCTGTATTTCGGGTTGGGTGGATTGTGGTGAGCCAACAGTTTGTATTGCATTGCACTTGAAAATAACATCTTCCATTGTCACCATGTTGGATTTCTCTATGGATGTTTGTACTGCCCTCCAAGGGAATCCCTTTGATTTGAATCTTGATTTGATGTTTTGGATATGTTTCACTTTACAGAACTGGATGATATAGATCGAACAATATCAAACCTGCAGCATAACCCCAATTCTATATGATTCAACAGATGTTTTTAATGTATTCATATTCAATGAATGTAAGTACCTTAGACACTAATAATTTAACAAGAACAAAAAGAGCCATACTCGATTCAATGTGATAAAGGGTCTCCAACTAAGTTTATTTTCAAGGGAATATCCCCTGATATAGAAAAGTTGGTACTACTTCAAGACATGCTGTATCTAAATGTCAATAACAATGAATTTTGTCTTGTCAAATGATAAGATTTGGATTTTCTCAGACTGACTTTGAAGTCATTGTTAGATGAACGAATGGCCAGTCCATCAAGAGGATGAAGCAACCCTGCTTCATCAAGCAATGAGACGTTGTGATCAAGCAATGAGACATTGCCAGCATATTGGACTGCTCTAGTGCACTGGACACCTAGCCAAGGAATATGTGACTGAACGGCTATCAAGGAGGCATAAAGGTTGAGTAGAAAGATCTTAAAGGATATAGAGCACTGGTCTCCAACAAGTAGCTTGTGAGCTACTGGTAGCACACCAGCACCCTCAAAGTATCTCTCAGAAGTAAAGCCCAGGCCTGTACCTCATCCAGATAATCTATGTAAAATAATAAGTAAGACAGCACTGCTCATCTCAAGACCCTTAGAATGACAGCCAGTCAAACTAATGGCAGGGCCTCATGATAACAATCAAACATACACTCTGTCAGCCTATGAGGTCTGCCACACGACCATCTATCTCTATTCACAATCTAGCTATGTCACAAGTCAGTCAGTCAGGAGTTTGTTAAAGCGCGACTACTCACCCGTAAGGGTCTCAAGGCGCTAGGGGTGGGGGGGTGCAGGTTCCATTCCATCAAGGAGGGGGTCTGTCGAAGAGCCAGGTTTTGAGGTTTCTTGCGAAGATGGGGAGCGATGTTGTCTGTCTGAGGTGGAGCGGAAGGGCGTTCCATGCTTTGGCCGCGAGGAAGGAGAAGGAGCGGCCTCCCGATCTGGTCTTTCTGGTGCGGGGGACCACGGCGTAGGAGAGCTGGGCTGATCGTAGGGTCCTTTGGGGTGCGTGGAATTTGAGTCGGCTGTTCAGGCATGCTGGTCCGGTGCCGTGGAGGGCCTTGTGTGCGTGGGTGAGCATCTTAAAGGTGATTCTCACCTCGACGGGGAGCCAGTGGAGTGTGCGCAGGTGCTGGGAGATGTGGCAGTGTTTTGGCAGGTTGAGGACCAGTCTTGCGGCAGCGTTCTGGATGTTCTGTAGCTTGCGGATGAGGTTTTTGTTTATTCTGGCGTAGAGTGCGTTGCCGTAGTCGAGTCTGTTGGTGACCAGGGCGTGAGTGACTGTCTTTCGGTGTTCGAGGGGGATCCATTTGAAGGTCTTACGAAGGAGGCGGAGGGTGTGGAAGCAGGAAGACGAGACAGAGTTGATCTGGCGGTCCATTTTGAGCTCGGAGTCCAGGATGATTCCCAGGTTGCGTGCGTGGTCTGTGGGGGTTGGCGGGTTTCCGAGGGCGGGGGGCCACCAGGTGTCGCTCCAGGCGTCGGGGTTTGGGCCCATGATGAGTACTTCTGTTTTGTTGGTGTTTAGTTGTAGGCAGCTGTTTTTCATCCATTTGGCGACGGCTTCCATGCCTTCTCGAAAGTTGCGTCTGGCGGTGTTGGGCTCGTTGGATAGGGAGAGGATGAGCTGGGTGTCGTCTGCGTATGACACGATGTTGAGTCCGTAGGTTCTGACGATGGGGGCAAGTGGAGCCATGTAGACGTTGAAGAGCGTCGGGCTTAGGGAGGAGCCCTGGGGGACTCCGCAGGTGGTAGGTGTGGGGTCCAAGAGGAAAGGGGGGAGTCTGACCCGCTGCGTCCTGCCGGAGAGGAAGGAGCAGATCCAGTTGAGGGCCTTGTCCTGGATTCCTGCGTCGTAGAGTCTGCGTATTAGGGTGCGGTGGGAGACTGTGTCGAACGCCGCTGATAGGTCGAGGAGGATGAGGGCTACTGTTTCTCCTTTGTCCAGTAGGGTGCGGATGTCGTCTGTTGCGGCGAGGAGGGCGGTTTCCGTACTGTGGTTTTTCTGAAGCCGGATTGGGAGGAGTCGAGGATGTTGTGTTCTTCAATGAATGTGGCGAGTTGGCTGTTGATGGCTTTCTCGATGACTTTTGCTGGGAACGGGAGCAGGGAGATGGGTCTGTAGTTTTTGAGGTCGGTGGGGTCCGCTGAGGGTTTCTTTAGGAGGGGTTGACCTCGGCGTGTTTCCAGTCGTCGGGGAACGAGGCGGTCGCCAGGGAGCGGTTGATGGTGTGGCGGAGCATGGGTGCGATGGTGTCGGCGGCTCTGTTGAAGATGTGGTGGGGGCAGGGGTCCGTGGGGGCCCCTGAGTGGACTGACAAGGAGATTATGTATGTTGTATGCCCTGTTCTATCAGCCACAAAATGTGTGTGAACAGTGGGCCTGGAAAACAGAGTGATATTTTGCAGGCAAAAATCGTGTTTTTACAGAAAAGATTTTTCTTCTGAACAATTGAATTTTGGGCCAAAATGGAAAGTAGTTTTTAATATAAAAATATGCTTATTTTCAGAAACTGATATGCTAAAGAAGACATAAGGTTGCAATTCTAAAACAAATTTAAAGTTGATAATTAAACCATAATTCGAGCTGAGTTGGGGAGGCTTACTGCTGTGGTTATGTCCTATGTGCCAGAGGGCATATGATGCTTTGGCTGTTATTTCCTTAGCCAGGTGGAGGCATTTAATATTGATAAGCTTTCTCCTGGCATTTCTTTTGGGAACCTTGCCTGAAATGTGTGAGAGGAGGTTATTGATAATCCTGCTTAGAATGGTCATAGTATAATGTTAACATATCCGGTCGCTAATGTACAGTGATAAAAATTGATAGTAGGTCGGGAAGAAATTTGATAATAGTTCAGGGGTTTTCCTTGAGCAGGATTAGCTCTCAATACAGAAAAGGTGGGAAACCTGTGATATGGAGCCTGGATGCACCCCTCGCACACAATTGATTGACACTGGATTTTAGGCATTTCATGGATTTGCTCTGGGGCTTGATATTTGCCCATGTACCCGTATGCAACTGTGGTACTAAATAGACCAGATTCCTAGGGACAGCCATTCCGAGAATCTTATTTCAAATTCATGGTCTCTTGATATAATAAAAGGCCTCAGTGAAGTTAATAAAGGCACATTTTAATGGAGACATATTAGTAGAAGCACCTTACCACCCATGATTGCTAAGGCAAATGATTTGAGTAAAACAGTATGGTAAATGTGAAAACCTATGTGGTTATCCGGAATTATATGGTTTGACCTAACTTAAAACATCAAATCGGACAGTAAGATTTTAGCTTTGTGGGGGGACTAAGAATTGAGACAAGTTGATAGTTATTAGGATCAGCATCTGCTACCTTCTTAAATACTGGAAGTACAATGGTCCTTTCTGAATTGCAGGAATTCTACAGGGAGAAAGATGCCATTGACCCACTTTGTCAAGGGAGGGCTCACCAGCAGATAACACTTTTAAGGAAGTTGCTGTTCAAGCCATCTGGACAAAAGAACTTGGACGAGTTGTAAGACTCAATTGGGTTAGTAATGGTGCTAAGAGACAAAAACACATTGCCTTCAAGTGAATACGACAGCTTGTTTAAAAAGGGAATTCCTTGCTGTTGCTAGAGGCAGAAGCCATAATATAAGAAGCCCATATTGATGAAGCAATTTTCTCTTGGCGCTGTTTCATGTCATCATCAGTGTGCTTCATAATCAGCCACAACAGTGTATTGTTTCTCAGAATCACATTATTCATAAAATACCAGCACTTACACTCCTTGTATTCAATCAGATTTTTATAAACCATTTTATTGCCATTTTTGCTATGTACAAATCAAAAACCTCTAACGTACGGTCCAAACATAATCATGACATATAAACCTTTTTTGTCATTCACATGAACCATGGATTGGGGTGATCAACCAATAACAAGTGTACAGACAATGGGACAGTAAATACAGTCAACTCTTTTCCCTACAGTATGCCATCCCACGACCTCCACATCTTCTGATGTTGCAGACGGCTCCCATGGGCTTCATATAAAGGCGCCTCCAGCACCCTGAAATGATCCAAACCTGCCTTTCACTTGTAAGTGTTGGAACTTCTGATACCCTCCAATATTTGGTGATATCCCTTTTAGCCAAAATTATAGCAAGATTGATGAAAGCCTTCCCTTATCTGCTGACACTTAAGTCATCTAGTTATCAGTGGGGTGGGCATACACTGAGTTACATCTGACTTTCTTTGCCAGAATATCTGAATGACAGTGCAGCCCCATACTGTATGGATAAAATTTACGCTTCGGGATACCAGATAGACTTAATACTTGTGACTTCAGGGCCCTTGTAAAAAAACAATTATTTATTTAGTAGTTTTCTATCATGCAGGCAAACCCCAAGGGTGTTAGTGCGCTTCACAATTAAAAATTTGTAAACGTAATGGGCCTGTGAGAAAATATGAAATAGTGAATACTGTAAACTTAGCAGGTAGTTCAAACAGATATACTGTGAAGGTTACAATAACTGCAGACTAGTTACATGACCAATTTGATTAAAGATTGCCATATTTTAATCTTGGCTTGTGCAATACTCTTTTATCCCTCACTAGGTAAATACCAGGAAATGCCATGGATGCATGCAGTGGGCATGCAGCGGGCATGCCTCTGGCGCACCAAAGGTGCGCCAAAGGCAAGTTCGTATGCACCCATCCGCGCCTGTATCAAGTCCAGTGCCAGCCACACTGCCGGTGAGTTTTCCTTCAATGTCAGCTTATTCAAAAGACGATTTAATTGTAGTAAAAAAATCAATCAACTTTGCCCCGCTGTAGCCAAAAACTCAATTTAAGTACTCTGTTGAGCATTGATGACAGGACGAATTGTCCATCATGCGGCTTCTCCTTCAACGCACAAAATGATGCTCATGAGTCTAGACCCAGGTCAGCTTAGGCTTTGAATGTTTGCTTTAGCGAGGATCAGGAGAGAGCTGCTATCTCGGCTTTCCTAATCAATTGTCAGTCTCTACCTAAACTTCTTATTTAATGAGCAAATTACTTACAAGAACCAATTGTGATATTCTCTTTCTGACAGAAACTTGGCTGACTGATTCCTCTGCCCCAGATATCGCCCTAGCCATCCCAGCTGGTTATCACATCCAACACATAAACAGAGTGGGCAAATAGGGCAATGGGGTGAGGGTAGTGTACAGGGATTCCTAACTGATAATATATTTCTAAACCTGCAAATATGGGTGCCATTGAGGGTCTCTCATTCATAATTACCATTGACCCCTCTTTTACAGTCTCAAAGCTACTAGTTTACAGACTCCCCAACTGTTTGTTGGAATCTGCTAGCCTACTAATGGACTTGACAGGTCAACTCTATCTTAAGCTCAAACATCCTGCTGCTAGGTGTCAAATTTGACTCAAACGCATACTTTGAACATCAGGCTAGAGCTGTGTCAACCAACTGTTTCCTCTCACTGAAATCTATTAGAAAGATGATGTTAGAAATGGGGGTCTCTAGTTGGCAATGGGTTGCACCTCTATCCAAGTAGGGACCCTTCCTTCTAGTCAGGATAAGGGAGTTACACTCCTAAAATAACCCCTGCTCACCCCCTTGGTAGCTTGGCACGAGCAGTCAGGGTTATCTTAGAGGCAGTGTGTAAAGCATTTGCACATAACCAACAGTAATACAGTGTAAGCACTACAAAAGGACACCACACCAGTTTAGAAAAATATCCAATATTTTTATATACTTAAGACAAGACCAAAAACGATAAAAATCCACAACACAGTACTTAGAAATCTTCAGTTATCAAAATAACCTTGAAAAACAGTTCCTTGAAGTCGATAGCTCCCTCTGGGGCTATCATGGCGTCATGAACAACAAATCCAAACAGTTCTGGCTGACTGTGGCGTCGCGGGCCAGCTACGGTGTCGGGAAGACTTGCAAAACAGTACCTTTAGAAATCCAGGGCATCGGCGACCTCTCGTTGAACTTCCGAAAGCACAGCATCCGCAGGCATCGGTTCCGGAGGTCGGTGCAGGAGTCGTCGGGCCCTTGAAGTCACACGCGTTGCAGATCGAACTCCTCGCAGTTGAAGTCAGGAGCGCTGGCGTTGGCAGGCGTCGGGTGCTGCAGTGCAAAGTGCAGCGGTGCGGCGTGCGATGCCCTCAGGTTGCGGTGCGAGCAGCGGCACGGTGGCGGCATCAGATGCCATCGTCGGTGAGACCAGGGTCGCGGTGGGAAGTGATGCGTTGCTCGTCGCGGTGCTGGCAGGTCACGGTGCAAGCAGCATCGTCGTCGTTGCTGAAGCACTGTCGTCGACTGATGAACTGGAGTCAATGGCGCCGGCAGGCCAAGGCTGCGGTGCGGGATGAGGGAAGTGCGTCGTGTAACCTTACGAGAGGTGCCCTCAAACCACGGTGCAAGCAGCGGCGTCGATTTCGGCGTGGAGCGGCATCATCGGGGATACCAAGGCAGTGTCGTGAAGCAGTGCCCACAGGTCGCGGTGCGAGCAGCGGCTCGGTGGTGGCATCAGCAGGCATCGTCGGTGAGACCAGGGTTGCAGTGTGGTGTTATGGTGGTGCCCTCTGCGGTGTCTTCAGGACACTGAGTCGGCAGCGGCATCATAGACAGCGTCGGGTTGCTTTTTCTTCTGTTGCAGCACAAAACACACAGTTCCCAGTGCTGAGGGCAGAAGAACTTGAAGTCTTTGCTGATCCTGAGACTTCTTGAACAGGGGTCAAGCTTTACCTCAAGCCCTTGGAGAAACTCACAAAAATAGATTGCAGAAAGTTCAGTCCAGTCCATTCACTGCCCAAGACAGAAGCAGCCACAGCAGGCCAACACAGCAAAGCACTCAGCAAAGTGTTAGTTCCTCCTCACAGCTTCTCCAGCTCTTCTTCTTGGCAGTCTTCTTGGTCCAAAAGAGTTCTAAAGTTCAGGGGTTTGGGCCCCACTTTTTATAGCCCAAACTCCTTTGTCCTCTCAGGCAGAGAGTGTCTGTGCCCAGCCAGAACCAGTTCTGCCCTCTCTGGTGTGGCTTCCTGGCAGGAGGTGGAGACGGCATTATCAGAGGCAGACCAGGCACATTCAGGTGAAAGGAAATCTCCTCCCCCTACTCTAAATGCAGCCCAGGTCTATTCAGCCCCTTCCTGACCCACCTAGACTATCTGGAGCCACTGCTCCTCCCCAGCCCCTGTCATCCAAAACCCAGACAGTCAATCCACAAACCCAGCAGAGGCCTACTGGATGGCTGAGCAAGAAAATACTAACCCTGGGCGGAGTTCGCGGAGTTGCGCTACGCGAAACCCCGCGAAGTGGGAAAAAAACTCTGCCGCGCTACGCGGAGCTCCGCAAGCGGCGGAGTGCGATAGAAAAATGCCGTTCGCATTGATTTTCAGTGCCGGATGCTTGTCCGCACTGTGCAATCATCGCGAACGGCACCATGCACAGCGCAAGCGAGCGCTGCTTTCCTTTCTGCCACTCGAGTAGATTTTTACTCGAGCAGCAGCTTTCTCAACGCGAACGGGCAGTTTCTCAACGCGAGCAGTCGTGAGCATACGCGACCACTCGCAATGAGAAACCCGACCCCACCGCGTTGAGAAATCTCGCCGGGAGGTTTATTTTCCACCCTCGTGCTCGCCAACTTGATGTTGACGATCGCGAACGAGGAAAAATCTTGCCGGGAGGTGGATTTTCCTCGCTCGCGCTCGCCATCTTGACGTTGGTGAACGCGAGCGAGGAAATAACTCCGCTCCGCGAAGCGGAGTTTTTTAGAACTCCGCAAGCTACGAGTAACGCGGAGTGCGGAAAACTCTGCAAACTCCGCGAGCGGAGCGGGGTTCACCGTCCAGGGTTAGAAAATACCTACTCTCTAAGGGTGGTATTTTCAAACACAGAATGTAAAAATCTCCTTCACTAAAAGTTGTATCTTTAGATTCTGAGTTCAGGCATACTAAACTTCATTTCTCTACCTAGTTCCCAGGGCCAGTTATGTTTATAAGATGTTATAAACAAACTCCCCATTCTGTCCTATGGGAACAGGTAGCCTTGAAATAGTGAAAAACGAAATTGGCAGTAATTCACTATTAGGACATGCCACACACACCAGGGCATGTCCTACCTTTCGCATACACTGCACCCTGCCCACAGGGGTACCTTGGGCCTACCTTAGGGGTGACTGACATGTAAGAAAAGGGAAGGTTAGGGCCTGGCAAGTGGGTACACTTGCCAAGTCGACATGGCAGTCCCAGACTGCACACAGGCTCTGCAATGGCAGACCAGAGCTACATTTACAGGCTGTTTGCGTGGGTGGCACAATGCAGTGCTGCAGCCCACTAACAGCATTTGATTTACAGGCCCTGGCACACTCAGTGCACTTTACTAGGGACTGACAAGTAAATCAAATATGCCAATCATGGAAACACCAATCCATAACACAGTTTACAACAGGATCACTTGCACTTTAACACTGATCAGCAGTGAGAAAGTGCGCAGAGACACTAAGCCAGCAAAAACAGAGTCAAAACCGGGAGGTCAGAAAGCAAAAACTCAGGGGAAACACACCAAAAGATGCCAAGTCTAACACATGTCCCCTCCAGCTGAAAGTAGGGAGAACTACCCAACCTCCTGGGAGTTCTCTTCACTAAGGTGGAAGAACCTGGACAGACCATCTGCGTTGGCGTGTTCTGTGCCAGGGCGGTGTTCCACCGTAAAGTCCATTCCCTGTAGGGAGATGGACCACCTCAACAGTTTTGGATTCTCACCCCTCATTTGCATCAACCATCTGAGGGGCTGTGGTCCGTCTGAACCGGGAAGTGAGTCCCAAACAGGTAGGGCCTCAGCTTCTTCAGTGCCCAGACCACAGCAAAAGCTTCCCTTTCTATGGCACTCCACCTCTGTTCCCTGGGGAGTAGTCTCCTGCTAAGGAAGACTACAGGCAGGTCTAGGCCTTCTTCGTTCAGTTGTGAGAGCACCGCTCCCACACCATGCTCTGAAGCGTCGGTCTGCACGATGAATTCCTTAGAGAAGTCGGATGCCTTGAGCAAGGGCGCTGTGCACATGGTGGCCTTCAGGGCATCAAAAGCTTTCTGGCAGGACTCATTCCAGATCACCTTCTTGGGCTGGTTCCTGGAAGTCAGCTCTGTTAAGGGGGCAACAATGGTGCCATAGCCCTTAACAAACCTCCTATAGTAACCGGTGAGACCTAAAAAGGCTCTCACCTCTGTCTGGGTCTTGGGGGGCTCCCAAGCTAGAATGGTGTCAATCTTGAGCTGTAGGGGCGCCATCTGGCCACTTCCTACCTGGTATCCCAAGTACACCACAGAATCCTGCCCGATCTGGCACTTACTGGCCTTGATTGTGAGGCCTGCTCTCTGCAGAACCCTCAACACTTCCCTGAGGTGCAGCAAGTGTTCTTCCCAGCTGGATCTGAACTCTGCAATGTCATCCAGGTATGCGGCACTGAAATCCTCCAGTCCAACCAACACCTGGTTGACCAACCTCTGAAAGGTGGCAGGGGCATTCTTCAACCCAAAAGGCATCACCCGGAACTGGTAATGTCCTTCTGGGGTCGAGAATGCTGACCTCTCCTTGGCCCCATCGGTTAAGGCAATCTGCCAGTACCCAGGAGTCAAATAAAACGTGCTGAGGAACCTGGCAGCTCCCAACCGATCAATGAGCTCATCAGCTCTGGGGATGGGGTGTGCGTCAATCCTGGTGACGGCATTGAGCCCACGGTAGTCCACACAAAACCGCAGTTCTGGAGTGGCACCGGGTGCAGCAGCCTTTGGGACCAAGACCACTGGTCTGGCCCAAGGACTGCTGGAGGACTCGATCACCCCTAACGTCAACATCTTAGAGACCTCCTCTTTGATGCTGGCCCTGACCCGGTCAGTCAACCTGTAAATCTTGTGTTTTACAGGAGGGCTGTCACCAGTGTCGACGTCATGGGTACACCAGTGAGTAACACCTGGGGTCAGAGAGAACAGTGGGGCAAACTGTCCCAACAACTGGTGACAGTCGCTCTGCTGCTCTGGGGTCAGTGTAGGGGAGAGGTTCACACCTTCCACTGACCCTTCGTGCTCCTTGGTGGACAGGAGGTCAGGGAGAGGTTCACTCTCCTCTTCCACCCCATCATCTGTCGCTAAGAGCATGCTCACTTTGGACCTCTCGAAGTGGGGCTTGAGGCGGTTCACATGCAGGACCCTCAAAGGGTTCCTTGGAGTCTGCAAATCCACCAGGTAGGTGACATCACTTTTGCACTCCACCACCTCAGACGGCCCAGTCCACTTGTCCTGCAAGGCACAAGGTTTCACTGGGGCCATGACCCACACATTTTGCCCAGGTTGAAATTCAACCCAGAGTGGCATTATGGTCATACCACTTCGTTATTTCTTCCTGGCTTGCTTCTAGGTTCGCCTGAGCGAGTTTCCTGAAGCGGGCAGTTTGGTTTCTGAAGGCCAGCATGTAACTAAACACATCCTGGGAAGTTTTCCTGGGAGCTGCCTCCCAGCCTTCTTTCACCAAACTCAGAGGTCCTCTCACAGGGTGACCATACAGAAGCTCAAAGGGACCGAACCCAAGAGACTTCTGTGGCACCTCCCTGTATGTAAAGAGAAGGCATGGCAAGAGGACATTCCACTTACGCCTCATGGGTTCTGTTAGACCCTTAATCATGCCCTTCAAGGTCTGGTTGAATCTCTCTACCAGACCGTTACCTTGGGGGTGGTAAGGAGTGGTGAACTTGTCGGTCACACCACACTCCTTCCACAGGGATGTCATATACTTGGATATGAAATTGGTCCCCTTGTCAGAAATCACCTCTCTGGGGAACCCCACGCGGGAAAAGATCTCCATTAACGCCCGGCCCACCACTGGCGCCATTGTTGTCCTGAGAGGGATTGTCTCCGGGTACCGGGTGGCATGGTCCACCAAGACCAGGATGTACCTGTTGCCCATGGCTGTCTTGGGATCCTGTGGCCCCACAATGTCCATCCCTACTCTTTCAAAGGGTGTTCCAACAACTGGAAAAGGTTGGGGAGGAGCTTTGACCTTCCTCCCACTCTTACCACTTGCCTGGCAAGTTTGGCAAGACCTGCAATGTCCATCCGACTGCCTTCGCATTTGGGGCCAGAAGAAGTGGTGACAAGCCTGTCAAAGATCTTGTCTTGCCCCAAATGTCCTGCCAAAGGCACATCATGACCCAGTAGGAAGGTCCTGAAGCGCTGGGGTACCACCAGCACATGGGCTGACCCAGGCTCAGCAACCGTAGGCTCACTATACAGGAGACCATTCTCCCAGTAGATCCAATGTAATCCAGACTGATCACCAGCTGCCTGGTCTGCAGCCTGCTGCCACAGACCTTATAGAGAAGGGCACTCTTTCTGCTCCCTGCAGAATTCTTCCCTGGTGGGACCACCTTCTTGCAGCCAATGGGTCAGCTCAGAGATGTCCCCCAGTTCAGCTACCTGTTCCCCTGTAGGCACAGGGGCGTCCCCCTCAAGGTCAGCCTCCTCCCGGTCCGTGGGAACTCCAGGGGCCGGTTTCCCATGCCCCCTGCCCTTTCTCTTGGCAGGGACCTGGGCCACTGTTTCAGGCTCCAGGTCCTTCTGATCACCCTTTCTGGCCGCCATTGACCGAGTGGACACGCATGCCCACCCTGGCAACCCAAGCATCTCCAAGTGAGACCTGAGCTCAACATCCTTTCACAAGGACTGCTCCAGGTCGTTACCTAGCAGGCAATCTACAGGCATAGTAGGGCTCACAACCACCCTCCAGGGACCTGAGACCCCCCCCATTCAAAGGGAACCTGGTGCTCTGAGTTGTCCACAGCAACTACTTGGTGGAATGCCCCTGGGACTACCTGCTCTTTAGAGACCAGGGGACACCGGACTGAGGTCACACTGTCTCCAGTATCTCTGAGAGCCTCTACCCTTTTCCCATTGATGGTCACCCAGGTGCTATATTTCTTTGTGTTAGGGGGCAGCTGGTTTCCTGGGACCATCTCACTGTCGCCTAGTGAGACGAGGGTCATTTCTGCGGGATCCTCACCCTCCTGTGGGCACCCCTCCTCCCCAAGCGCTACACTAGCAAACACCTTGGACTACCCACCGGTGGGTGGCTGTGACCTCTTGGGACACTTGGGGTCCCCCTTCAAGTGACCCACCTGATCACATGCAAAACACTTGCGGGGGCCGGTCTCAGCAGGCTTTACTGAAGAGACCACTGCTTTCTTATCTCCTGGGGGAGATAACACTAGGTGTTAGTTTGGGGTCCTTTAGAGAACTCCTGTGCTTTCCCCTTGTCCCCCCACTTTTCTGCTGGGGACCCTGCCCACCTTTGGCTGAGTCTCCCCCAAACGCTTTCTTGTGGACCCGGGTACTCACCCAGCGGTCCGCCTCCATAGCAAGCTTCCTGGGGTCAGTTAGCTTACTATCAACCAAGTGCTGGCACAGATCTACAAAACATAGACTAGATACGTGCTCCCATGCAATCAAATTGTAGAGCCCCTGAAAATCTGTTACATTACTGCCCTTCACCCAGCCATCCAGTGACCTGCAGAACGAATCTACACATTCCAACCAAGTGTTGGCATCAGATTTTTTACTGGACCTAAACTGATCCCTGTACTTTTCAGGAGTGAGTCCATACCTAGTGAGGAGAGTGTCCTTCATGTCAGTGTAGGTGAGGTTCTGCCCCTTACCCAAAGCTATCAGGGTATCCCTTGCTTCTTCTGGAAAGAGAGGCCATAACCCTGCCCCCCAATTCCTTTCAGGGACCCCATTCATGTGAATGGACGACTCGTACCCTTGAAACCACCTCTGTATGTCATCCCCCTTCTTGTACTCTTTTCCTACATTCTTGGGGATGTGCACAATCCTATCTGCCTGCACTGAAGAGTTTCTGCCACCATCCGTGCTGGATATCCTCCTCAATTCCAGCTCCTTGAGCCCACGCTCATGGTCTAATACCATCCTTTATGACTCCAACTTGAGCCTCTTAATCTCTATCTCATGTCTCCTAGCTTCCCTTCTGTCCTCCAGCTCCTCTGGGGACAAACCACTGCTACCTGGCCTGGAGGGACCCCCCCTCCCAACAGCACATCTTCCCTAGGAGTGGGCTCCTCCGCCCCCCCACTAAGATTTCCAGACTGCTCGCTGGCATGTCTGGCTGCTACCCAGGCCCTCAGCGCCTTTTGTAGCTCCTCCTTCCTGGTAAAGCCTCTGACTTGAACTTTTAGGTTTTTACAAATAGCTTTCAACTCCTTGACGTTGTAGGCTTCCAACCTATCCTCCTCAAAAGCCATCTCCAGGGACGCAAGTGATGATGCTGCTGTGTCAGGCATGATGCAGTAGGAAGTTAAAGTACCAAAACGATAGTATCACAAAAATAGACCAAAAAAAACAGTATGTGGCACGCTATTGTCTGCGATATGGTAGTAGTGCACAACAATCACTGTAAGTCAAGTGCAAACACAAGTCCTATCCTCACCGCTGACATTCAATGTTAGAAATGGGGTTCTCTAGTTGGCAATGGTTTGCACCTCTGTCCAAGTAGGGACCCTTCCTTCTAGTCAGGATAAGGGAGTTACACTCCTAAAATAACCCCTTCTCACCCCCTTAGTAGCTTGGCACGAGCAGTCAGGCTTATCTTAGAGGCAGTGTGTAAAGCATTTGCACATAACCAACAGCAATACAGTGTAAGCACTACAAAAGGACACCCCACCAGTTTAGAAAAATATCCAATATTTTTATATACTTATGACAAGACCAAAAACGATAAAAATCCACAATACAGTACTTAAAAATCTTCAGTTATCAAAATAACCTTGAAAAACAGTTCCTTGAAGTCGATAGCTCCCTCTGGGGCTATCACGGTGTCGTGAACAACAAATCCAAACAGTTCTGGCTGACCGTGGTGTCCCAGGCCAGCTACGGTGTCGGGAAGACCCGCAAAACAGTACCTTTTAGAAATGCAGGGGGTTGGCGACCTCTCATTGACCTTCCGAAAGCACGGCGTCCGCAGGCGTTGGTTCCGGAGGTCGTGCAAGAGTCGTCGGGCCCTTGAAGTCACACGCATTGCAGATCGAACCCCTCGCGGTTGAAGTCAGGAGCGCTGGCAGACGTCGGTTGCTGCGGTGCAAAATGCAGCAGTGTGGCATGCGATGCCCTCAGGTCACGGTGCGAGCAGCGGCTCGGTGGCGGCGTCAGATGGCGTCATCGGTGAGACCAGGGTCGCGGTGCAAAGTGATGCGTTGCTCGTCGCTGTGCTGGCAGGTCACAGTGCAAGCAGCGGCGTCGTTGTTGCTGAAGCGCTGTCGTCGGCTGATGAACTGGAGTCGATGGTGCCGGCATCGGTAGGCCAAGGCTGCGGTGCGGGATGAGGGTGGTGCGTCGTGTAACCTTACGAGCGGTGCCCTCGAACCACGGTGCAAGCAGCGGAGTCAATTTCGGTGTGGAGCGGCGTCGTCGGGGATACCAAGGCGGCATCGTGAGGCGGAGTGCGGTGCCCACAAGTCGCGGTGTGAGCAGCGGCTCGGTGGTGGCGTCAGCAGGCGTCGTCGGTGAGACCAGGGTCGCAGTGCGGCATTGCGGCGGTGCCCTCTGTGGTGCCTTCAGGACACAGAGTCGCCAGCGGCATCGGCAGTGGCGTCGTAGACGGCGTCGGGTTGCTTTTTCTTCTGTTGCAGCACTAAAACACACAGTTCCCAGTGCTGAGGGCAGAAGAAATTGAAGTCTTTGCTGTTCCTGAGACTTCTTGAACAGGGGGCAAGCTCTACCTCAAGTCCTTGGAGAAACTCACAAAAATAGATTGCAGAAAGTTCAGTTCAGTCCTTTCACTGCCCAAGGCAGAAGCAGCCACTGCAGGCCAACACAGCAAAGCACTCAGCAAAGTGTTAGTTCCTCCTCACAGCTTCTCCAGCTCTTCTTCTTGGCAGTCTTCTTGGTCCAAAAGAGTTCTAAAATTTAGGGGTTTGGGCCCCACTTTTTAAAATCCCCAAATCCTTTGTCCTCTCAGGCAAAGAGTGTGTGTGCCCAGCCAGAACCAGTTCTGCCCTCTCTGGTGTGGCTTCCAGGCAGGAGGTGGAGACGGCATTGTCAGAGGCAGACCAGGTCCATTCAGGTGAAAGGAAATCTCCTCCCCCTACTCTTAATGCAGCCCAGGTCTATTCAGCCCTTTCCTGACCTACCTAGACTATCTGGAGCCTCTGCTCCTCCCCAGCCCCTGTCATCCAAAACCCAGACAGTCAATCCACAAACCCAGCAGAGGCCTACTGGATGGCTGAGCAAGAAAACACCTACTTTCTAAAAGTGGTATTTTCAAACACAGAATGTAAAAATCACCTTCACTAAAAGATGTATCTTCAGATTCTGAGTTCAGGCATACTAAACTCCATTTCTCTACCTAGTTCCCAGGGCCAGTTATGTTTATAAGATGTTATAAACAAACTCCCCATTCTGTCCTATGGGAGCAAGTAGCCTTGCAATAGTGAAAAACGAAATTGGCAGTAATTCACTATTAGGACATGCCACACACACCAGGGCATGTCCTACCTTTCACATACACGGCACCGTGCCCACAGTGGTACCTTGGGCCTACCTTAGGGGTGACTGGCATTTAAGAAAAGGGAAGGTTAGGGCCTGGCAAGTGGGTACACTTGCCAAGTCGACATGGCAGTCTCAGACTGCACACAGGCTCTGCAATGGCAGGCCAGAGCTACATATACAGGCTGTTTGCGTGGGTGGCACAATCCAGTGCTGCAGCCCACTAACAGCATTTGATTTACAGGCCCTGGCACACTCAGTGCACTTTACTAGGGACTGACAAGTAAATCAAATATGCCAAACATGGAAACACCAATCCATAACACAGTTTACAACAGGTGCACTTGCACTTTAACACGGATCAGCAGTGAGAAAGTGCGCAGAGACACTAAGCCAGCAAAAACAGAGTCAAAACCGGGAGGTCAGAAAGCAAAAACTCAGGGGAAACACACCAAAAGATGCCAAGTCTAACAGATGATCCATTTGATTCCTGAGGAAAATCATAAATCTGTCACTCATGCTTTGGTAACCGCAAATTGCCTTTACCTAGGTCTACCATTGTATCTGCTATACCGTCTGCAGATTATTCAGAACGCTGCAGCGTGGTTGATTCTGAGGATCCCGGCTCGCTTTTCTGTCATGGCCTCCATGCACAGCCTACTCTGGCTGCCCATTATTAGCCACATCAAATTAAAGCTCTAACATTCCCTTTCAGGGCTGCTGAGCAGAAATTACCTCTTTACTTATGAAGAAGACTGCATCCCTACCAAGAGGAGAAATCACTGCGCTCCAATGGATGAAAACTTTTGCGTGTTACCAGGTCCGCAAGGCAAAAAGAGGTGGTTGGTCATTCCCCTTCCTGACTGCCAAACATTGGAACTCTCTGCCTTCAACTCTTCGCACCAACCGAATAAATTTTTCGCAAACGTTTGAAAACCTATCATTTTGATCTAAAGGCCAACTGTCCTTGGCTCAATTAATTCCTTGTCCCTCTTCTAAGCCGCTAGCGCCGGGAACCCTCTTAAGATACAGCCATGTGCTTTACAACTGTTATTGTATTGTATTGTATTGTAAAGATGAGCTTGGGAATACGACTCTCTGGACAAGTCAGCTGCTTTCCGGAGGATAGACATCAGGATATTGCTCAATTTGAGGATGCTATTTTAGAACCTTCTTACAAACATCTTGATTAAACCATGGACAAAACGAAGAATTAATTAGAATTAGTCATTTCATGCAAATAAAAAATTATATATAATGAACTATTAGAGTTGTAGATCCGTCTAAGTTTAGTACAATAGACCTTATCTCAAAACAATATAAAAAGTCCAGCATTAGGATAACTTAAAACCCTTGAGATTGGAGAGGTGCAAACAATCTGACAAGTAGTTGTGAATTTAGAGCTGCATAACATTGTCCTATTTGAAAAAAGTACAGGCATAATTTAAAATTGAATACACATATTAAATGCTGTGCATATGAAAGCCTGTACTTTTATGAGTATTGGCTAATCCAATAAATATGTTTTTTTTTACAGTGAAAGCTTCGGCAGGATGAATACTAAGTTTAGTTATGGGTCAAACATGTTAATATTGTGCCATGAATTGGATACTTGCAATTGTTGCTAGTGTCAGCAGATAGGGCAAGGGATACAATGATTTTCCGTTTACAGTTTTTAGCAGGTATAGAACACACGTGTACGAAGAAGTAGGCCTGACCAACACTTTTTTGTGGGTGAAATCTTGCAACATTCATGAATTTGCGTCATTTTCGCCCAAAGCAGACTGGTTCTAGCACAAAATATCTTGGGGGAACAGTAAAATGCAAAAGAAAGACATTTTCTTGTCAGACCCGTCTACAGCCAGTGTCTCGCTAGACCTCCATCCCTGTCTAGTGTCACCCACACTTAGCTTCATTTTTCTCTTACTCAGCATTTTTTCTGATGGTGCATATAACATGACACTATGGATGTGAAACAACGGCTGAAGAAGAAAATCCTGGAGCTCATTAAAGCTAGTAGTGCTGATGAGTCAATATGACAACTCAGAGGAAAGCATACTACATTCCAAACTGGACTTTTAGTGTTGCCTAACAGCTCCATATTTTGTAACATCTTCATCTGGCCATGGCCTCTTAGTCGAAAACAATTTGTGCTTTTTTCTGTCAGTTTGAGATATTACAACTTGCTGAGTGTTATTGTTAAAAACCCTAGATGTGCCTACAGTGTCCCATATGCTTTACACCATTTCGTAGCTCTTTTCCCACTCTGGTTGTTGGCTGCGAATGAGACAAATTCTGTCACAACAAGTAATTAGGATTGTTCCATCTTATATATCTTATGTTGTTCCATGGGAGGTGTCAGAATGCCAGCTTCCTCATGGATGGCAATGCGCCCCTGTCCTGTGGTGCCTTCAGCAAGTTCTGGCTTTATTCCAACTGTTAGCTAAAACGGTTTCACAAGTGACATAGATCACACTGGCAGCAATTCCTGTTCAGCTTATTCCTTGTCACATCTCTTGTATTTGTTTATTTAATTAAGCTATTGGAAAATCTTAACAATAAGTACCGGACTACATGCAAAATCCTTCTTGACCTAGGGAGTGGAGATCTCTACAGCATTTTGAAGCTATAATGTATACAATAGTTAAACTTGGAGTCACGATTTCATCTATCTAGCAATGTCATGTGTTACCATTCTATGTGTGACTAGCTCTTCATCCCCTATTTATTTATTTGCATTCTGGTACATACAGTTTTACGTATTTTAGTTTTAAAGTCAGAGTTGAAGTCAAATGCAAAGAAAGAAATCAGGCAAAAATAAAATACGCACATATAAACAGAGCACACCTGTAGTCAATGTTAATTTTTCTTTTGTCGGTGCTCTTAACACTTAAAGATGCATTGCAAAAGGACATGTGTGGGTGAATTATTGTATTTGGTGATTGGTGCAGGCATACTCTGTTGTTACACGTAATATGGATACAAGTGTGCAGTCCTCATTCAAGAGGGTTTTTATGAATGTCATGTTGGAGATGGCATGCGCTGAAAGGGGCGCCATGTTTACAAAGGAAACAATACACACTGTGACTATTTGTTTCACAGAGCAGCCGCAGGTTAATCAGGCAATTGATAGATGTGAAGCCATTTTGGTTTTGATTGCCTGATGTTCACTTCTCAGTGCTAATACGCACTTAACCGGCTGATAACTCCTTCCTCGACCCAATATTCCCACTCACTGCTGAGTGCCTATCATCTTCAGCTAATAAACCAGCTGTAAGCACTAAAAGTACAACTGAAAATAAAGAGAAACAGTAAAGCGTGTAATGGCTGTCCTGCGCCAGAGAGTGAATGAAGCCTGTCCTTCTCTTTGTGACATCCCTGCCTACCGCAGTCTAACAGATGTGAGGGCAGGGGAGCAGGGCGCGTGACGAGGAAGGAGATGAGGCGCGCGCGAAGAAGAAAGGGTGACTGTGACCAGCTGTAGAATCAAAGGGAAACGCGCCTCTCTCTGGAGACCGGGAGAGTGATGTGTTAGCTGCTCTGTGATGTCCCCTGTTCCTCGGCACACCAGTCGGCTGCTACGTGCTTCCACACCTAAGCGCAGCGCTGCCAGTCAGACATGTTTTCAGCCTTCAGGTAAATCACCTTTACAGGTACGTGTTCACAGTCGGCACCTTGTGCTGCAAGACTATGCGCGTTTTAGGTGTATAACAACCGGTCTCTAATTTTCTTCTTGCTCTAAAGTTGTGACATTAGTAGCCACCTGTAATAAGAAAATGACGTGACTACTTAGCTGTAATAATAAACTTCTTGCATTAGAGTTGTGACATCACAATGCCTTCTACCAGGGACTATACACTGTGACAAACAGCTTATTGAGCAAAACACGTCTATCACTTAAATAAATGAAGAATCGCTATTCAGGCTCCTTTAAACTAAATGTTTGCCTTGAAAGTCATTGGCTATTTGTTATAAAATATTTTTGCACTTCAGAGGATCAGTGCTGGGGAAGTGACATCTATCTTCATGTAACTCATGTATGCTAAGGCCAGCCGCGGCCCGTACAGGCAAGAGCAGTGGGGCGGTGGGGCCGGGCGAGGGGGGATTACGACGGACGATGACCAGGGAAAATTAAATAAATAATTTGCCCTGGTCATCGTCCGTCAAAATCACCCCTCACCCGGCCACACGACCCCACCCCTTTTACCAGTAAGGGCCGCGGCTGGCTAAGGCACAAAACTAACTGAGATATTGCCTTATATTAAACTGCTTGTTTGCAAGAATAGTACATAGCAGGCTGGCTGGTTGGCTTGCTATCTTAAAGAATGGAAACTTCTAGACCACGGGTCTCCATCCTGTTGGTGTAATAAGTGCTGCTTATGTATAATGAATTTCATCCCAAGCTACTGTGTTGTAATAGTGCGCATATCAGACAAGATTACATTAGTGATCACCACATGCAAAATTAGTGCAGCAGTGATCACCTTACTGCCTCAGACAAGGTTGCCACTAGTAATAAAATAAAAGGCATTTTTAATTTGAAATGCCTCTAAATGGGTAATACATAAATGGCCATAGCTGTAATGCACCTGATACCAAGGTAAAAATATGAGGAATAAGTCTCCTCGACGCAGCATGATTTAATAATTCAAATAACAGCTTTAAATATATTTTACAAAGTAAACCATTTTTCTCCAAACATCAGCTTATAACTTCTGAAGATGCACACGTTGTCATATCGAATAGACGCTTTTCAATTTTGGCATACATGTATTAATTCAACCAATCAAAAGCTTCTAATTTTGCAGGCTGGCCTCACGAGCTACTCGTTGGAGAAGCCCGAGACGCAAGCCAAGCTGAATTTCGTGTGGGTCATAGCATGGAATTTATGCTCGTAGCCTCTTTCGATCAGCTGCACATTTGGCAGGGTCCAGGACAATGTGGCAGAATACTGCTGTTAGACATCTCTGCAACTTTCAATACAGTCAACCATAACATTTTTTCACTGCCTCAAAGCTGTCAAGAAAGCCAAACAAGAATTTGATTGGTTGGTTTCCGTTTGTTAAAACAGAACTCATAGTTTTACTAACTCCCTACCTTCCAGGAACATCTCCTCACCATGCAGGGTTCCCCCAAGGTTCGGTTTTGTCCTAAACCTGTTTAAACTTTTCATCATGCCTCTTTGTGGCTTGATATTCTCCTTTGGAGTCACCACACTAGCTTACGTGAATAATTCATAGCTACTGCTTAAATTTCACCAGTCCTCTTCCAACCTCTTTGGACAGCTGCAAGAATGCCTAGCTGGGATTCAGAGCTGGATGCCTTGCAATTTCTGCAAACTAAATGGGACAAGAGCAAGATACCAATTATTGGTAGGGACTCTGAGACCTGTGTGATGTCGCTTAAGTTCCATGTTCTAACATGGAGCGTGGAGCGTGGGTGTTCTCGGAGAGTCAGTTGACTCAAGTCCTCGATGGATGGGGTCGTTATAATAAACCCTCTACTTAATATACCATATCCAGTGTCTTATGCCTCATTACACTGGCGACGATCGCGTGCAGGAAGAGGGGGTTAATCGACCTCAACGTCGAGAAGAAGGAGAATAGTGCGGGACGTGAAATAAGGAAAGAAAAGGGAAAGGACGGAAAGCGGAAAGGCAGGATCGCGGAAACATCTCACCGGTGTAGCGGTCATCTGCGGACGTCGTACATTGCAGGGAAGAGTGGACCTGCTGGTGGATGGTGGTAAGCGCGAGGAAGAAGTGGCTGCTGGAACGCAGATCGCGCCTGCGCTTCACTGTAACTGAAGTTGTGAGTGGCATGCTCTATCGCCCATAGAAAAAGGCCTGAATGACACGCAAGGGCTGCGCTGACAAAACAAGCCCAATAAGCAATAAAAAGAAGACCGAGTGATTAAGTGGTGACGACGGCGGCGGCCATTTTAGAGTCAGGCATTGGGGAAAGGATACAAGCCCAATTGCCTAAAGATTTTGGACAGAGTGTTCGAGTGGCGATAGCGGCGGCCATTTTAGAAAGGGAAAAGTGACTTCTTTTGGTTTGAGAAAAGGAGGAATTCAAAGGTGGATTTTGGTTGTTTTAAAAAAAAAAAAATTTAAAGAGAAAAACAGAGAAATTAAAAAAGAGGAAAACAGAGAAATGAAACAGTTACAAGTTTGCCATCACGGTGACAAGCACACCTTAAAGTACTGCGGCAAGCTTGTCACATCTTAAAGTACAGCTGCAAGTTTGCCAACTTGGTGACAAACACACTTTAAAATTTTTAATTTATGGTTTGATTATGGTTGTAGGATTTCGGGGTATTGTATTTTAGGTTAGCTTACAGTATAATAAGTCAAATATTATATGTGAAGTTAGTCTTTAATTGGTAGCCATACGATAAGTAGATAAAATGCAAAATGTAACTGCGCCACCATTTTTTATGACAAGTCCAGGGGAACCACCGGTGAAATGGCAGAAGTGGAAGAAAATTTTTGAGAATTATGCGAGGGTATGTGGTTCAAATTTAAGTGCAGAAAGAAAACAGGCACTTTTACTTCACTGTTTAGGTGGAGAGGGGCAAGAAGTTTTAGAAAATCTGCCTGCGTTAAATCAGGTATGTCAAAGAGGATTGAATGAATATGAGGTATGTGTAAAACAATTAGACCTACATTTTCTGCCAAAGGTGAGCACCATTATGGAGCGATATTATTTTGGTTTGAGAGAGCAAGGAAAGGAAGAAACCGTGGAGGAGTTTGTGACTGCTCTTAGGAAACTGGCTTCAAGTTGCAAATTTGGGGAACTGGTAGAAGAAAGAATACGTGACCAGTTTGTGTTAAAATGTGGTAGTGACAAAATAAGAGAGGAACTTTGGTTAAAAGATGAACCACCTTTAAATGAAGTTATGATAATTGCTAAAAGGGTTGAACACATGCTGAAATGTGTGAGTGAATTGAGCAAGGTAGGGAAGTCTGCGGTTGCTCAAGAAAAGGTAGAAGAAGTTGTGTGTCAGGCGGTACATAAGACTGACACTGATAATAAGAAGAGTGGGGAGGATGAGAAAATAAATAAGCCTGGTGAGGATATAAAAAGATATGTTTTGCCTTTCCAGGGGACTTGTTATCGTTGTGGGAGAAGTGGTCATAAAGCTAATGCAAATTTTTGTCCTGCACTCAGTGTGGTGTGTAACTATTGTGGAAAAAAAGGGCATTTCTCAAAGAACTGTCGTTTCCGCAACAAAAGAGATGGGAAGATTGATGTAAAAGAGGTCAGTTTTCAGGTGAATGAGGTGTGTGGTTAGGAACATCCTTCGGAATGGGTTAAGATAGAAAATATGAAGATAAAGATGAAGTTTGATTCTTGTTCTCACCTCACATTTATCTCTAAAGATATTTTTGAACAGAATTTTAAAAACAAAGTAAAATTATTAAGAGCTGATGTAAGGCCAACAGGGTATGGGGAACTCCGATAAAAATGATGGGATACTTTCAGACTTGCCTGGAGTGCAAAGAGAGATTTACGGATGCTAAGATCTATGTAGCAGAGAAAGGGGATAATCTACTGAGTTGGACACACCAAGCGAGGCTTGGAATTATTCTTGATCCTAATGGGAATCCTCCTGTACTGGTGCAGTCTATAGAGAATGTTGGTGACAGGTATGTGAAGATGTTTGGAGAGCTGTTCAAGAACTCTTTAGGACGTTTGAAGGGCTACAACCATAGTATCAAGTTGAAGTTAGGTGCAAAGCCCATTGCAGCAAAAGTGAGGAGGATTCCTCTGAGTGTACAAGTACCTGTACAAAAAGAGATTGACAGGTTATTGGATGCAGGTGTGATAGAGCCAGTAGAAGCGACAGAGTGGTTGGCTCCCATAGTGGTGGCTAGAAAGAGCAATAATGAAATTCGTCTTTGTGTGGATTTACGTGCACTCAATAAGGAGGTGGTTGTGGACAAATTTCCTTTACCTAATATAGATGAGATGGTTTCGACTTTGGAAGGTGCGTGTTATTTTAGTACACTGGATTTAGCTTCGGCGTATCACCAGGTGCCTTTAGAAAAGAGTTCACAGGAGCTTACTGCTTTCATTACACCTGTAGGAGCATTTAAGTTTTTAAGGATGCCTTTTGGACTGGTCTCAGCCGCATCTGTTTTTCAGAGAATTATGAACGATGTGGTTAAGGGAATTAAGGGCGTCAGGTGTTATCAGGATGACTTGTTAATTTACGGTAAGATCATAGAAGAACATGATGGGAGAGTTGAAAAAGTGTTGAACAGACTAATAAAAGCTGGCTTGACTCTACGTTTTGATAAGTGCAAGTTTGGGGTGACAGAAGTAGATTATCTGGGTCATCATATATCTGGTAGTGGTGTAAAACCAAAAAAAGAGTTGGTAGACACAATTGTAAATCTAAAAGAACCGTGTTCGAAGGAAGAGCTGGCATCATTTTTGGGTATGGCTGAGTTTTATGGCAAGTTCATAAAAGATTTTGCGAATATAACTTGTCATCTAAGAAGCTTGCTATGCAAGAAGACAGAGTTTGTGTGGGATGAGGTGTGTAAGGAAGAGTTCAAGAACGTTAAGCTGGATCTTAAAAATGCACCTGATTTACAAGCTTTCAAACCTGGTGATTTGACGCACATTGTGACAGATGCGAGTAAGAAAGGACTAGGCGCATTGTTGATCCAGAAAAGAGATAGTCAGGAGTGTTTGGTCGCTTGTGCGTCAAGATGTTTAAGAGGAGCTGAAATAAACTACTCAGTCATTGAGAAGGAGGCGTTAGCCATCTTTTGGGCTTTGAATAAATGTAAGAAATTTGTTTGGGGTACTCAATTTATTGTTAGGTCGGATCATAAACCGCTGAAAGAGATTTTCGAGAAATAAGGTTTGGACTCAATTTCTTCTAGAATCAGGAGGTGGGTGATTTCTCTTCAGGAATTTGATTTGTATTATTGTATTATTATTCCAGGAGCAAGTAATGTTTCGGCAGATTGCCTCTCACGGTTGGTAGATACTGTAGAATGTCAAGATGTGAAAGGGTTGGAAGACATGGTTGATGAGTTTGATGTGAAAGTTTGTGAAATCACTTCAGGAGCCATCAAGGAAGATGAATGGAGGGAAGAAGTGGAAAAGGACAAGGAAATGCTAAAAGTAATGGATATGATTGCACAAGATAAAGGAGCAAGCTTGAGAAGCCTTGGTTAATGGTGTGTGTGACGAGTTAGCCATCGCTATTAACATTTTAACCAGAGGCACGAGGTTGGTTCCCCAGTGGGTTTGAGGGACAACATTATAAAAATGGCTCATGAGGGACACATGGGTATTTGTAAAACAAAAGAACGCATTAGGCAGGACTTTTGGTGGCCTGGCTTAGATTTGATGGTAGAACGCCTGGTGCGTGATTGTGTTCCTTGTTCCATGAGCGACAAGATTCTTAAGCCCAGACAAACTCCTATGGTCTGCAGGAAGTTACCCATGTGTCCTTGGGATGAAATAGCCATTGATATTGTTGGACCTCTTCATGGGGAGCACCAGACTCCGTATTTAATAGTTTTACTTGATTTATATTCACGTTGGATTGAAGTGAGTTCTGTACGTGACATTTCTACTCAAGCTGTGATTAAGTTTTTAGATGCTATTTTTAAACGTGAAAGCTTTCCAGGTTCTTTGTTATCAGACAATGGCCCACAATTTTGCTCAGGTGAAATGGAGGAATATTTGACTAAGTGTGGGATTGTACACAAAAAACATCGCTCTATCATCCAGAGACCAATGGGGCCATAGAAAGATTGAACAAGACTTTGAAAGAAAGTATTCAGTTAGCGAGAGTCAACAGTTTGAATTGGAGAGAGGAGCTGCAAAGGAGAATTACAGCTTACAGGTTTACGCCACACTCATCGACAGGGAAAACTCCTTTTGAATTATTCAAAGGAAGATCTGCAAATACCATCATCTGCCCTGGATGGATGACTTTGGATAAAGGTATAAAGGATAATGACATTGGTCAGTGGAGGAACAAAGAATTGGATTTACAAAAGAAAAGGAAGAATTATTTTGACGCAAGAAAATCAGCGAAACTAGTGGAATTCAAAGTGGGAGACAAAGTTAGAGTTAAAGCACCTGTAGGTTGTCTCAACTGGTCGAAATTCACTGATGAAAAGAAAGTGGTAAAGATATTCAAGAATGCAGTGAAGACAGATGATGGTCGCATCTGGAATCTTAGCCGTGTTGTTCATGTAAAATCTAAATATGATGATGGAAGTGGTGTAGAAAGTTCCAGTGGTTTCTCTTCACAAAAGCAGTGTTTTGAACCCATCCGCAAGAGTGTAAGATCTTAAGGATTTTATAAGAAGTTAGTTATTTAATTATTATTATTGTTTGAAAACTCTTAGTTTGGTCTCAGTTTTGTTTTTGTTGTTCCATATCGGATGGGAGGAAAGGTGTGGGCAATATATTTACATGTTTGTATACTTATGGTGTACTTAGAATCTGTATGTGCTTATTTCATGTTATGTCGTTTCAAATTGTAAAGAGGAAGAAGTGTGATGTCGCTTAAGTTCCATGTTCTAACATGGAGCATGGAGCGTGGGTGTTCTCGGAGAGTCAGTTGACTCAAGTCCTCGATGGATGGGGTCGTTATAATAAACCCTCTACTTAATATACCATATCCAGTGTCTTATGCCTCATTACAACCTGGTCCTCTGACTTCTGCCCGCAGCAGTTGGGCCCCTCTGGTATGCTAGTAGATACATTCAAGAAACTGGGAGTCTTCTTCAATCAGAATTTGTTCTTTCTACCACATATCCAAAAATTCTGGGTTTGCTCAGATCAAAAATCTAATCTTCCCCTTTCATCCTCTGTGAAAGGTCTGGGCAGGTGGTCATAACATGTGTCTTCTCACACCTTGACTACTGCAACTCACTCTATCTGATCCCCCTGATTGATCCAGTTCTACCTGGAAAAGCTGCAGAATATGGTCGTAAGATTTAATAAGGGCTTCAGTAAATTCAACCAGGTTTCCCTGGCCAGGTTCACCTTCAGCTTATTACCAGTAAAAGAAAGGAGTCACCTTAAAGTACTCTATCTCACCCTCAAAGTCCTTTTAAGTCTGCTTTCCATTACAGTTAGTGACCCCCACCAGCTCCTCACCCCTAGCTCCTGCAGCATTCTGGAACTGCTCTCCTGCTTTCTGTATCCCAGTTCAAATGGGTGTAGTGGTAGAAACGTTCACACCTGCTGACCTACACTCTGGAACGTCCTTCCTCAGGGCATAGGGACGATTTCACACTTCACAGTTTTTAGCATGCGGCGAAAACTTTCCTTTCTGCTATGCATCAGCCTGGAGTGGCTTTCATGTCTGCGGTCTTTTTTTATTTGATTCTGTTTAGTGTTATTATATGTGTCTTTTTCATTGTGGTGTTTTTAGCTGTCCGCTTGTTTGTTTCTTCTTCCTAGTGTAAAAAAGCCCTAGTGAATATCTGCTCTGATAATAATAATAATAATAGATAAACTGATAAACTGCTTACCGAAGTGTTTATATTCACATTACAGATGCCAGATTTATTATATATTATCTGCACCCAATAAACCTCTTTGATTTGAAGTAACACAGGACTAAAGTCTAATTGACGGGGTGGAGGTGGGAAGGAATTGACCATATATTATATGTAAAGCTTTCAAATTTCCAAGGTCCATGCATGACTGGTTCATCCAGTCCAAGTTTTTTTCATTGCATCCTGCTTCCTGTATACCTCATTTTACAAGGTGATCAGAAGAAATACAAATCCCAAAATGCAAATTAAACAAACTTGACTAGCTGAGCTGATCTCACTTGATGTTGGAGACTTGAGCGCGCAGTATAAGAAATAAAAAGATGCCAACCATACCTAAAAATGATTCTGTTTGTCAAGTTGGAGTTCCATGACCCTTTAAAAGAAGTAAGTCTTGTTCCTCTATTTCAGCACTACTTGGGGGACTTTAAATAGTCTTATAACATGCGGGAGCAGGTACTTTATGATGTTGCAGAGTAACTTAAAAATGAAGAAAAACACTGACACCTCTTTGGCATTGTAAAAACAACTCTTTACTGTCGCGACAGGGAGAGTGGCGAGTTCACACAAATAAACAGCCGGTCTCAATCTGCTGCCCCACAGGCAGCTTCTTTTATACAGAGTTAAACAATGGAGGTTACAAAAGTTTGAACAACAAGTTGTTAGATGGTTACACATTTGTACACATTAATTATAAAAATCATGAGGTTACCTGTGACCCTAAACTTTAATCGAATTCTTTACACATCCTTTATTTCAGGTATAACAATGCTTAACAAACTAAGTATTCTTCTACTTTTGAATGAGTGTGTGTTTGTGTTGAATACATGCTTGTAGGTTAGTGTGCTTTAGCATTGTGCCCCTAAGACCTATTATCAGATTCCATGTGTTCTTGGCTAATTCGATCTCTTGCTCCTATTCTTCAATCATCTTCAATCACATTCCCTGTTTAACTAGGACAACAGAATATATGGCAGTGTTCCTGTGTGCTAAAGCCATAAATTCCTTTAAGCTTGCTAAACACAACTATGACCGTACAGGTCATGCACTCTGTTCTGAAGTAAACTCTTCACCTCTTCCTCATCAGAATGAGGTTTTGGCCTGCACTGTTCTTTACCATGTATAACTGTGTGACACTCTCTACTGATGTTTGCTGTTGCGCCGTGTTTTCACATTTCATATTTCTCATAACAATGCCTTATGTAATCAGGAAACCGCTTCACAGTGCAAGCAGAATTCTATCACGTTCTGTTTCCAGTGATAGTGTAATGGCTCTGATACCCCGCTGGCTGCGATAGTTTCCTGTGCTTCCAATGAGGTCGCCTCTACTTTTAGGAGCACATATGAAAATCTACTCATCAGGTAGTTCTACCATCAGAGTTCTTCTTGGCCACAATAAAACCTGTACGTAGTGAAGATAACAAAAGTCACACTGCCACTTTATGTAAGATCCTTAAAAGTGGATATTTTGTCCTTTCATGTACCTTTCACGTACCTCGCGTGTGGGATCACACTTCAAATATGTGCCATAAGGGCATATCACTTGTTAGATTTCAAAGTAACACTGTGGCCCAATGTGAATTGTAGTGCAGCATGTATTAATATAAGTAAAGGGTACACAGAAACACCTCGAAACAGGTGTGGTCCTGATAGCAACTCCTTTCTAACCACCTCATTCTCCAAGATTCCATCTTCCATACCAGCATTCTAACATTCAATATCTCACTTACATCACACAAACACTCATCACACATTCCACCACAGTCAGACACTAGAGCATCCAGAAGACAAATGTTTTTACCTTTTAAAGTCCAATGACTCCTGAAGTGAGGTTTCAGCACTGCTTAACACCCTTATGTGGAGCTGGAGGCTGATTTTATTTAACATGTTTCAATGTTTCCAAATACACAGACATTAAACCACGTTCGCCTACTCAGCTGTAATTGAACAAGTTGCAACAGATCAACCACATTTAATGACAATTTCCAGGTGGTTCAACTACTTCCTCCAGCCAGTGTGTTACTATGTCAAGGCTTCTGGTGTTCACTTTTGATTCCAGAAACTTCTCTGTGAGTTTCAGTAATTTGGTAACTTTGACTAATGTCTCTGAGTGCAGAGAAGGCCCTTTAGTAATGTTTCAGGCTTGGGAGTGCTCATAAAAGTGCTGCTGGAGCAGGGACTTTCCTTGTTTCCATTGAGTTTTCCCAGTTGCACTAGCTGGGAAAGCCTTATTTGGAGGCTGCACAATGTCTTCACAGAGCCTTCACAGGTAATCTGTGAACGCCTATCAACTGACAAGGTCAAGAGCCAAAGGCAGCAAGTCTATATGGGCCTTGGGCCCCTGCCTCATAAATAAATCACTGACTGGCTCAATAAGTCTGGAATGCTGAGGGGAAAGGTACTACCCCTTAATTTGTAGAAGGATGCACTGGGGTTTACAATACCTAACATTACTATAAAACGCTATTTTTAAAGTAGTTATATCTGTGATAACGTATAGTTTTTGTAGTGCGCTCCCTGGTCAATAGGTGGCCTCAGAGCACTAATAAAAACCGAACATGATCACTAACTTCTGAGAACCATGGGTGGAAACCCCACCTCATAGCACACTGTGTTTCACAAATAACATACATTTGGTATCATCGCAGATAATAATTGAATGATGCCCATATACACAGGATGATAAAGCAATCCATACTTTCCTTATTGTCTGTCTTATTGCATGGCAAATACGATTGAATATTTATAAATGCCTGGATTGTTTTTTAAATATGGGCTGATGCATCCCTCAAACATTCACTGATGCTTTGTAGTGACAGACAAACATGTAGTCATGGATGTGTATACTATAACGAAGTATACTGTGTAACATACACACATTTACATAATGATATAATATTTAGAGCACTTGGAGAATAGACCCATTGCCCTTAGGGTGAGAAGTAATAAGAGGGATGTGACCTCTCGTTCTGTGATGAAGTAATATCATCGCAGATTCTCTTAGCAAATGAATCCCTCAAATATATGTATTAAGGCTTATCCACTACTTCCTGGGTTGAAGGAAAGGCAGAGTGTGTATCCGACCGTGGTTGGTTAGTGATGTGCAAAATTAAATGATGCTATGTTATGCATGGCTAGAGGTCAGGGGAAGTTCCGTCATTGCCGGGTCTTTTTCAAGGGCACCAGTCCCACAGGTGAGGCTACCCCATAGTCACTCACAGCAACTCGCCTCGATGCTGCTGGTCCAATGATCAGAGAGACACCACAGTAATTTGGGGAATATGGCCACCAGTGCCCAGGGCAAGCCCGACAGTCACAGCCACGCATGCACATGCGAGCCTAACCCTTCAGGGTAAGAACCCTTTCTGTGGCCTGAACTACCCCATAAGCAAACACTCATTTATATCTAGCTAAATAAGATTATGGCTCTTCAGGCAGAACTCATTCAGAGCAGCAGCTACACTAAGGGCCAATGCAAGGCCACAATAAAATACATTATATGTATTTGTGATGTCCACGAGACTATCAGTGTTTTCAAGATGGATTTTTTTCCCTAACAGAGACCTACTTTGTTTACGACAACATCTCGTAACCAAACATAAACCACTACCCCTACTGAATGATTTCAAACCAATTGTTTCAAATGCACATTAGACATCCAAAGGAAAAAATGGTAAATGTTGCTAGTCCATTTTTATTTAAATTTTCAACTCTGCTTTTACGAAGACGTTCTATGCAAATATTCCTCTATATGAGAAAGATGAAAGCACATCCGTAGAGGCCGAATGTACGCAATCCACATATCTTACGTATTTTAAAAAACACATTGTGTTGAAACTCAGAGTGCCCTTTCATCTGTGTTTGTCAGTGCAGCAGCTTTTATTCTACATTGGTGTCATTTCTGGACAAAATGATCCCATTAACGGACAATAGGCATGTGGAGAAAGCATCCCTTTACCAGAGCTCTTGATCAAAGGTGTCGCTAACCTACACCCAGACCTGCAAGCTTTCATTTGACAAAGTGCACCCTTTCTTGTCCCGCATTCCTTTGAGTTATTCAGTTTTCTTTGATATACCTATAGCTTCATTATAATTGGTCCCCGCACTTAACGGTGTACCTAATCAATATAGTCAGCATGTCTTGCAGAATTAAAGATTCAAAGGAGTCTTTTTAAATATATTTTAGAATGAACCTTAAAAGCTAATCTGTTAAAAGCAGCTCCGTACAGCAGACCTCCTTGGAATATTTTCAGCGACTAAATAGAGGAACTCATTATATAACTCCTCGCAATTGACTACATCTAATTAATTAGCCAAACAAAAACGTCTCTGCAAATGAAGCTCTCTTTGTACACGTATCTCAAAGGCGGCCTAGCATATTTCTAGCCAATGAGGACGCTCCATCCTGCCTTTTATTGATCTAATTCAACATGGTTTTGGTCTATATGAAATAGGATTACAAAACAGATTCGTGGAAGGAATCGTGAAATTGGCATCAATCTCTGGGAGGCCAGACCAGGCCATAACCAATCCTTCAAGGTGGAAGGCAGTCTGCAAGTTCTTGGATTTACCCAGAAAGTTGAAAGTTCCATGATTAAGGCGTGGCACATTGAATCGGATCCTCTCTGCCAGTCTAGAGACTTCATATATAAAATTATTGTCCCAGTGATGGTCAGTCTACTCCTTATGCATGATGCACATAAACATCTAAACCACCATCACGTGGCAGGAACCACGCATAAAGAAGCTCTTGCAATGCCATTCCAATCACTGACTATCATACTGCAATCTGAGTTCAGTTTATGCCACATTATGAGCCAGACTTGGACCAGATGAGAATCCCAAGCTACTGCTGGAGAATCTACACACTAGCATCTATGGATCCCCTGGGACAGTGATGCCTGTTCTCTAAATATATAGCAACAGCAAGGCAGCCAACCAGTGCTGTCTTAACGCATGGGCATGCTGGGCTGTTACCCGGGGCCCCCACAAGCACAGGGACCCCGTGCAGACCAGAATTTAACACTCATTTTCCGTTAAACATTTCTATTCCTGTGAGTGGTTGTGTAGGCAGCGCCCAGTGCACTGCTTTCTCCGGGGACCTATAATGCTGTAAAGACGGCCCTGCAGCCAACAAGTGGTCTATTCTGGAGTTTGTATCCTTTAAGAGTGCTTCACCTCAATCTCTCTGACTCCAACACAGGCAGTAACTACCTGTGAGAGTCCCACATGTTTGTGTAACATTGCTATAATATCATGTATCCCCATATGGCACAGAGGGGCAGATTAACTAACTTTTAGCACAATGCAGCACAGCAATCAAAGTTGCTGCACTGCATTGCACAAGGGTGGGAAATTTGCTCAGAGCCTTATTTATTAGCAGTGGCATGTTGCTGCTCACTGCCCCTGCACTGGCTCACAAACAGGCCACTTAGCATAACACACAACCTTTGCATCATTGCGCAAAGCTGTGTGCATGACGTTTAGCACAGAGGTTGTCCTGATGACTACCCTTCCAGTACAAAACCCTATGCATAGACACTTGCTCTTACATGCCACACATTGGATTTCTACTGTAGAGTGCAGCAATCATGCAATGTGTAGAATATTTGGAGAAATTAAAACATTTCCCCAAATTCCGTCTTTGCACGTGCTTCAGAGAGGTGCTATTTATTGTTGTAGAGCATTTTCTGAGTATGTTAGTTAATTGGGCTTTGCGTCAAAAACTGAGTATTTGCACTGATTGACCAAAGTACCACCCATGTAGTCTCCCTTGATGCAAAGTGGAACAAAGCAGCACAAAACTCTGTTTGCACTGAGAAAAGGGTACCTTTCCAGTGCAAAATAACTTTTGCACTGAAAAGCAAATACACTTCTATTATTTTGCCCCACTTGGCGCCACTCTGCTTGACTTTGCACTGGTGCAAAGTCTCGGTAAATCTGCTCCTGTGTGTAGTATTTCTCAAGATGGAGCCAAATATCTTTTGGTAACAACTACAGCGTTCCATTGAACAAGCTAATTGATTCATTCAGTTTCTACTTTTTCCAAATGTGCAGATGACAACCAGCTGATTTTCAAATTGCAGCCCTTTGAAAATTCTGAACGGAAGAACTTTTGGACGGCCGTTTTGCAAATGATCGCTAGTTTTAAGGTAAAGGCAACTAAAAAAGCACTGCAATTGGAGTTACAGCTTCTTCGTGGCATCTTGGTGTCCTGACCCCACACTAGGGTAGTTATTGCCCTCGAATATCTATATATGGAGTCATAGACTGTTATGATGTCACATCTATTGATAGCATTGCAGGTATCTAATGAAGTGAAAGTTAGTTTTCATCACCTAAGAACTACTGATGTAATTATTCTTTTCCTCAGTTTTCTGCACAGAGTCCAGAGTCTATGATCCTCACTATACTTAAAAGGAATAATGCCAGAATATAGTGGTTGACATTCTTTGTTGAAGACACACAATTGATGGACGGAATGCAGAACAAATCAAAACATTCACCCCCAGTCAAAAAATCTGGGTTAAATCCATCATTCTTTTGCTCACCATGCCACCCCAGTTTAGTCCTGGCCATATGCAGATCAGTCTTGACCCTGTGCTTCATGGGAACAGTCCAGCCCGAACTGCCAAGGCAGTTCCTTTTTGGACCGGAAACAAGCATCCTAGGACTGGTTTCGGGGTGTCACCCCTCATCAGCCAGGATAGCTTGAATCCAGTTGCACAGTGAGCCCGGGACCCACGTCTGGGCATAGCCGGCGCACTTAGGGCGAGAAAGCAAAAGACACACAATTGATGGACGGAATGCAAAACATATCAAAACATTCACCCCCAGTCAAGAGATCTGGGTTAAATCGATCATTCTTTTGCTCACCATGCTGCCCCAGTTTAGACCTGGCCATATGCAAATCAGTCTTGACCCTGTGCCTCATGGGAACAGTCCAGCCCGAACTGCCAAGCCAGGTCCTCTTTGGACTGGAAACAAGCATCCTAGGACTAGTTTCGGGGTTTCACCTTGGGTGTTAGAACATTCAAATGCTTGACATCAGATATGTCCACTGTTTGTGGACAAGGTGTAATTGGAGGAGAGTAGGGGTTTGAGAGTTGAGGAGTCCAGATGCTGGAATGAATTAAACGAGTAGGTTCTACAATGGGGGCTCTGTGATGAATTTACTTCTATAGTGCAAGGAGTAGTGCCAGCACTACTTATCAAATTATGGTCAAATGTAGGGGAGAAGGTGGATGGAATGTCTGCAACTTTTTTTTAAAAGAAGGAAGCCAACTCTTCACACTGTAATTGAGAGAGAGAGAGAGAGAGACAGAGAGACAGAGAGAGAGAGACGGCTGTATTTGCAGGATCAGAGCGTGTTTTCACAACTTGAAATAAAGTCTTTGAACAGTTTTGGGCCATGCTGATTTTATCAGAGAAGAAGGTGGCTCTAGCAGTGTGGCAGCTTTTATGGTATTCTTTTAGGGTCACCGTATACTTAGCTTTGTCGACTGCACTATAGGATTTACGCCACACTCTCTGCTATTGCGTAGTGCATCATTAAACCAGGGGCTGTTGGGAGGGTTCTGTGATGTTTTTTGGTCGTGATTGGAATAAGGGAGTCAAGCACAGATCCCATCCATCTATTAATTATAGCTGCGTCATGCGAAACAGAATTATGTAGCTTCAGACAGTTGGACTCTAAGGTGGAATTAAAGACGGACATGTTGAGCTTTGACCAGTTCCTACCCCTGGAGGAGATCTGGGCTGCCCCAGGCCTAAGCATGCCAGGCATCATAAGAGCGATTGGGGACCGCATAGTGGTCAGACCAGGCTGAGGGTAGAGCCTGGTCAGCTCACAGGTTCTTCTCATTGGAGAAAATGGGGTCGAGAAGTGGCCGGCTACATGGGTCGGGCCATTATTGATAAGCTGGATATCCAGGGCAATGAGATCCTCAACGAGCGAGGAGGCCATCTTACATGCCTAGTTGTCCAAATGCATATTAAAATCTCAGATAATTGTAAAACTGGCATACTTCACCATATATAGGGACAAAATCTCAATTAAGGAGCTCCAATTGGCAACCAGGCTGGGGGGTCGATAGATCAAGGTTCCGGACATGGTAAAAGTGTTAGAAAGAATCAGGGAGAACATTAGAGCCTCACTTCCTGAGATAGTAAGATTGTCTATTTTGCATATATAATGTGCTTTAAAGATCGGCGCAATCCTCCCCGCCCCTTTCTGGTTGAGGCGAACAGCCCTAAGGATTTGGTAACCCGTACCGCAGTGCTGCAACAATATCTGGTGCTGAGGTCTCGTTTAGCTATGTCTCCATTAGAAACACAGCATCTAGGCCAAGATCTATTAGAAAGCTGAAGAGTTCTAATTGGTGTTTCCCTAATGAATGACAGTTGAGGTGAAAAAACTTAAAAGAGGGGAAATTAGTGGAATGCACAATGCCAGCACTATCTTTCAAATTATGGTCAAATGTAGGGGGGAAGGTGGATGGAATGTCTGCAACTTTTTTTGAAAAGAAGGAAGCCAACTCATCACACTGTAATTGAGAGAGAGAGAGAGAGAGAGAGAGAGAGAGAGAGAGAGACGGCTGTATTTGCAGGATCAGAGCGTGTTTTGACAACTTGAAATAAAGTCTTTGAACAGTTTTGGGCCATGCTGATTTTATCAGAGAAGAAGGTGGCTCTAGCAGTGTGGCAGCTTTTATGGTATTCTTTTAGGGTCACCTTATACTTAGCGTTGTCGACTGCACTATAGGATTTACGCCACACTCTCTGCTATTGCGTAGTGTATCATTAAACCAGGGGCTGTTGGGAGGGTTCTGTGATGTTTTTTGGTCGTGATTGGAATAAGGGAGTCAAGCACAGATCCCATCCATCTATTAATTATAGCTGCGTCATGCGAAACAGAATTATGTAGCTTCAGACAGTTGGACTCTAAGGTGGAATTAAAGACGGACATGTTGAACTTTGACCAGTTCCTACCCCTGGAGGAGATCTGGGCTGCCCCAGGCCTAAGCATGCCAGGCATCATAAGAGCGATTGGGGACCGCATAGTGGTCAGACCAGGCTGAGGGTAGAGCCTGGTCAGCTCGCAGGTTCTTCTCATTGGAGAAAATGGGGTCGAGAAGTGGCCGGCTACATGGGTCGGGCCATTATTGATAAGCTGGATATCCAGGGCAATGAGATCCTCAACGAGCGAGGAGGCCATCTTACATGCCTTGTTGTCCAAATGCATATTAAAATCTCAGATAATTGTAAAACTGGCATACTTCACCACATATAGGGACAAAATCTCAATTAAGGAGCTCCAATTGGCAACCAGGCCGGGGGGTCGATAGATCAAGGTTCCGGACATGGTAAAAGTGTTAGAAAGAGTCAGGGAGAACAATAGAGCCTCACTTCCTGAGATAGTACGATTGTCTATTTTGCATATATAATGTGCTTTAAAGATCAGCGCAATCCCCCCCGCCCCTTTCTGGTTGAGGCGAACAGCCCTAAGGATTTGGTAACCCGTACCGCAGTGCTGCAACAATATCTGGTGCTGAGGTCTCGTTTAGCTATGTCTCCATTAGAAACACAGCATCTAGGCCAAGATCTATTAGAAAGCTGAAGAGTTCTAATTGGTGTTTCCCTAATGAATTACAGTTGAGGTGAAAAAACTTAAAAGAGGTGAAATTAGTGGAATGCACAATGCCAGCACTATCTATCAAATTATGGTCAAATGTAGGGGAGAAGGTGGATGGAATGTCTGCAACTATCTTTGAAAAGAAGGAAGCCAACTCATCACACTGTAATTGAGAGAGAGAGAGAGAGAGAGAGAGAGAGAGAGAGAGAGAGAGAGAGAGAGACGGCTGTATTTGCAGGATCAGAGCGTGTTTTGACAACTTGAAATAAAGTCTTTGAACATCTTTGGGCCATGCTAATTTTATCAGAGAAGAAGGTGGCTCTAGCAGTGTGGCAGCTTTTACGGTATTCTTTTAGGGTCACCGTATACTTAGCTTTGTCGACTGCACTATAGGATTTACGCCACACTCTGCTATTGCGTAGTGTATCATTAAACCATGGGCTGTTGGGAGGGTTCTGTGATATTTTTTGGTTGTGATTGGAATAAGGGAGTCAAACACAGATCCCATCCATCTATCAATTATAGTTGCGTCCTGCGAAACAGAATTATGTAGCTTCAGACAGTTGGACTCTAAGGTGGAATTAAAGATGGATATGTTGAGCTTTGACCAGTTCCTACCCCTGGAGGAGATCTGGGGTGCCCCAGGCCTAAGCATGCCAGGCATCATAAGAGCGATTGGGGACCGCATAGTTGTCAGACCAGGCTGAGGGTAGAGCCTGGTCAGCTCGCAGGTTTTTCTCATTGGAGAAAATGGGGTCGAGGAAGTGGCTGGCTACATGGGTCAGGCCATTATTGATTAGCTGGATATCCAGAGCCATGAGATCCTCAACGAGCGAGGAGGCCATCTTACATGCCTTGTTGTCCAAATGCATATTAAAATCTCAGATAATTGTAAAAATTGCATACTTCACCATATATAGGGACAAAATCTCTGTTAAGGTGCTCCAATTGGCAAGCAGGCCGGGGGGTCGATAGCTCAAGGTTCCGGACATGGTAAAAGTGTTAGAAAGAGTCAGGGAGAACAATAGAGCTTCACTTCCTGAGATAGTAAGATTGTCTATTTTGAATATATATTGTGATTTAAAGATCAGCGCAATCCCCCCCACCCCGTCGCCGCCCCTTTCAGATTGAGGGGAACAGCTCTAAGGATTTGGTAACCCAATGGCAGTGCTGCTACAATATCTGGTGCTGAGGTCTCATTTAGCCATGTCTCCATTAGAAACACAGCATCTAGGCCAAGATCTATTAGAAAGCTGGAGAGTTCTAATTGGTGTTTCCCTAATGAATGACAGTTGAGGTGAAAAAAATTAAAAGAGGTGAAATTAGTGGAATGCACAATGCAAGTTTTTGACGGTGAAAGCAGCCCTATGTTGTGTGTAGGAGAGTAGGATCTGCCTCTTATGGTTACCCCCACTTTTTGCTGATGTAACTCTGTTTTTCGACTTTAGTCTGGCTGGGGCCCTGCTATCCAGGACCCCAGCCTAGCTGCTTCCTCTCTAAATTGATTCCATGTACTTTAGGTACATCCCAGATTGGATTCTGGAGTGCCCTTATAAGTCCCTAGTATATGGTATACTATGTACCCAGGGCATAGGTACCCCAGAGGCCTACCAGGGGCTGAAGCATGTATTGTGCCACCCCTGGAAGGCCATCCAAAATGACACCACAGGACTGCTACTGCAGCCTGAGTGAGGTGGTGCATGCACCCCTTACAGAGATATAGGTTCACTATATCTCACCTATCACTGCACATAGAAACCTATCAGTCACCCCTATGGCAGGCCTTATCAATCCTGAAGGCAGGGTGCTTGGTTTTATGTGAGAGGGCACTCTGGCATGAGCTGAGCCCCTCTGCAGCTTTCGGAATCCCTTACCCGGAGCTGTCTGTGGTGCAGCCTGACCATATACTCTTAAGTGCATTATAACCTCGCGGTAAAATGCTAACTTTGGACTGGCTGCACAGAAACATTTCGTGTTTGGTGTCAAACACCTTGGAATCCTACCCCCCCCCCCCCCGCCAGTCCTGGTGGCGGGGGTAGAATTCCACCCTTCTAGAGGGAGAGACATGACCCCACCGGTATACCCGGTAGAAACTTTAAAGAGCCCTGGCATCACAAAATGGATGCTGCAGCGACAGACATGAGTCTGGCCTCCTGCTGCTGACCGAAACTCCGGCAGGGGAGGCCTGGACAATAGGTTTCCTGTCACAGGGAGGTGTGACCACCTCCCAGACAGGCCTTAGTGGATTGGGGCTGGGTGGGTGTACTCCAAGAGTGCTTTGAAGTCCTGCACTGGGGGCACATTTGGTGTCCTCGTGCATACCCCAGTTCAAACCGGTTGCAGGGGCTACCAGCCCCTGCTCTGGCGCGAAACTGGATAAAGGAAATGGGTGTAGCCACCCTTCTTTCCAAACCCTCCCATAGGTGGGTCCACAGTTAGTCCAACCCCTTTCTTTAGTATAAGTAAGGGAACCCTGGCAACAGGACTTTAGATATCCCTGGACGAAACTCTGCAACTGAATCCTGGAACTTCGACGCTCTACTCAAGACTAGAGGACTGAAGAAATCTCCCTTGGGGTCAAGGAGTGACTCCCCTGCTTGGCAGGCACCAACAAAGCATTTGCTGGTCTGCATCTCCGAAGCTCCCGCCGGACTCCGAAGTACTTGCAGCCCAGGAAGAGGATTTCCAGACATCTTAGAGGCCGATGCGAGTCCCCAGCAAAGCTGAGACCCGCAGCCCTCGTGAATAGCGTGGAACTGGAACCCCTGGTCACAGTGCACATTTGCTAGTGCATTAACTTCACGACAACCCTTTTAGTCCTACTTTGGGTTACTTGTAGCCCAGGCCCCGAGCACCATTTGCAATGAATATTGTGAGCCTACACTCCACGAGTGTTTCGTGGGCTTGCTTCTTGCATTTCCGCTTGAGGCCCCTTTGCGATCCCTGGTCCGTCAACTGGTGGGTCCCTGTGAAGGCAACTCTGATTTTCTTTGGGCGTTCCTGGTTGCTCCAGACGTGCCCTGACTCCCCACCAAGTGGTGAGTCTCCTAGACCTGGCTGGTCTGCTCCGAAGCATCTTTCTCCTTTCTGTGTGGGTTGCTGTTGCCAAGGCTTGTTGTGTTCAATCTGGACACCAACACTGCAGCACTCGACATCCTTTGTGGGACAGCTCGAATCCAGCTCCTGGACGTTGTCGCCACCTCCTGGGCCTCGTGGCTGAAGAGTCAAGCTTCACCTCTTTCACCTGAAACACCCGACATCGGTGGGCATTCGACTATCGTGCCCCTGGTCACTGGCAAGTGACCCAGACTCTGTCCCCTCTGTTTTCAGGTTCTTATCATCTTCGATCCAGGCTTGGATCTCTTCGGACACTTCGCATCTTCCCGGCAGCAGCACTTCTTTGCAGACTGCCATTGAAAACGACGACGCGACCCAACACCATTTGACACCTATGCACCCGACTTCCCTGGGTGAGGTAACTCGAGTACTCCGGTGATCCCGTGGGTGTTGACCCTAGAACTGTCTAAGTCCAAGAGGGTTTGGTCCTAGTCCATTTCTAAGTGTCTTTAAACTCTAAAATGATAACCGCGACTTTCCCATAGACGATAACGGAGCTCGCGGCTGTGTTCACACACTGCACACAGCCCCCGTGGGTCCCCTGTGTCACTACCTTGGGTGGTTCCTTGGGGTCCCAGCGATTCTACAGGCTCTAGGCCTTGTGTCTACTTAAGTCGTGGTTCTTATACCACTTTCTTAATATATGGTTTGGTACGCCCCTAGGGCTAATCGTATATTGTGCTATTTTACTGTGCTATTTGACTTGTAACTTGTGTACTTTGACCTCTAGCCTCATAAAGAGACTTTTGGGTAGTGTTTAGTAATAAATACATATATTTTATATATATACCTGGTGTGGTTCCCCTTTCATTTGGTCATTCATGAGATTATAGACTGGTAAAACAAACAGCTTAACACTCCTTCAAGACTTAGCCTGAAGGCTGCTCTCCATAGCTACCACTAGGATAGCTTTCAATAAAGGTTGTCTTTAAACCTAACATCAATAAAGGTCGATTGGACTGGTGCAAGGTGCCCACTATCACTAGTGGACAGTATATACCAGGCCAACTTCTCACATTGTGGGCTTGGGGTATTGTACAAGTTTTGTGGGTCACAAAATCACAATGAGGACATTTTAAGGAAACATTATCGGGATTTCTGGGGAAGTGGCAGGTTCCTGGCATAGTAGAGCATAAGGCCTGGAGCTGAGAAGAAGTGTATTCTATCCTATCTGGGGGATGCAGATCAGTGTTCCTGGCCCTGTTTGGTCGTGGACGGGTGCAGACGAGCCTGCCTTAGCCAGGGGTGCATCCACGCCACGGCTGCAAATAAATAGGCAGGTCAGGTGTGAAGGAGAGGCAGAAAGATAACTGGAGCGCTAACCACTCTAATCAGGTGACACGCTAAAATGGCTGTCAGAAAATCACTGTTGCCCCACACCAACAGTCATCAAGCAAGTTTGCATGGTTCTGTCCCAGCACTTTCTCACCAGTTTTCCAAAATCTCCCCAATTCAAATTCTACACACAGAATAAAAAAATAATCACATTTAGTTTTAAAAATGGAGATTGCGGTGCAATAAAAGCAGTGTTTAGCAGAAGGAATATGCCCCTAGTCCCTTATCGGTGACGGAGCCTCCAGCATCACGGCTGTGGATAAATAGGCAGGCCATGCATGAGAGAGAGGCAGAAAGATAACTGGAGCGCAAACTGCACTAATCAGGTGTCACACTAAGATGGCCACCGGAAGATCACTGTTTCCCCCTCACCAACAGTCAACAAGCAGGTTTGCATGGTTCTGTCCCAGCACTTTCAAACCAGATTTCCAAAATGTCCCCAATTCAAATTCTACACACATTGTAAAAAAAGAATCCCATTTAGTTTTAAAAATAGAGATTGTGGTGCGATAAAAATCATTTTTTTGCAGAAGGAATATGCCCCAGGTACCTCATAGGTGACCATCCTATACCTAATAGGAGCAATCCAGGTGGCAGGTGGTATGCGCTGCAGTCATGAAAACCATAACATCACAACATGGCATGACATGATACCTGCAACTAATTGTTTGTTCAGAAATAATGTGTGCATGTTATTGAATGCATGTTTGCTAGATGACCCATATATTCAGATTTGGTCATTAAAAGCTGTATCAATTTAACCAGTTTCGGAACGCAGAAACTTCTACATGGGTGAAAGAAATGGGAGAGAAAGCGATCAAGAAGATTTCTTATAATTAGGACTCAATTAAACTCTGGAAGATGGATTGAAGTCTTTTGTTTCCATCCGCTCCTAGTCCTGTGAGTGAGACAGATTAGGCAAAGGTTTGCCACAGTCAGCATGACCCTGGGACTCCACTGACCTTAAGAAAGTGCCTGTAGATGTAGGTCCATTTTTCTCACCAGCTAGGACTCAATTACACATCTCCCAAGTAGCAGTGTCATACGTCAGGGCATCGGTAACCAATGTGCAATCCTGTACGTCCCTACAACTGGTCACAGATGGTTCTGGCCTGATGCAGGGAATTTGAAGACTTAGAGGGCTCCCTGGCCATTTTTAGCCATAGGCCACACATATGGATGTCAGTGGTGCTTTCTAATTGTTTGTCACTCATGAACCCATTGGGCAGGGCACAAATGAAGTGGAATTAGAGCTAATGAAAGGCGGGAGTGCAATTTTAAAGCTCCAAACAGCTGTCTCATTAGACGCACCTGCATTCTTAAGCTCTTCTTTACAAGCGTAATGGTATATATTTATCTTTATTCCTGATAGGAGCCGGGAATTACACTATGACCTTTTACCTTTACCCCTCCCTTTCATTACGAAGCTGTATTCGCTCTCCTCTGTTATGTGTTTGGATCCTACGCAAGATCACTTGTTGCCAGTCATTGCCCGTCAGGGGCTTATTTACTAGCCCCTTGCGCAGCTGGTTCGTCACTTTTAAATTGGGGAAAAAGTGACGAACGGGCGGTGCAAGGGGCTTGTAAATAAGCCCCTCAGGGGCTGTGCATACCCACCTTTAGGATAACGCCTCTCATTGCCCCGAGAGCCGGGCCTCAACGTTTTATGTTTTACATGTTTTTGTTGTTTTCCATTGTACCATGTTATTATACATACAGATCGATGACTGTTGTTTAAGAAATGGTGTCAAATCAATTAAAATATATGTTTGGAAAATATATGTTTCCCTTACCACTTCTATAAAGGAGCATTCCATTTCAGCGAGCTGGCTCTTTCAGGCCTGTCCTCTGTCTTGCTATTCCATCATCGACATTCATGGAGGGAGACGGGCATTTCGATGCCAGTAGGGTGATGAGGGGAGCCAATATATATCTATGTGTTGTGCTGTACATGAAGGAGCAGAAGGCAGAGGCAGGACGACACTGTTGCTCTTAATCTAGTCCCCTACACAGGGGCGTAGCTAGGCCTTAGGCTGCCCGTGGCGGCCCTTGCGTTTGCCGCCCTCGGCAAAATCATTGAAGAGCGGGGGGGGGGGGGTAAGGGGTGGTAGCGGCCGATTCTTGCGGCCGCAACGGCCGCAGGTAAGAGCGGGGGGAAGGGGGGCCGGCCGCCGCCCCAAAACTCGTGCCGCCTGGGGCGGTCCGCCCCCATCGCCCCCCCCCCTAGCTACGCCACTGCCTCTACAGCATGAATCCCCTTTGTAAATCCAGGGGCGTAGCATCCGGGGTGGGGGGGAGGTTGGGGTGTAATACGCTGTGCCGTCTTAACGCATGGGCACAGGGGGCAGTTGCCTGGGGACCCAACGAGCATAGAGGCCCCATGCAGACCAGAATTGAACACAAATGTTCGTTTAAACATTTTTATTCCTGTGAATGGTTGTGTAGGTAGGGCCCAGTGCACGGCTTAAGACGGCCCTGGTTGCATCCCCATAAAACAATTATTCTGTAGTAAATAGTTGGGTACAAGTCCTTTCAGTCGGGGACGGTGAAGTGTCTGTCGGATTTCACCAGGGATTTTTACGTGCCTACACTGACAAAAACACATATGCTCTCTCTCTCTCTTCTATCTTTTGAAGGCCTTAAAACACAATATTTTTCAAACGAATCAACATTTTTAAGTGCGCCTAACAATACGCACTCCTCTCTCTTTCCACTGGCCCTTAAGCCCCCCATACATTAATACAATTAATGTATTGTAATAAGATGTCCCAGCGTGATTGTTGGGAAATCTGAATCTCACCTCCCCTCAATCATACTGACCAAACTACGCCCCTGTGTAAATCAGGGACTCACATTTTAAACTACTCCTGACCCAGTGCAGAGTTGGGTACTGCACACCACTCAGCCTTGCTACAAGGTCTTAGTGATTCAGGTCCCCTGTGTACCCTCTCTTTTATGACATAGTAGTGCTCCATATTCTGTTATAAGGATACATGATGTAGTCTCTGCAACAGTAAACCTAGATTGGAGCCAGGTCACTTGAGTATTAGGTTGGGACCAGTAGGGGTAGAGATTATTTTATTCCAATTTTAAGGAAATTATGACTGGGTAACTCAGTCATAATTATGGAAATTATGACTAGTTAACTCAGAAGTTAAAGACATATACCTAATTGTTTTGATTGTCTACCCGTGTTCACAAATGAATTCTGCCTTTCTTTAGGTAATTTGGGTGCCCCACCCAGTGTGGAGTATTGACTAACACTTGAAGGGTTCGCTCAAGAATATATCTGAAGTATGTCATATTAGACTTGCCCGAATTCCTGCTTACTTCCTGACAGGTAGAAATTCTGTAATATTATGGGAGTAGTACCTTTCTTTGTCCAGCAGAGGCATACGGCATGCAGTGGGATTACCGATTTTGTGAGGGGTGTGGCAATCATTAGAGCAACATGTGCTGTAAGACTGAGGCCCTGAGATGTTAGGGGCCCACTGGACCCCGATTGTGACTGTAATTTACTGTACAAATGACGAATGATCAGACATTTTACTTGCCTGCATTAGGGCCCATGACACCCTTATTTACACCATTGTAAATACTTTGAAGATCTAGTTTCTGGTTTTAATGTGTTTGTTTTGTTATACTGAATAGAAGTACAGAGGAGGGAGTCAGCCAAGTCTACCATGATTTCATCTTCTTCCAGAGGGCAAGGAACAACCTGGGGTCTCTTATTGTTGCCAAGAATGAGTTCCCAATCACAAGAGCATTGTAGACCCTCAACACAGGTCTGTTCCTAAGAAGACCAGACGAACTTTGGAGCAAGGGCATGTAGAGGTGAAAGTCGCAGAATGAAAGGACTCCAGAAGGAATATTCCAGAAGCCATCAGCTAAATTCAGGCGGGTCTTCTTGTCAGATAATTGGTTTCAACCTGCAGTTCACAAACCAGTCTGGATCTCACAGAATAGTTTCCTGTACGGTGTCAGTTTGAGACCTTTCTGTAGTCTGAGGAAGAGGAGCTACAGAGGTTCGGTTACCTATATACTGCTGACATGGGTAGTAGGAGGGTGTGAGCTGCTGTTTAATATAAAAAAAATCACAAAATAAAAAGATGGACGGAGTGTTGAAACTTTTCAAACACTCACCCTCAGTTTGGCTGTGTCCAAACTGGAATGGCATGGCAAGCAAAATAATGATGGATTAAACCCAGATATGTGATTGGAGTTGACTGTTTGACAATGTTCAGCATTCTGTCCATCATCTTTTTGTGTTGCAATTTCGCCCTAAGTGGGAAGGGTATGCCCAAACGTGAGTCCCGTGCTCGCTACGCCACTGGTTTCAAGCTAGCCTGGCTGGTGAGGGGTAATACCCCAAAACTGATCCCAGGATGCTTGTTTTCCGGTCCAAAGAGGACCTGACCTGACAGTTCTGGCTGGACTGTTTCCAAGGGGAGCAGGGTCAAGGCTGATTTGCATATGCCTGGGTCCAAACTGGAATGGAGTAGCGAGCAAAATAACAATGGATTAAACCCAGATCTGTGGCTTGGGGTGAATGTTTGACAATGTTCAGCATTCCATCCATCATCTTTTTGTGTTGTAATATAAAAAATCCGCTCCACAGGAACTATTGAGAAAGCAATACCTGGGGCGTCAGCAGCTGATGCACTGATTGGTCCAGAATCTTACATGTTGAACAACTAAGACCACTGTGTCCCAAGAAATGGAACTGGACTGTAATTTGTAAAAGAAAAAAAAGTGGCCAAAGTTTTTCTTAGGCGCTCGTCATCATTGCACTCGAATGCCGCGGTTATTGAATACTAGGGCTTCACTTCACCTCACGGTTCTTTCTATAACACCCACTTCCTGTCTATTTCACTCCTTCAGGTTTTTTTTTAACTCTTCTTTCTCCTCTTTTTGTTACTGTTATTGTATCTGTCTCTTCTTCCTTCTTTCTCCCCCCTTTTTGTCTCTCTTTTGCTCTGGGGAAAAGTCTGATGATGGAAAATAAGCTGGTGTCCCCTAACATGAGTGATGGAGTCCATCACCTGCAACCACTGGCACAATTTAGACACTCCTCAAGGGTCATAAGTGTTCTGCATGCCGACCTCATTTATGGCGGATGATCATTTTGCCATCAGGTGTCTTGCAGTTGAAAAGGTTAGGGGGACTGGGGGGAGCATATAGAAGCTACATTCGATATTGACTTAGGTAGGAAAGCAGGTCTCCCAAAACAGTTTTTGTTCAAAATTATCACAATTTCTCTCTGCATTGTACCAAGAAGGTTATCACTGTAATCTTACAGCAATGAGGCTGACCGCGGCCCACGCAGGGGGCCCCCATAGGAGGGCGGCCACCTTAGTGCCACATTAGGCACAAACCCGACGGGTCTAGTGTCTGGACCCCCTGGGGTCCGGCGCTTCCTGTCATTTCCGGCGCCCCGAGTGGGCGGGGGCCAGGTATATTTACCTCCCCCGCCCATCTGGCGATCCTTTTGCGCCGAGGTTCCACGCCGCAAGACGTGTTGCTGGTCGGGCAGGCGCTGCTGAAAGATGGTGAGTCCGTAATCACCCCCCCTCCTCCCCTAACCTCTCAACTTCTCGGCACCGCCTGGCCATTGCCTGGCTGGTGTCCGCTAGAGGGGGGGGTTATGCAGCTCCCCCGGTCCAGTGTTAGGCTCCCTCCCCCGGTCGGCGTAGCGCTGATATCCCTGCCTGACAGGAGCCAGCTGCTGACCTGGAGGAGCAGATGACGGTGTTCGGAGCGGCGTCCGAACCCCCTCCCATCCCTCTCCTATGTATTAATTCGGCCCGAGAGGGTGGGAGGAGCTAGTGCGGGGAGCAACCGCGAGGGAGCGGGGAGGGGCCCACGCGAGTAGAACAGGGCCCCCCCTCACGAGCACGAAGTGAGAAAGGCTGCATCCGCCCCAACTTGGGTGGCAACGGCAAGCACAGAAGGTGCGGGGAGGGCCCTGCGATAGCTCGTGGCCCCTCCTTGCCACGACAGTCGCCTGCCGGCACCCCAGCAATTAACAGGCTGGGGCGGCAACTTGTCCCGATGGGGTGCGCGATGTCACGGGCCCCGCTAGCGGGTCGCATGGTGCGGGGAGGGTGCCATGGGAGCATGTGGGCCCTCCCCATCATGGCAGGAACCAGTCTGACCCGCCCCAGCAACTAGAACGCTGGGGCGGCAACTGGACAGGGTGCACAATTCGCGGGCCCCAGATAGCGGGCTCAAGGCACGGGGGAGGGTGCCGCGAGAGCACGCGGGCCCTCCCTCATCACGGCAGGAGCCAGGCCGCCCCGCCGCCCCAGCAACTGCGGATGCTGGGGTGGCAACTTGTCTCGGCCGGGGCCCGTTAGGGCAATTTCTTTCACCTCCTAGGTGATGTAGGGCATCGAGACTGGGCTGATCTGGTGCGTTTGGGCACAGTGGTAGTTGGTGAGTTCGGCCTTCAGTACTTGTGAACTTCATGACCGGTAGGCCTCAGCATTTTTTGGTTGGGGGCCGTGCGGTGAGCTATAATGCGGGCGCTCCCCCCCTGGCACGTGCCAAGTGTTGCAGCGGCCAGTGCTCTTCTGGTGGGCCTGTGATTTTGTTGTGTGGTTTGTGGCCTCATGGTCTGCCTTGCTTAGTTAGCTTGGGCCTGGCAGCCATGATGCCCTTTCTGCACATGTTACTTTGTGCCTTTGTTTTTCCAGCCTCTGCTTATGCCCGGCTATTTTAGACCTGTCTGCATTTCTGCCTTTTACCTTTTCTCCTGTTCCCTCTGGGTTACATCTGCACAACATGTACAAGGTCGAAAAACAACGTCCCTTGTTCCTGCTGATCTGGCCAGTCCCTCGCACCTAGACATAACACTACGTACAGCTGCACTGGAGAAATTCGTGTGCTTTTTAATATTCTGATTCCACTGTATAGAGGGCACTTGGAGAAATACCTTTCCAGAGAGAAGAGCTGTGCTTGTCTGATGATGTAAACCTTGCATCTAGATATTGAGGTATGAGGGTCTGCCTGATAATGCCTAGAGGTCTTCTGTTTTTATAATAAACTAGGTATTAGCAAGGGGAGGGTGGACAGGCCATTTAGCCTTATATCCACTGTCTTTATAAAATGCTTTCCCCGTTTGTATTCTATGGAATTGTAACTATGCTTATTATTTTATTCTTATGCATTATGCTGATAGTACTGGCACGTGTACTGTATCTTAGAGCACGATAGTTGAAATAAACATTCTAAACTAAACTGTGTCTCGTATTACGCACGTTGTGGACGAGTATGAGTGAGTTATGAAAGAGTGTCCTTGCTCCTGCGAGTCCCGAGAGATAGAGAGACCGTGTTCTGGGTTGTCTAAACATTGGTAGCACCGCTGCTAATGAGACGCTAATGCTAGTCGGAGTGGGATTGTGGGTACTAAGGTGTATGGTTGGCTCACCACTATGCTCCGAGGTCCTATTATCCTGTGCATAGCTCTGTGTATGTGCAGAATCCCTACAACAATTTAAAGAGTGTGCTTGCTGAATTTTTCAATCCTGCAGGCTCGAGCATTATTCTGGCTATCTACGGCTTAAGCTTTCTTCTACAAACGAGAAGTCTGACGTCCATTCTGCACAGTCGACGCAACATTACAATGCAGGGCATGCAGTGATGCGCGTGCATATGTCTTTCAGTTCTGTGACGTTCTCCTACCACACTCTTTACATTAAACACCAATTGCGCTCGAAGAAGGTCTAGAGCGCTAACTGCATTCATAGGTAGACTCCTCATTATGATGTGGCTTGTCCGACTGGTGCCGCATCTCCCAGCTTGTTCTCCATTAACACCCTTGAGGATGTTATAAGGTTGCACGTTCCTCTCATGCACCGACTCATTGTCTGTCTCCTTACTGCGCTTTACTCATCTATCTTCACAAATTGTGCGTTAGCTTCAATAGTGAAGTTCTGTGCCATTTTCAGATTGTTTGTAATGCCATGTTAGCATATTTTCCTGTGCTATTCATGATTTAATCCCTAATTATTTATGCTATACTTCATGCATGCGTTTGCAAAGCCAAGTTAGCATTTTTATTTTACTATGCTGAATTGCTGCCTACATGTGTTGGTAATGCCACGATAGCATAGGTTCGAGTGTTCTCCTTGGATTCAGACTGTATGGGGGCGTGAGAGTTGCACCTTCGGTAAATTTCTGGTACTTCTTGTAGGTGTTATGTTTTTACTCTATGTTACTTACCTTTACTTGAGCTGGGGCAGGTTTAGTGCATCTCAATTTATTCTTACAGTTCCTGGGGACGGGTCAGTGAGTCTGCAACTCAAACCGTACTTACATTTATGTGGCCGGTGAGGGGCATTCGCTTTGCGCCCAAACCACCCTTGCTTTGATTTGTCCTGCCTACACCCAGACATTTCTTATTGTTTCTAGGTGATGGGTCCAAATCGTTCTTGCATTTACATTAGGGGCGTTTTCCTTGCATCCAAATGTTGATTTGCATTGGGATTTGTTTCTTGCTAAATTCGGCGGCACAGGGTTGTGGGCAATCATTTAGATGTCCTCCACAGGAGATTGCCAGAGGAATTCATGCCTTCATGGACGAGTTTATGGGGGAGTTGGGCAGATTCTTCAGGGAGTCTCAGTCCTGAGTATTCGGACACAGCTTTACTCGGAGTCCCCCTCTTTCAGACATACTCTTTCAGAGGTCCCAGACTCGGACACAGTCCCTGGTTGTCCCAGTCTGAACGGTAGGGTTACATCTCTCTGACACAACTGATGGAGCAAGGACTCACAAATGAGACTTGCTCTGATGCAATCTTCTCAAAAGTATTAATGTATTAAATTTGTATTGTTCATACTAAAAACTGCACACACAAACATAAATAGCAAGGAAGCTTGCCTATGTGTTTATACTAATAAGTAACGCTTGTCTATTCTAAAATGGCCGCTAAAATGTGGGAACTTTACTGCGCATGTCTCAACCATATCATGTGGTGTGACGTCTTTCTTTGCTTGGTGGGAAACTCTTGCTTCTGCGCAGTGTACATTAAAATGGCTGCTACATGTTTTCACGTGCTACAGTTTGCTCTTGTGTTGCAATTAAATTTTGGTATTTTAACGCTACTAATGCGGGATAGAATTTATAAATAAATGGGAATAGAGTAGAAAGAGTGGGTATACAGTGAAACATTTTATTTGTGATTTTAATATTTTCTTCTTTGACTTTATTTAGTTCGTAAATATGGGCCTGGGGTTGGTGAACTGAAAACTCTTGTGACCATGGTTCTGCGCATGCTCCTTGAATGGCTGCCCAGAAAGAAAAGGATGAAGTCAACCTGGACGTCGTCCAAGGCCGTGACCTGATGGCCAATATTGCTGTACACATAAATGTCCCCACTAATATGCAACAATGTACATGAAGAATGAATAAACTTTGTCATGAGACGGGTGGGAAATAAAGCCAATGTATTAAAAGTGAGGGGCGGTATTTTAAGACAAAGGGCTTTAAGAAAATGAATGAAATAAATATGGTGTGAGGATCAACCCCCTGTCCCCATCCAATCAGAAGTAGTGGTCCCATATTTTTGCAACATTAATGGGAGGTACAGGGGCGTAGAAGGGTATAATAGATATAGAATTAGCTAATTAGTTTAGACTAAAACGCTGGGAAGCACACTCTCAGAACGCACAGAAGAGCTCCAGACCGCCAAGCTGATCAATTGCAGGCTGAACTACTGGCCAGAGAGGTCCTGAGGTGGCGGCGGCGGAGTACCTTAGAAGGAAGACACGGGAGAAATCGGAGAGAAGTGAAGTACCAGAGAGGGGAACGACGCAGGCGTCGTTGATAGAGAGGTCACCGGTCCTGTCCTGATCCGGGAGGAGGTCTTTGCTCTTCATCCTTCCAGGGTCCTATCTTATCCAACTCCTTGGCCAAGGGGTTTGGTTCTCGCACTTTAGGTAAATATATGCAACCTTTAGTTGCGCTGCTGTCTCTATCTTCTCCTTTCTGAGGGACCGTCATTAATCGATAATTGATTTCTTGTACTTTCATCCTTGATGTGTGATTAAGTATCATGTGGTTCTGTATTTTACTCTGCTAAAACTTTAGATAAATATTTTAAAACTTCTTGACTCAGTGATTATTTCAGAAATTATGAATTGTATAGAACGTCACTCATTTTAAACTTCCCAATTAGCAAAGGATTCATTGGTAAGTCATTACTCTTCAATCGGAAAAGTAATTGGTAGCAGGGATCTTGATAAAGAGTACCAACTGACCCACCAGCGGAAATTGCTAGCGTAGTATGAATGTCTGGGCCCAAGTGAGTATTTTGTGTATGAATGCTTGTTGCTAGTATCCCACTGGATCAGTTTTCTGGTTATCAGAGGATGGTTTCACTTTGTTAATTGGGTAATGAGAATTTTTTTTTATTATGAACTAACATCCGTTAATGTTTTAAGTTTGTTTCATGTTGTCTAGAATCCCCGGGGAAAGAAATTGAATAGCGGATGGTAAGTGGAAGCCATACTGCAGTGAGATTATCTGTCAGGCAGAAATAGTACTGAAAAGTTAAGTAGGGCTATTAGTACTTGTTAGGGACTCTATGTGTGTAAGAAAGAGCAAAGGAATATGCTAGTGAAATTTGATGTTATATCACCTAGAAAGGGTAACATTGAAGAAGTAACAGGTATTTCGGAGCCTAAGTGAAGGATAAACGGAAGGGTTTTTACTCGTAGTGTATGATTAGTAAACAGAAGAGTTTTACTAAGAAGTGAGAGAATCTATCTTTTCAAAGTTAGTGAAACTGACATGATAGCGAATGTTTTATGTTGTTACTGAACTTAAAAAAGTATAGAGAAATTAAAGTTTTGCGTACGATTTTGTAAAGGGAGGGTCAGCTACCGAAGCTGATGTCACAAACGCCGCGCTGGGATTGGTTGAAACCGCGGGCGTAGAACGACTCTTGTAAAGGAGGGGTCAATAGTCAGGAGCATTACTGACATCACAAGTGTCGCGCTGGGATTGGTTGAAACAGCGAAGGACAGAAAGGCGCAGATTGTAAAGGAGGGGTCGTCAGAAAAGACGTCACTGAAAAAACGCGCTAGGATTGGATCAAAGGCAAAAGTTAGCTGGAATCTGATTGGTAGTTAACATAGAAGCTGAAATATTACTGGATAGTGGAGATTCTATGTTAAAAGGTGATCCGACTTTAATAGGAATTCGTCCGGATAGGAGATTCCTAGGCTTTGCAGAATATAATTTTATACATCGAGATTTACCCAGAATGTACGGAGAAAAGAGGAAAATGTCAGTTCTACAGAAGATTAAGAATTATTTTAAAAAGGACAAACCAATCAAAACTAGGGAAGGAATTATCATTCCACCAGCTAAAACGCCCGCTTCATTCATGATGATGGAGAGAGGTTATCATACTTGCGTATGGATAGAAAATTGGATAGAATATACCAAAAATGATGGAATATTAGCTTTTCCCGGGAATGGTACTTTCAGTGGGAGAATTCTTCAAAATTTGAGATTGAGAATGAACGATTTAGAACCCAGACCTAGATTATCTCAATACGAAGCCTTAGAAGAGTGGGAAACCGAGGCATTCGAACGTGATCGATCCAGAAGTAATAGGGGTTATCGGGGATTTTTCCCCAGATACCAAAATAAGTCAAGGGATGGTCAGATGAAACAGTGGAGAAGAGCAATTCTTACAGAAGGTCTGTATCCGATACTAATGGCAGAAGAATCAGTAGGAAATAAATGCACAGAAAAGACAAAACATCAGACTAGATTTGGAGATTCCGAAGATGAATTTATGGAAGATATATTAAAGAATACACCACCATATCAGGAAGGAACAAGTGGATGCACCCCAAGTGCACCCTTGTTAAGAACACCCTTGGTACCACAAGTATTACATGATTCACCAGTTAGTAGAGTACTTCATGATAAAGAAAAAGAAGCGATAGATAAAAACAGAGCAGAATTAATTAAAAAAGTAACACAATTGAGTGTTCATCCGGATTCATTGACCATACCTGTAACGATTGGTCCAGTGGTTCCCTTATATGGTGACAAGGTAACTTATTCCAAACCTCTAGTTATGCCTACACCTGTGAATGTCCCTAGACCTGAAGCAGTAGTGATGGTTGAGGATCACTTTAGTGATTGTGAGTCTATGATTTCATTAATGGACTTGCCCATTCGAGATTCTGTAAATAGTACTCCAAGAAGAGTAACACCTAGTTGCTCTAAAGATGTAAACATGATAACTTCATCAGGAACGAAAAGTGCCACAGTAGTTACACCTGAAGACTTAGAAAGGTGGGCACAAGGATCAGACAAACAGAACTCACCCCCAAAGATCATGGACATTTATAAATTAAAAGTTAGAAGAAATGATAGCAGGAAATGTAGGAGTAGATCGCCTAAATACTTACGATGAAGAAGAATTATTGTTCGTATGCAGAAGCATCACAAGAAATGCAAAGATATTTCATGAGAAATTATCAGATTTAGCTCAACAGATGGGAATTGAAATAGGAAAGTCAAAGGTGTTACAAAAACCCTACAGAGCGGATTTTTCAGATAAGGATTTGGAAAATATGAATGCTTCTGGAAGAAAATTACAAGTAAAAGAATTAATGACAGTTTTGCAGAAATGGGGAGAGCTAGATAAATGGAAAGTGAGATGGACAAAGAAAAAGGAAGAGGCACAATATAGTAAAACCACTTCAGAATATTTAATGAAGGAAACAGGGAAAGGAGATCAAATGTACCCGATGCGAGAAGTTCCAGGAGGGGGATATGTACATGTCCCATGGAGCAGACAGGATATTTTGTCATTTACGAACGATTTTCCAAAATTGAGAGAAAAGCCAATTGAATGGTACAAGCAGGTTGAGAGGTTTGTGAAGGTGTCAAAGGTATTGTTGAAAGACTTGGATGGTTTGTTTGACATAGTGGTACCTGCCGATTTGTGGACAGATTGTAAAATCACAGTTGATTGGCCCAGTGAAGAGTATCCTAGAGATCCAAAGACAGGTGCCCCGTCAAATGATGTAATGAAAAAGTATCAACAGGTGATAACTTACCTGAAAGGGAAAATACTGCCAAAAGAAACAGACTGGGTGAAAATAGATAGAACTACCCAAGAAGCTAGTGAATCGGTACATGCCTACTATGAGCGTTTATTGCAGGTATTTAAGCAGTATAGTGGATTTGAGGATATTGGAGATAAAAATATGAGTCAGTTTGTTTACCGATTTGTTTATGGTCTGAAACCAGAGATTTGTCAGATGATTAAGCAGCACATGTTGTGCTGGCAGGGAAAACCGATTGGCGAGATTTTGAAATATGCGAAATATTGTGGAGATGACATTGAGGATAGGCACAAGAAATTGCAAGAGAAGGTGATGTGGGCTCAGGTGAAAATGGCTGAGCCACAGGGAATTAATTTGGATAATCCAAATGATAATCAAGGAAAAGATTGTGGAACGAATGGTGACACTGGGAACGGAGGAAAAGTGAGAGGACGAATGAGCAGAGAAGAGGCTAAAAGAAGTTTCCTTGTCATGGGTGCGGAAAATTAGGGCATTGGAAGGATGAATGTAAAAAGATTCGGAATAATAATGGCCCAAATCAAAATTTGGCAGGGTGTAAATCCTCAGAGTCAGTTGCCACCTGCACCTATACAGGGTAATGTAAGCAGAGCAAAGCACGGTACAGACGTCGGATATCAAGGAGGAAGTGGTAAGAATGATTATGTAACATCACAATTTCTTTTACAGGACGACTTTTGTACCTATAGTCAATTACGGTGCCTGGGAGAGGGGAAGAAGGAGTGCGTACTTGGTGCATCCTTACCGGTAGATCAGTCAGGTCCATATGTTGAAGGGAATGTGAAAGGTAATGAGATTACTTTTCTTTTGGACACTGGTGCTACTAGGTCTACTGTGAGAACAGCAGACATCCCAGACCTTCCTCTCTCTGGAGAAGCTATCCAAGTTGTGGGGGTGGCTAATCAGAAGATTAGAACACATCTTACCGAACCAATGGAAGTAAAAATCGGAAACTTTAGAGAAATGCATCAATTTGTAGTATGTGATTCCAGTCCAGTAAATTTATTGGGCCGGGATTTATTATGCAAAATGAATTGTACAATTTTCTGCACGCCGGATGGTGTGGCAGTTCAGACCCCAGATGAAGACCATGTATATACATTTATGATTGCAAAACAAGGTACAGAAGTAGATGAGATGTTTTCATTGATAACAAAAGATGAGTTACCAGAAGAACTGAAAACTACAGCGAATTCCATGGTATGGGATTTCACGGGAAAAGAAGTAGGACTTATGGTCAAAATAGACCCAGTTAAGATTACTGTAAAAGAAGGTGCGATTTTCCCAAACACCCGACAGTATAAAATGAGTGCAGAAGTAAAAGCAGGAGTCATTGAAGAAATTAACAGAATGGAAAAGCAAGGAATATTAAAAGAAGTAATGAGTAGCCCTTGTAACTCACCAATCATGGGTCTAAAGAAACCTAGTGGAAAATATAGGATTGTTCAGGATTTACGCAAAATAAATAAGATTGTGGAACACCTTTGTCCTATAGTACCAAATCCTGCAGTAATTCTATACCAGATTCCTTGGAGTGCAGGATGGTTTACGGTGATTGATTTATGCCAAGCATTCTTTTCCATACCATTGCATCCAGATAGCCAGTATCTATTTTCATTTAAATTTGAGAACAAGGTCTATGTATGGAATCGTGTTCCACAGGGGTACACGGAAAGTCCTTCCATTTTCAATCAAATATTGAAAATGTGCTTAGAGAAACTAGTGATGCCAGGAAGCTCAGTCTTAGTGCAGTATATAGACGACCTATTAGTGGCATCTAACACCAGAGAGGACTGTGAGAGGACATTTTGCTGAAGAAGGGCATAAAGTTTCACCTGAAAAATTGCAGTTCTGTACAAGGACATCAGATTGAGAGGGGCAGAAGGAGAATAACAGCTGAGAGAATAAAATTAATAAAGAAAATGCAGATGCCTGTCTCTCAACGAGAAGTAAGAATGTTCCTTGGAATAGTAGGGTATTGTCGACAATGGATATTAGGATTTTCCCTATTGGCAAAGCCATTAATTCAAATGACAAAAAAGAAGGCAAAGGACCCAATTGAGTGGGATGATGAGAGCGTAGGTGCGTTTGTAAAATTAAGAAATGCCTTATGTGCAGCACCTGCCCTAGGCATGCCTGACTATAAGAGAAAGTTTGCATTATTCTGCCATGAAAGAGAAAATTGTGCACTTTCAGTCTTAACCCAGAGACATGGTTTAGACAGACGTCCTATAGCATATTTTTCTGCTACATTGGACCCAGTGGCAGCCGCGTTGCCAGGCTGCTTAAAAGCAGTAGCGGCTACCTGTTTGAGCATTGAACAAAGTGAGTCAATTGTAATGGGACACCCTGTAAAAGTGTTCGTTCCACATGCGGTTGTGATATTGTTGACAAGAACCAGAACTCAGCATCTTACTCCTAGTCGGTTGACTAAATATGAAAGAATAATCCTGGGTGCTGAAAATGTGACCATTGTAAGGTGCACAATAGTAAATCCAGCTACCTTACTACCAGACCCATATCATGAAGAAGTTAAAGATGACGAAGAAGAGCATGATTGTTTACAAGTCACAGAGTTGTGCACGAAACCGCGTCCTGATATTCAGGAACTACCGCTCAGGAAGCCAGACAGGGAGCTGTTTGTTGACGGTTCATGCCAAAGGCATGAAGATGGAAAACTAACTGCAGCCTATGCAGTGTGTGAACTAACTGGAATAGTCGAAGCATCCTATTTACCCGGAGTCAAATCTGCACAAATAGCTGAATTGATTGCATTGATAAAGGCTTGCAAAATTGGGAGGAATCAAAAAGTAACTATATTTACAGATAGCCAATATGGTTACGGGGTTGTGCATGATTTTGTCCAACTGTGGATGCAGAGGGATTTCATGACTTCTACAGGATCCCCCATTAAAAATGGACAGTTCGTAAAAGAACTACTGGAAGCAATACAATCACCAAAAGAATTGGCCGTGGTGAAATGTGCCGCACACCAGTCAGGAGATGACTGGGTGGTAGTCGGCAATAGATACGCAGTTCTTGTGGCTCAACATTGTGCCAAAAACAGATTGGCAGTAAATAAAAGGGTGGAAAGAATGGGAATCAGCTGCCAACTTATGCTGTATGCACCTCCTGAGACATGGAATGATGTAAAAAGATTGCAAGATGATGCTGACGAAAGTGAAAAGAGTACATGGATTAAAACGGGATGTTCTCAAAAGACAGACGATGATATATGGATTTGTGCCGATGGCAGACCAGTCATGCCTGATTGTCTGCTTTCACAAATGGCTAGGATGTATCATGGAGACACACACGTAGCGAGAGATGCAATGATTAGACTCTTTAGACAAAATTGGTACAATCCCAGGTTTAGGGCAGTAGCAGAGAGTCTTTGCCAGAGATGTTTAACTTGCCAAATGCATAACCCAGGAAGAAAAACAGTAATTGGGTTTGGGAAAATTGGAAAGGCGGAGGGTCCATTCATGAGATTGCAACTTGATTTCATTCAGTTACCACCATGTAGAGGACTGAAATATGTACTAGTCATAGTGTGTCTATTTTCCAAGTTGGTGGAGGCATACCCTACCAGAAGGAATGACAGTATTACAGTCGCAAAGTTGTTGCTACGCGAACTCATTCCTAGATTTGGTTTTCCAGTAACTTTGGAATCAGATAGAGGAAAGCACTTTAACAGTGAAGTGATTTAGATAATCTGTGAAGCATTCCAAATTGAGCAAAAATTGCACTGTGCATATCGTCCAGAGGCTTCTGGAGTGGTGGAACAATTGAATGGCACGATAAAATCCAGATTGGGAAAAATGTGTGCATCAACATCATTAGAGTGGCCAGATGCATTGCCTCTTGTTTTAATGGGACTCAGAAGCATTCCTGATAGAAACACTGGATTGAGTCCGCACAAGATATTAATGGGAAGAGCAATGAGACAAGCCCATGTTCCCACGAATAAACTGCTGAATATATCTGATGATATGGTTCTGGATTATTGCAAAGGATTGGCTGACCTCGTGCGTTCTGTCTCTCACCAGGTTGGAGAAGACGCAGTTTCCAGGCAGCCTGAACAAGAACATGATCTGAGTCCCGGAGACTGGGTGGTAGTGAAGAATCACACCAGAGAAACGTGTCTATCACCTAGGTGGGGCGAACCTTGTCAGGTCATACTGATTACGAACACAGCAGTGAAGTGTGCAGGATTTCCTAATTGGATTCATGTAAGCCACACCAAAAGAGTACCAGACCCTGAAGAAGAAAATACTCAGATAATATCAATTACTGAGGAAGCTGAAGGTTGCCCAGCTGAAGAATCTCAGGTTCGAGATTCAAGGGAAGCTGACGAAGAACAACCGAGCACAAGTCAGGACTGGATACCAGTGGTGGAAATACCTGAAGTCTACAACAGAACAAGAAGTCAAGTAAATCTAGAAGAAATTGAAGAAGATCAGATAGGTGAAGAAGAAGCAGCTCAGGAAGAAGAAGAAGAACAAATACAAGAAACTGAGCAGGAACAGATAGGGAGAGGAAGCTGGGCTCAAATCAAAGAAGAACAAACAGACTTTGAGCAGGGACAGACAGGTCTAGAAGAATGCGGTCAGGCTGCAGAAGTACAAAGTGCAATAAGCCCTGATCAGAATAAGTTAGATCAAGAACAGTACACTGAAGAAGAAGATCCTGAGAATCTCGAGCATGAGAACGTAAATGAAGAACAAGATCAGTTACTAGAAACTAACAGTGGAGCAGCTGAAGAGAAAGCAATAAGACCTGAAAAAGAACAAGTAGAAGAAACTGAAATCGAAGAAAACCAAATTGTGCCACAACTTGAAAATAAAAGAATTTCTAAAGAAGAAATAAGAAGTGAAGAAACAGTGCAAACAAAGAAGATCGGAAAAGGTGATCATTGGCCTAGTGTCATTAAAAGAGTAAAATACCACATAACAACCAGAAGTGAAGATCCAGAACAAGTGAATGAAGTAACAAGCCATACGGGACGAGAAAATAAAACTGTAAAACAAAGAAGCAAAAGACTGAAACTTGTGAACAACAAATTCAAAGGTCCTGATTGGACTTATATTATCCTTGAAGATTACGAAAGCTCAGAATCAAGTGAAAGTGGTGACGAAGGAACCAGTGCAGAACTGACTTAGGAAAAAGAAATAGAACCACCTTGAGAAACGTAAAGAGACTTGAAGAATACGATAAGAAGAGCAATCTTCCTTGTCAAAAATGCCTGACGATAGAGTTACTGGGAGACCAAAGCAGAAAGGTTGTAAAAGCTGTTGTGCTATATGCATATGCAATCTGGTAGTGATGCTTATAGTATGGTTAGTTGTGATCGTAGCAATTCCTTATCTTATGATAATAGATAGAAAGATTAACAACGAAACTAAGGAAAGAACAGATAACTTGAAAAGCAATAGAGTAGAACTAAAGGTAGAAGACGAACCAGAATTTCATCATGAAGTAACAGATAACGACACTAGTTTGAATGTTTTCACAAAGTTATTATTTCAATATGTAGATACCATGGAAGTTAGTAATTGTTATGTTTGTATGAAATTACCTGAATCAGTAGCAGAAGGGTTAACGTATCATCACTTGCCATTAACCTATGGCATATCATGTAGTGTATTGACTAGTTTATCTTATAGAACAGGACGACTTCAGTATTATTATTCAAATATAGATGTGATATTTTCTGAGGTTCGGATTCGAAAGAATATGAATCCAGTGCTTAGTAGCAAAGATGCACAGTTTATGGGAGAGTTTTTCTTAACAATGAAATCAATAGACATAACACATGCACATAGAAGCAATCTAACATGTTCTTTACATGAAGAAGAAAATGTATTTTTGAATTTAGTAGAGAGTAGAAGACAAGAGTTCCAAAAGAAAGCTTCTGAGCATAAGGCTCATTTGCCACCTTGGGCGGAGAAAGAAGGTAGTTACACACCTGGCAAGGCTCAAGCTGCTATGGCTCTGGATTTTGTAAAAACAGGGAACATTTGTTTACATAGGTTAAAGACAGAGTATAACAATGCTTTCATCGGTACCAGTGAATGTGAACAACATTTCTTAATTCTTGGAGGTTGGGGACTCAAAGGAGGAACAGATTCAGTTTTTCCTGGAGTTTATTATGTGTGTGGGAATAAGGCTTACTTTAGGCTTCCTGCACGGTGGTATGGAAGTTGTTATTTTGGAATAGTATTTCCAAAAATATACCACGTAAAAAGAAACACTGGCAGCAATGAAAATATTAGTGAATTAACACGCAGAAAAAGAGCTAGTTTTTCTGAAATTATAGGTGATATATTTGGTGCATTGATACCTTCAGTGGGAATAATTCTGAATTCAAGGAAAATATGTAAATTATCTACAGTGGTTGATCGTTTATCAACTGACACTGCGGGAGGATTTCTAATGATTAATGCAGAAATGGTTGCGATTAGATCTATGGTTATGCAAAATCGACTTGCTCTTGATATTATATTGGCAAAAGAGGGCGGAGTCTGTAAATTATTGAAGACGAAACACTGTTGCACTTACATACCTGATAAAAGTGCAGAAATTGGAACTTATATACAGAATATAACTAAACTTGAGAAGGAACTAAAACCACTGGAAGTTGATAGTGTATGGGAAAGACTGACCAATAGTCTTAGGTCAATTGGTACGTGGTTTGCTAATATAGGGAAAGGACTTATAGGTCAAATATTAGTACCCTTAGCAGGGATAGCAATAATAGTATTTTCAATAATAATATGGTGCAAATGCTGTAGAAGGAATGAATCATATAATGTGACGGAAAAAGGAAAGAAGCGAAAGTTTGATGAAATTGAACTTGAAGATTTAAGAAGCGAATTATACAAGAAACTGAAAGGAGATGTGAAAAATAGAAAGTGTAAAATTGAAAGTGAAACTATATTATGCTAAAAGTTGGCATCTGGTTGTGGGTAGTATTTTGATGGCTCAGAAACACCATCAGAGAGGGGATTGATGGAGCAAGGACTCACAAATGAGACTTGCTCGGATGCAATCTTCTCAAAAGTATTAATGTATTAAATTTGTATTGTTCATACTAAAAACTGCACACACAAACATAAGTAGCAAGGAAGCTTGCCTATGTGTTTATACTAATAAGTAACGCTTGTCTATTCTAAAATGGCCGCTAAAATGCGGGAACTTTACTGCGCATGTCTCAACCATATCACGTGGTGTGACGTCTTTCTTTGCTTGGTGGGAAACTCTTGCTTCTGCGCAGTGTACATTAAAATGGCTGCTACATGTTTTCACGTGCTAAAGTTTGCTCTTGTGTTGCAATTAAATTTTGGTATTTTAACGCTACTAATGCGGGATAGAATTTATAAGTAAATGGGAATAGAGTAGAAAGAGTGGGTATACAGTGAAACATTTTATTTGTGATTTTAATATTTTCTTCTTTGACTTTATTTAGTTCGTAAATATGGGCCTGGGGTTGGTGAACTGAAAACTCTTGTGACCATGGTTCTGCGCATGCTCCTTGAATGGCTGCCCAGAAAGAAAAGGATGAAATCAACCTGGACGTCGTCCAAGGCCGTGACCTGATGGCCAATATTGCTGTACACATAAATGTCCCCACTAATATGCAACAATGTACATGAAGAATGAATAAACTTTGTCATGAGACGGGTGGGAAATAAAGCCAATGTATTAAAAGTGAGAGGCGGGATTTTAAGACAAAGGGCTTTAAGAAAATGAATGAAATCAATATGGTGTGAGGATCAACCCCCTGTCCCCATCCAATCAGAAGTAGTGGTCCCATATTTTTGCAACATTAATGGGAGGTACAGGGGCGTAGAAGGGTATAATAGATATAGAATTAGCTAATTAGTTTAGACTAAAACGCTGGGAAGCACACTCTCAGAACGCACAGAAGAGCTCCAGACCGCCAAGCTGATCAATTGCAGGCTGAACTACTGGCCAGAGAGGTCCTGAGGTGGGGGCGGCGGAGTACCTTAGAAGGAAGACACGGGAGAAATCGGAGAGAAGCGAAGTACCAGAGAGGGGAACGACGCAGGTGTCGTTGATAGAGAGGTCACCGGTCCTGTCCTGATCCGGGAGGAGGTCTTTGCTCTTCATCCTTCCAGGGTCCTATCTTATCCAACTCCTTGGGCAAGGGGTTTGGTTCTCGCACTTTAGGTAAATATATGCAACCTTTAGTTGCGCTGCTGTCTCTATCTTCTCCTTTCTGAGGGACCGTCATTAATCGATAATTGATTTCTTGTACTTTCATCCTTGATGTGTGATTAAGTATCATGTGGTTCTGTATTTTACTCTGCTAAAACTTTAGATAAATATTTTAAAACTTCTTGACTCAGTGATTATTTCAGAAATTATGAATTGTATAGAACGTCACTCATTTTAAACTTCCCAATTAGCAAAGGATTCATTGGTAAGTCATTACTCTTCAATCGGAAAAGTAATTGGTAGCAGGGATCTTGATAAAGAGTACCAACTGACCCACCAGCGGAAATTGCTAGCGTAGTATGAATGTATGGGCCCAAGTGAGTATTTTGTGTATGAATGCTTGTTGCTAGTAACCCGCTGGATCACAACCACTAGGCTGAGGATCGTTGCAAGATAACCAGGGTTAGTTGTATGATGGGGGAGCTCCTGATGCTCGATCACTGGGCGTGATAATGTGCGCAAACAGTAAGGCGGGCGGAAATAATGCAAGTGGACACCCTTTTGGTAACCAGGAATAGTTTATTCGGGGAATTCACATTGGTTAACAAATTGCCCCATAGACGCAAACAGGCCCGGTGCACTGTAATGTGATAGGCCAATGGATGGCACTGGTTAACTGCTAGGCGACGTGCCGAACCGATGGTGCGAACAGGACGGGCAAGCTTACAAAATGATTGAGTCCGTCTGTAACGCAACTGGTGCGCATGCTAAGCGCTCTGATATCCTGTTCAGCATGCGTGCACTGGATTAACACTGCGAGAAACTTGTAGCGGTGGAGTTTTGAGACTGTGCTTTAATTTCGAGGAAACTCTTTGAAGAGCTTGATGTGCACATCAGTTTAGAACGGAAGCATTTTCAATAATTTTTCAAGGTAGCCAAAGTTGTTGCTTATTTACCTTATGCAACTACCAAACAGTGACAATGTCAATAGACCTGGCTGGCTATAGGTTTGGCGTTTCGGGAGGAGTAATTAGACGGACCCAATGACAGACGAGGCAGAACTATGGGGCATGCTATGCTATGCAAAGATGTCAGTTGAAATGCTAGGATGACCCAGTGGCAAGGGGCAGCAGGCAGGTGGACCGTGGGAGCCAGCGGGAGACTTTGAGCTTGAACCTGCTGTTGCAACTCAGGTCCCCGCTGCATATAGGGCCACTCCTGCACCGGGCTGGAGGTGCACTGCATGGGGGCAGCCCCGGGGCATAGGGAAAAACCAACAAGTGAGCTCTCCACAACATCCTGAGAGTAGCCTCTCACAGCTCAGCACAACAGTCAATACTCAGCAGTAGCTGGGCAGACAGGTAGCTTGCTGAGGGCAATCACAAATGTATAACAGCCTGTGTGGCCACTTTAGCTAGACATCTTCACACACTTTAGACTAACGGGAGCCTCCAGCTGGGAACCCGTGAGTGGTGCTTGCCATTAGGGCAAACGATGCGAGGGTAAAAAGCAATTCAGGTTCTCCATGGCCCTAGCCAAATGAGCATGGTTCAGGAGGATGGAGGGTGTGGTTACAAAGGGCATAGGATGGGTGATGTCTATGGCGCGCAGGACCGTCAGCTCATGCTGAGTGCACTTGTTTCGTGTCACCAATTAGAAGGGTACGAGGATGCAAACCGGCGACCAGGCGGGCCTTTGATTCTTCTGGAGGGCAATTTCTTCTGGGGTCGAAATATTAATGAGGCCTACCCTTGGTTTAAGCGAACAGGGACAGCCCAGCAGAAGCCATGTTGTGGTCATCTTGGTCCTACTACGAGGTACCATGGATAGGGAGCATATTAGGTATCACAGCAGATGTGTATCACAAGATGATCGGGTGCACGGGATTGCTAGGCCTCACTGACACTTTGTTATAGCAGTCCAGATCACACCACAGGGCGAAGGTTAGGCCATGTCACCAGACGGAAGATGCTACTCTTAGTTGCCTGGGTTCGGTGCTTGCAATCTCATTCCATTTGGCAGTCTGAAATAAGAAATGCAAAGTAATTCTGTGAATGGACTGGGCTCCCTCAGCAGTGGAGCAAGCAAAAGAATTTTGCAAATTTCTATAATCCTGAAGTGGGCCGCACTTATCAGGGTACGTATGGCCTCAGAACCTCGGCATACAAAGCATGCTCCCTTGGGCATTGAGCACAAATGACTGGCTTCACTATATGAACAATGATGGGCAAGGCCAATAGGTTGGGTATTTCGCACAACAATAATAATTGAAAAAAAATTACTTCCAACAGGCCTGGGCGCAAACAATTGTAATGCAATTTAGTCGTAGCTCAGCCAGCTGATCTCACCTGAGTTTCAGTGGCTGAGGGGTTGTTACCTCCATACAAAATGTTCCCAGTTCAGGAGCAGGGGGAAGCGGATTTTGGGGCAGGTTAGTATACCTCATCTTGTCTCGGCTGGTTTGATGTGTCTTTCGGGTCATTATGACCGAGTAGAGCCATTCTCACTTTGCATACTGCCTTTGTCTTGTGTTCAACTGCCCCACCTCAGACATTTAGAATTTTAGCCATGGTAAAATTCTGTGCTTATTAAAGTTTTAATGACCTAGGCGGGCCGTTGTATCTGGTCAGAGGGAGGAGGTATAAGTTAATACCTAATTGCTTACAACGAAGCACTTCAAGGTGGGTAGCGAAAAATTTCAAGTTGAAAACATCAGCTCCCCCCCATTAATGTCAGCAACTGCCCACATTGCTAGCAGTTAAACAGCCGGGGAAGACTGGGGGCGGAATACAGATCAAACTATAACAGGCGAATTCCTGTAAGAACGGAGGGACGCATGGCAAATATACGAGGACACCCCTGCTGCATGTCATATATTTCTATGTTCATCTATAGTTGAGCTGTCACACAGCATAGTGGGATAGTCACCTACATAGAACGGGCCATTGGGTCTGCCTTGGCAGGGCATTGACACACTGCTTATGCAAACTGGAGCCTCTAAAGGCAGGGTACAAGGTGCACAGTCATAACAGTTCAGAACACACCACAGTTAAGCTTCAGTTAAGCTAGAAATTACTCACCTGCAGTTAGGCGGGGTTGGAAGTTGTCATCTAACCAGGGTGCAGTGTTTCCAAAAATTGGGAAAACGCAGGTTCAGAGGACAAAAAGGTTACAAGTTATTAATAGATTGGCTCCATTTATTCGAGAAAGGGCAGGGAACTAAACTACGGTTCCCCCCTGGTCCCACCCATTGCTGGCTTCTGGTATACTTTTGCAGAAGTTGGAATTGGACGACTTATGACGGGGTGGGGCATCAGCATGGCGACACAGCACCCAAATAGCAGTCAGATGGGGAGGGGCCTGCATCCAATATGGTCATGGAATAAGCAGAATACCGGGGGTGCAGGGCTTCCCCCCCCTCACCAGTGTGCATTAGAGGGTAGGGCGGTGGTCCTGCAATGCTATAGGCGTTACATACATGTGTACACATATGGGCAGAGGGGTACAGTGGCAGGAAAAGGCAATAGAGTGGGTTTTCAATAGGTCCTCCTTTTGTCCACAAATGATGCGACCCTCTAAAGTGGGAGGTCGGATAACGGGATCCTGCAGCTAAGCACTCCAAAAGGGTGCGGTAGCAGCAATAGGTGGACAAAGAATTTACCCGCCATGGCAGCTAGGCAGGTTGTGTGAGCTGTCATCTAACTAGTGTGCTGCTGTCCCATAAGCTCGGGGAAACAATGTGCTAAGACACAAAAGAGAATGCAATTTATTAGGAACATTTGTAATTTACAGTATTCAAGAATAGGCTGATGCTATATGCATTACAGTGGCCATACACTGGCAGCAGGGTAAAGTGCCAGGAACACGCACATAGAGTGGGTTTGTTGAAAGGGGCTGCGTGAGTTTGCCATTCCAAAGAAGTGTGTGCTGCAACTCCAATAAGGTGGAGCAAGAATAGGTCGGTGCACAAAGGCTGACAGTGACCAGTACACAGCGTGCGTACAAGCTTGGAAGGAACTAGTTAATTTCCTCTGCTGGTGCTGTACACGGCTATCAGTTCGAACCCCTGCTTTGGGAAAATTCAAGTACAGGGGCAAACTAGAGCTTAGTCAACCCAAAACGTAAGGCACATAGTGCACGCATGTGCTCAAAGGATTAAATCAGACACTCCAGGGTTACGAAGAGCAGCAGTTTTGGAACCCCGTTTGGGTAAGAATTTTGGTCGGCGGGGTACTCCTATACAGGTTGGCTGGCAGACATAAGGATATGGTGTTGGCCACAATCAGTACCTTTAACAAATTCACTGTTGGCCTGGGAGGCGAACTCCAATATGTTTTTCCAGCGTAGTCTGTAATCAGTGACTGGGCAGTGAAGGGTAATGCATGACCTGGCAACACCGAACGTGGAGCGGCCATTCCAGCATTCAAGGTTGGCCTGTCGCCAGAACGCATCAAGCAGGTGGGACGTTGGGAGTCCCAATATTGTTAGCGATGCATCCGCCCATGAATTCAGTAAGGGGCAGGGTGCTCACTTGAGCTTCAGGTCACTGCCAGTTGGGTTCTATGTGCTTGCAGTGGGGTTCAGGAGCATATCATCCTCAGTTATGCTTAATAATTGTTTGCCAATTACTTCGCTAGGATGGCGCTATGGGCGGAAAGCAGGAGTTGGAAGCATGGGTTTTCCCTCACTGAGAGAGTCCGGTTGGGATTCCCCAGGCATGCGAGGGCATAACTTGCCGAAGAAGCTGCAGCACAGACTAGCGGGAGGCGGACCCCCCTCCCAACATTTTGGTCATCCACCTGGGAGGCTATGACCTGACTTTAATGGGTGGAAAGGTTCTGCTACAGGCCATGGAATCCACAATGTCCTCAAATCCAAAAGCATTGGCAAACCTTTTTGGCACTCTGATATACCGTTGACCTAAGCGGTCTATGGGCTACTACTCGGGTGGGGACACCAGCATGGCGTCACAGCATCTGTCACAAGACTCCACCCTGTCCCCACCTGATGACCCTCTCCAGGGGCCTATATTTCTCTTGGTACCGCACATGGTCATCAGTGAACCCCTAATTGTGGACTTGCCAAGCAAGGGGGGTAACCAAGGGCTTAGTCAACCCCCATATGGAACTGCACATAATGGTACACAGTGAACAAGGGAGTATACCACGCAGAAGCCTGGTCAAGAGGAGAGCAGTAGTTTTAATTTCTATGGTAATATCTCTGGCCGGCGCTGTACTCCCATACAACGGAGGTCAGCGGGTAGAGAGAAGGGTATTGTGCAGCCACAATTAATAACTGTTAACAAAATATACTGATGGCCTTGGAGGCGAACTCCAACTTGATTACCAGCGAAGGAAGTCCTTACGGCAGGACCCTGGAGGAACGACGGCGCCCCGTTAGTCCTTCGGGCGGTTGTAAACCTGAGCAACCGGGAGCTTGCCTGGATACGCTCCACCCCCTCATGGGGTGTCAGTAAATGGGTGTACTGGTGGTCCACAGGATGTAAGGGGTAATCCCCCAAAATGGTTAGCACCGATTGGTTATGCCATGGTGCAATTTGGCTCATCAGGTGGGCAGGCAGCATAGGGGCTGCCTGCCCTTGGATCACCCGTCAATTGACCCACCATGTTGGCATATTTCTTATGCAAAATAAACCTGCAGCAATGTTTTCTCCAACAACCAATGTGTCTTGTGTGTTCTTTATTATGGTATTGCTGTGTTTGCGGGTTGGGTGTGTTGCCGATATTGGCACTATGCACTCTATACTTCAAGCCCCGGGTGCAGCCTCATGCATAAATCGACTTCCTCTGTGTACGCACCGATTAGCCTCAGAGTGACCTATTCATACAAAGCTCCTCAGTGAATACACCTCATTCTGGCTCACTCTGATGAGTGTTGATGCATCGAAATGATACACCGCGTGCTCTGCATTTTCCTGGCGGAACAAAATGTTGCATTAAAGTATAGCTCCAAAAGTCACAGCTAAAGGTCAAGATGTTTCCAGCCGGTGATTTATGGTGGCACTCCAACAGCTGCTAATGACCACTGACAGCATGAATGAGCGACACGATGAAGCAGTTCAACAACCATCCCCTTGAATCAGGCGAAGGCACGTACAAATGATCCCTAATGAATCCCACAAACTACAAGGCTTGTCTCTGAAACCGGCAGCCATTTTGTGAAAGCGAAACTTCTGGGCCTTACGTAAGCATCTCCGGAGGCCTCTCTGAATGCACAGTGCACAGCTAAATATTGAGGGGCTTATTTACAAGCCCCTTGCGCCACCTGTACGTTACTTTTCCCATGTTAAAAATGACGCAAAAGTGGCGCAAGGGGCTTGTAAATAAGCCCCTGAATGCTTTTGATGCCTGCGATAGACAGAGCACCAGCGTAATTAGTAAAATGTCATTGAAAGCAGACCCTAGCTCATTACATGCGTTTTCCTAATATAAATGATAATTGTTTTTAATAACCAAAAGGATTGCTGCCCGGATCTGTTTTCTGTACTCAAAGTGGTGCATTTAAATTAGGCGCTTGCAATTTTGCAGAGCCTAATGAAAGTGGAAATAATAACCGTGTGACGAACTAGACATATTTTTTTGCTGTATCGCCATCCTTATTAAAGATAATGAAGAAAATTAAACGAATTTTACAAACATTGAGAAAGATTGCTTTCACTGTCAAGATCTGAGAGGTGTAATTGAATGCAAGGGGAACACTAATGACTTTTGTGTGAATGTTAAGTGAGAGAGGCTCCTTGAATAATTTATTCAGTTGAAAAGTGGCCCCAGAAAAGAAGTCCTAAATGGTTCTTTTGGCTTTGCTCCTCTTGCTGTCGCTGCAAAATCTTTAATTGGCGCTCACCCGAGTATTTTTGAATGGTAATTGGCTGCTTCTTTTCCTCCTCTCTATTTTATGATTCCTGAAACCTATAAAGTGAGCATTTGAAAGGAGAAAGCTCCACAGTCGTGTGTAAAACAGAGGCCATGTCATGATGGGCTTTACTTGTGCAGCGCAGAGGGAGCTCTTTTTTTATGTGTCACAGTGTGTAAAGTGAATTAATTTAATCCCATGTTTCTCTGAGTTAGTACTATATTTTCAGATACCGCTCGGCCACAGTGAGCAAAGTTTGCCTCTTTCTGTTTCCGAAATGTGCTCGCTAGAGAAAGATCTGGTGAGATTAATTCACTTAATGCTGCACCAGCACAGTCCATCATACAGCAGCAGATGACGTAGCCATGCACACATGGGCCATGATTTATAATGGTTTTGCATTACTTTTTAATGCAAACTCGATGCAAAACCAACGCTAATATGTATTATGAGTTGGTTTGTAAGGAAAAGTAAAGCAAAGCAGTGCAAAGCGCTGCTTTGCGTTACCTAGCATCAACGGGGCATTACATGGGTGGTACATGGGCGTTCCCATGTAACCACCCAAGCTTTTTGACGCAAAACCCTATCTACTAACATTAATAGACAGGGTTTTGCACCGAAAAATAATTCTGCTGGAAAGCAGGCGTTAAAAGGAGAAATGTTTTCATTTCTCCTTTCTTTTCCGACTTCTCTAACCATGAAATAACAATAATTATTAGTATCCACTAAGCTATTTAACCCCAAATTCTATGCAACAATGTAATGGGGAGGTTTTTAACATCCACAATACTTAAAAATACAACATTTAATGTAATCTTTAGCCACACTGTAACTTTAGCCTCCTCTTCTACTTTTGTGAATTAGACACCTTATTTCTGTCTAATTTTGCAGCAGCTTGGATAATGTTCTCCTATAGCATTCAACGTGCTTAAGTAATACATTTATGCTTTGTTACAGATTTATAGTAGAGTCACAGGCAAGCCCGTCTGTGCCCATACACGTCCAGACCCAGTCATGCTGGCCTTTTCCCCGCAACCACAGAGACTACACTATGGTAAGGATTTTGTGCTGGCTCTTCAAGCCTAAACCATGAGGCACCTTGCTGTTTAATGCCCAGCAGGCCAGTCGTACAACCCTTTGCCCCATTTGTAAGTCTAACTGGCCAACTCCCTGTGGACCCCTATGGGCCACCCTGAGCACAGAGCACCTTCTCGGGACGGGGGTGGAAAGAGGTCCTCCTCCCTCTACCTTACTGATGTTCATATCGATCTAATCAATGTAAGATCCCTCCCCAAACATAAAACTCACATTTGGGAGCTGTTGAATGGCAACTACTGGGATATCCTCTTCCTAACGGAAACCTGGTTTAACACCCACTCAGCCCCTGACATCGCCCTGGCAATCATGGAAGGCTACTCGATTACTCACATTGATCTGCTGCCAGAATGGGCGGTGGGATCGCCATTCTATACTGTTCCACCTTTAGTTGCCTCTTTACGAAGCTCGATGGTATAGACATCATTGAGGGTCTGGTCTTTTCCCTTCGGGTCACTCCAAACTTCTCCTTTTCAGAAGCCTTAGTGACCGCTCTCCTGAACCCCCTGCCTCAGCCTTCGACATGCTTATCACGGTACTCACCCCATTCTATCTACAATACTCCAGCTTTGTAGTCCTTGGGGACTTCAATATTCACATGGACGATCCTGACTGCAGTACTGCAGAATGATTCAGAGAGGCTATGTGTGACCTTAATCTTCCCTAAAGAGTACGCTGGTTCAGATATTCTCTAAATACCCCTTCCTTACAGTTGGTGCCTCCCTTCCACTAATCTGGACAGATTAGTTGACAGATGTATATTTTTCTTCTTCCCAATCGGGCCATACTAAGCCCAAGAGCATCTCTAGATCCTGGCGGAATATCGCTGAATCCACCTTATCTCATATGTTCACACTGATTGAGGTGACCATCTCGGAAGGTATGGAGGACACAGTCAACTCCTTCAACAACTCCCTAGCACAAGCACTTGGTATTTTAGTTCCCCCCAAAACTCTTTCCAATAAATGAACCTCACCGACTGCCAACGGGTTCACACCCTGTCTTCAGGAACAAAAACTGGGCATTGAGGACAAGTGGGCTTATAGCACTAAACTCAAACCGTTGTGGAGGAATTTAAAAAGGGACAAAATTGCTTTCTTTTCCTTGCAAATTGCAGCTGCTGATTGCACCCCCAGAATATTTTTTTAAATCGCAAAGACCGTCCTGCAACCAGTGGCCTGTAAACAAAGTGTTCCCTCATCACAGTCCCTGCCAGAAGACCTCTCCTTATTTTTCCACTCTAATGTGGAAAAATCTACTCTCAGTTAGGCAAACAGTCCACCTCCCTCCCACCACTGGGTCCCCCGGCATACAAGTTGATGGCCTGGCTTCATTCATTCAAGCCAATATCACTAGCGCACTCTGAGCTAATAATCTATAAAATTAAATGCGGCTTGCTCCTAGATCCATGTCCCATTAATGCTTGCCAAGGCTGCCCCTGCCATTAATCCGCAAATCAATACCCTTTTCAATCTGTCCCTAGAAAGTGGAATGGTACCTCTGAACTGACACTGAAAAAAGGCCCTGGTGATCCTGCTATTAAAGGAAGCAAACGCTGACCTGCGCACCCTGAGCAACTATGGGCCCATCTCCCTCTGCCCTCATCTTGGCAAGTTGCTAGAATTCCTAGAATCCCTGGTGAATCATCAGATCACCAGGTATGTGGAACAGAACAAGATTCTACATTCATCCCAGTCAGGTTTCCGCACCAGCTTCAGTACTGAACTTGCCCTTCTTGGAGTCACCGAATACATCAGAGGCAACCTCGACGCAGGGTGGCCATCCTACTTGACCTCTGCGCCACTTTCGATACTGTGTCTCACCTGACCCTTGGTTCACCAACGAACTCAAGGAATCCAAGAAGAACTGCTGCACTCTCGAGAAAACCTGGTGACTCGACCAGACCACAGACAACAGGACCGCCCTCAAGCACGCCACCCGCAAACACCACCAGCTGATCCGTGCCACCAAGAAGTCGGCACTCAAAGAACGACTGGACAACAACGCCCACGACAGCAAGGAACTTTTCAGCATCGTCAAAGAGTTCTCCAACCCCAGCGCCGGAAACAACGACATCACCCCTCGCAAGACCTCTGCAACTCACTCGACGCGTTCTTCCACCGCAAGATCACCGACATACATAACAGCTTCGACGCACAAACCACGCACCCTACCGCCGAACCAACGCCCGCCACCACCACCCTCTGCAACTGGACCCCGATCAGCACCGAAGACACCACCCGCACGATGAACTCCATCCACTCCGGATCACCTACCGACCCCTGCCCACACCACGTCTTCAACAAAGCCGACGCCACCATCGCACCCCATCTCCGGGACATCATCAACTCCTCCTTCCACACCGCCACCTTCCCGGAGAGCTGGAAGCACGCCGAGCTTACCGCCCTCCTGAAGAAACCAACGGCGGACCCCACCGACCTCAAGAACTACCGTCCCATCTCGCTCCTTCCGTTTCCGGCCAAAGTCATCGAGAAGACCGTCAACAGACAGCTTGCCGCCTTCCTCGAGACGAATGGATCCTCGACCCCTCGCAGTCCGGGTTTCGGGCCAACCACAGCACCGAGACCGCCCTTATCGCAGCCACCGACGACATCAGAACCCTAACCGACAACGGGAAACAGCAGCCCTCATCCTCTTGGACCTCTCCGCGGCGTTCGACACCATCTGCCACCGCACCCTAGTGAAGCGCCTCAGCAACATCGGAATACGAGAGAAAGCACTGGAATGGATCATCTCGTTCCTCGCCGGAAGAACCCAGAGAGTCCGCCTCCCCCGTTCAGATCCAAGGCCACCGAAGTCATCTGCGGCGTTCCACAAGGATCTTCACTCAGTCCAACCCTCTTCAACGTCTACATGAGCCCCTCGCAGCCATCGCACGCCAACACAACCTCAACATCATCTCCTACGCCGACGACACCCAGCTGATCCTCTCCCTCACCAACGACCCCACCACCGCCAGAGCCAACCTACACGACGGGATGAGAGACGTCGCCGACTGGATGAGGAACAGCCGCCTTAAACTGAACTCAGACAAGACGGAAGTCCTCATCCTGGGCTCATCACCCTCCGCCTGGGACGACTCTTGGTGGCCCCCGGCCCTGGGCACCGCGCCCAAGCCAACGGACCACGCACGCAACCTGGGCTTCATCCTGGACTCCTCCCTGTCGATGACCAGACAAGTCAACGCCGTCTCATCTTCGTGCTTCAACACCCTGCGCATGCTCCGCAAGATCTTCAGATGGATCCCCACTGAAACCAGGAAAACCGTCACCCAGGCACTCGTCACCAGCCGACTGGACTATGGGAACACCCTCTACGCCGGAACCACAGCCAAACTTCAAAAAGACTCCAGCGCATCCAGAACGCCTCCGCACGACTCATCCTGGACATCCCCCGACACAGCCACATCACCGGACACCTGAAAGACCTGCACTGGCTCCCCGTCAGCAAGAGAATCACGTTCAGACTCCTCACCCACGCACACAAGGCCCTCCACGACCTGGGCCCAAAGTACCTCAACGACCGCATGACCTTCTACACGCCCACCCGCCAGCTACGATCAACCAGCCACGCCCTCGCCACTGTACCACGCATCCGCAGAGCCACCGCCGGAGGAAGATCCTTCTCCTACCTGGCAGCCAAGACCTGGAACTCCTCCCCACTCACCTTCGGCGAACCCAGGACCATCTCTCCTTCAGGAAACAGCTCAAGACCTGGCTGTTCGAGCAGTAACTTACCCCCTCCCCCAGCGCCTTGAGACCCTCCCGGGTGAGTAGCGCGCTCTATAAATGCCGTGATTGATTGATTGATTGACCCTCTTACAAAGGCTGGAGGAGGTGGGTATCATAGGCTGTGCTCTTAAAAGGCTTCACTCTTTCCTAGCACATAAGCAACAGGCAGTTTTCCTCTTGCCCTTCACCTCCCAGTCAGAGCAACAAGCTGTGGTGTCCCCCAAGGTTCATCATTTGGCCCAACCCTTTTTAACATCTATCTGGCCCCACTAGCCCTAATTGCACAAAGTTGGGATATGAACATCGTCTCCTACGTGGACAAAATGCAACTTATGCTATCCTTCCGTCAACTTGATGACTTTGTAATTGGTCATTTTCAGGGCTGTCTCATATCCATTGCCAAATAGATGCATAACAGTTGTTTACAACTTAATTCCGACAAGATGGAAATTCTAGTGTTGGGCCTACCTCCCCCCCTGGATGCTTTGTGCCTCTGGCTGTCTGACTTAGGACCGGCCCCCACCCCTTTCACAGTGGTTAGGAACTTGAGGTCATGATGGACTCCGCCCTCTCCTTCAAACCCCATGTTAAGGCCATGGCTGCCACCTGCTTCGGTCTGCTAAAATCCCTGAGAAAGCTGTTAAAATACCTGCCCCTGGACAATCACAAGGTGATTGTACATGCTCTTATCATTTCCAGGCTGGACTATGCCAACATATTTGATTTAGGTGCCCCCTCAGAATCTACTGTCCCGACTGCAGCCTTTACAGAATGCCGCTGCAAGACTTATTCTGAATATCCCCAAGTAGGAAGCTGGCTCTATATATAGCACATTAAACTGAAGTACACTGTGCAGAGAGTCTAGTGACTCCGCAATCGGTATGCAGAAGTAAAAGTAGATAATTCTAATGCTCTTTTTGTGGTAGTGTAGGCGAGCAGTCAGGCTTATCAGAGGGTAGTGCTAAGCATTTTTCCTCACACACAGAGGCAATAAATTTGACACACACTCGAGAACAAATCCGAGACCAATTTGCAAAAATAAAGACAATTTTTATGTCTTTTTAGAGACCAAGAACACAGTTCTAAGGTAAGTACTTTTCGAGTGATTAATTTTTAAGAAGTTTGGAAAATATATCACATTTGTGCTCAATTACACACCATAGGAATCAAAGGGTAGAAATAGAAAATTGCATACAAAATCAGGCAATGCATCACGAAGTTCACCTTCTCATTGAAGGTCGATGTCTGGACCATGTCCAAAGTTGCAACAGGAAACGTTCAGGAGTGTCCCGGATCTGGAGGGAGCAGAGTGCTGAGTGTTTTGGAAACTGGTGCACAAAGATGAAAGGGGTCACTTGAAAATGCACTGCACAGATGGACTTAACAGGTAAGTTCAGTGGGTCTCCTTGGAGGGAGGAGGTCGCAAGGGCCTGGGTACTATGGGAGCTGAGCTGGTTGGTCGGTGCTGGGCCAGTGGGGCCAGGCGCAGAGCGAACAGTTCAGCCGGGCGTAGTGCGTCTTTAGGGTCCTCATGGCCAGGAGCAGGCAACTTGGAGAGGCAATCTCAGGACAGCTGGGCCACTAAGGAAATGGGTGTTGGGTGTCTCGATGTCTCTTGACAGGTCCTTGCTTATGGTGCTTTGGGAGTCTGGTGTGGATTTTTCTTCTTGGTTTTTACCGTTGGGGGTTTGGTACCCCGGGTATCGGTATGTCACAGCTCCGGTAGGTCCTGGTGCCTCTAAAGTTGGTGGAGAGCCAGTTCTGACCCTCCAGAGCTATTCTAGCTCTTCTTGCTTTGGTGCTGCATCAAAATCATTGGGGAGCAGCAAGTCGGCAAACCAGACATCATGGGATCGGATCCTGCGGTGTGCAGGAGAGTGATACCTTCACTCCAAGGGAGCTTCTCTGTGATTTCTCAAAGGCTGGAGGTGCGCCAGGGTTCTTGGAGTCCTTTTGGGTTTCAGGGTGACACAGCAGCAGCGATTGTCAAGCCCTTCTTGCAGCTGGCAGGGTTTGGCACCTTTTCTTTCTGCAGCAGTGCTTCTATTTTCGTGTAGCAGGCCTTCTTTTGTCCTGGTCTTCTTTGGTCTGACGAATCTGATGCTCAGGTCTCGGGGAGCCACCCAAATATTGAATTTAGGGGCGTTACAAGGGGAGACAGGTAATAGCCAGATATCTACACCCTCTAGTGACCACTTCTTGTGGGAAGATGCACTACCCTAGCCCTGATTGGAGGTTTTCTCACCATCTCACGATGGTGGAATTTCAGAAGAGGGGTTTATCTCACCTGTACCACCCTAGGGGTGGTGCAGGCTTAGGGGGGACGCTCCTCCGAATGTAAGTAATTTTCCCGCCATTCCTCCCACCAAAAGTGGAGCAGGAAAGGGGTCTTGGCCTCCCCCACTATTTAGGGGTTCTTGGGTTGGATTTTAAAGGCGGCATTGTCTTCGAAGCTTCCTGTCCTGGTAGGCCATGCTGTCCTGGAGGATGTGTGAAATATCCCCGTCCATAGCAGGTATTGTTTCTGTCCTCTTAATGCACTGGTTTTCACCCCATGAGGTCATAAACATGTCTGGTGGTGGCAGGCTGGTGAAAACGGGCCAGAGACCCCACTAGTGTTTGGTTAGGGTTCAGGGGACACTCTAAAAGGGTCTCCTGTGTGATTTTTCAAATAAATCCAACACTGGCATCAGTGAGGCTTTATTAAGAAAAGATGTTTGGTAACAAACATCTTAAAAATCAGTGAAGCCATCATGTAGCTAGAAAACTCGTGTTGACAAGCGTCCAGCCCATGCATTCTCTATGGCTTCCGTGTTCACTTACAACATCACAGAATGGACTGGACATTGTAGGGGCATATCTGCTCATGCTGATATGCCCACACATAGGATACAGTGCACCCTGCCTTAGGGCTAAAGGCCTGCAGTAGGGGTGACTTACCTATATCTTATGTAGTACCTGGGGAGACATGGCACACAGGGCTGTGTGCCATGTCGACTCTTCGGATTTTTCTGTACCAAGACACGCAGCTTGCAATGGCAGAGTGCATAACCTTGGTGAGGGGGCATTGGGGTGGCACAATCAGTGCTACAGCCCCAGAGGTCCCTCTTCAGTACCCATGCCCTAGGTTCCAGGGGTACCACTTACTAAGGACTTACAGGGGTAGCTGAAGTTGTGCCAATCATGGTACAGTGTTTTGGGAAAGAGATCTGGCATTGGGAACCTGCTTAGCAGGGACCCAGTGCACTTACAGTTCGAAATCACATCAGGCAAAAAGTAGGGGCTAACCATGCAAAACGAGGCACTTTCCTACACCCCAAATGTCAGTCCATCAGACTAGGGCTCAAAGGACTACACTGGCTTCCAATCAACTCCAGGATAAAGTTCAAAGCTCTCATGATCACCCACAGAGCCCTCCAGCAAAGGGGTCCCAGATACAACCAAGACATACTTCATCACTACTCCCCTTCAAGGGCTCTCTGTTCCTCTAATCTCACCCTCCTGTGCGCTCCCAGGTATCACTGAGCCAGAGCAGGGGCGGATCCTTCTCGGTTCTCGTACCTGGTCTCTGAAACGCCCCCCTCTCTCTGTCTGTTCTATACCTTCTGCTAGCCTGTTTAAGGCACAGTTGAAAACTGTGCTGTTCGGTGAGCTGTAAATCCCCACGCTCTTACCTGTCGCTTGCTTGTAAATATCTCTTCATACATTTATTCATTCGTTTATTCATTCATGTATTCATTACTTACCTATCACTAGCACCAAGAAACTTTGTAATGCTTCTATAGCTCATTCGATGACCGAGATCCATTAAATGAAGTAGTGGGGCCACTGGTCAGCTTCCCACAACCCATGAGCAATTGGTTAAGTTGAAAATCCAGGTTCAGGTCAAAATTAACAGTGTAGGAATTTTGAAGGAGGATCACAGGTTCACAATAGATTGATAGCCTCCTCATTTTCTCTTTTTTAAGAATATGACTTCAATGGCATAATTGATTTGTTTACCGTATCTGAGCAATTTAAGCATGGACGCAGCTGCGACCCCTGGCTTGCCCCTTATGGCCCCTGGCACTGCCTTTGCAACACCAGGCCTCACAGGTGGCAAAAGCAGTGGCAAGAACACAGGTGCACAATTAGCTGGAATGGGACCTTTGAGAGCAGCTAAGATAAATAAATTAATCTTTAAAATGTATGTTGTGTGCGTGCTTGTTGGTGACAATGTGTTTATGTGAGAAGGTGTGTGTATGTGTTAATGTCTGTGTAAACATGTGCATGTAAGAAATTTAGTGACTGGTTGTTAGAAATGGGGTTCTCTAGTTGGCAGTGGTAGGTACCTTTGTCCAAATAGGGACCCTTGCTTCTAGTCAGGGTAAGGGGGATACACTTCTAAAATAACCCTTGCTCACCCCCTTGGTAGCTTGGCACGAGCAGACAGGCTTATCTCAGAGAGAGTGTTTAAGCATTTGTGAACACATACAGTAATACAGTGAAAACACTACAAATGGACACCACACCAGTTTAGAAAAATAGCAAATCTTTATCTAAACCAACAAGACCAAATACGATAAAAATCCAACATACAATACTCTTGAAAAATAGTACTTGTGCAAAATATTCTTTAAATTGCAGGAAAATCAATAAAACACAGTTCCTCCGACTCGGTAACTCCTCCTGGGGCTACCACGATACTGAATATGACAGAGTCTAACAATTCCAGCTGACCACGTCGACACAGGCCAGCTAAAGCGTCAACAGATTCGGACACAGTACCTTTCTTGTTGCGACCAACAAGTCGGTGCGAGTCGTTCGGGGCAAACGTCGCGGTCACGTTGTGAAACGGAGCATTGTGGCAGACGATGTCCTCACGATTCGGTGCAGGCAGCGGCTCGTTGACGGAGTTGGTGAGACCAGGGCTTGCGTTGAAGGGTGAGAGGATGCTCGCTGTGGTGCTGGCAGGTCACGGTGCGGCGACGGAGCCGTTCGATATTCGGGTCGGGCAGCGACGGAGTCGGTGACATCCTTGCAGCGTGTAGCAAAGTGTTGCGGAGTGCGGTGCCCACAGGAAGTGGTGCAAGCAGCGGCTCATTGACGGAGTCGGTGAGACCAGGGTTGTGTTGCAAAGCGAGGCGTTGCTCTCAGCCGTGCTTTCAGGACACGGAATCCTGCGACAGACTCGATGACAGTGTCGGTTACCCCTTTCTTCTGCGGAGACGATCAGAGACCGTGCCCACAGACACTGTGAGGTCTTTGCTGTTCCTGAGACTTCTAGAACAGGGGGCAAGCTCAGTTCAAGCCCTTGGAGATCTTTTCTTCAAGCAGGGGGAACAAAGCAAGCAGCAAAGTCCTTTTCTCCTTTCCTTGGCAGCAAGTAGCCACTGCAGGCCAACCCCAGACAGCAAACAGCCCAGGGGCAGTATTCCTCCTCAGCTTCTCCGACTCTTCTCCTTGGCAAAGGTTCCTCTTGATTTCCCAGAAGTGATCTCAAGTTCAGGGGTCTGGGCCCCTCTTCTTATACACAAAAATCCTTTGCTCGCTGAAGGCAAAGAGTGTCTGTACCCAGCCAAAACCAGTTCTTTCCTCACTGGTTTAGCTGGTGCAGCTTCCTGGCAGGAGGTGGGGACAGCATTGTTGAAGGTAGACCAGGCCCATTCAGGTGAAAGGAAATCCCCTCCCCCTACTCTAAATGCATCCCAGGTCTATTCAGCCCAGCCCTGACTCATCAGACTTCTGGAGCCACTGCCCCTCTCCAGCCCCTGTCATCCAAATGCCAGAGAGGCAATACACAAACCTAGCAGAGGTACACTGGATGCGTAGGCAAGAAAATACCTACTTTCTAAAAGTGGTATTTTCAAACACAGAATGTAAAAATTACCCTCACTAAAAGATGCATTTTAACATTATGAGTTCAGGCATACTAAACTTTATTTTCCTACCTTGTTCCCAGGGGTAGTTATGTTTATAATATGTTATAAACAAACTCCCCATTCTGTCCTATGGGAACAGGTAGCCTTGCAATAGTGAAAAACTAAATTGGCAGTATTTCACTATCAGGACATGCCTCACACATCAGGGTATGTCCTACCTTTCACATACAATGCACCCTGCCCACAGGGGTACCTTGGGCCTACCTTAGGGATGACTTATATGTAGAAAAGGGAAGGTTTAGGGACTGGCAAGGGTGTGCACTTGCCAAGTCGACATGGCAGTCCCAGACTGCACACAGGCTCTGCACTGGCAGGCCAGAGTTACATTTTACAGGCTGCTTCTGTGGGTGGCACAACTAGTGCTGGAGTCCACTAGCAGCATTTGATTTACAGGCCCTGGGCACACACAGTGCACTCTACTAGGGTCTGGCAAGTAAATCAAATATGCCAAACATGGAATCACTAATCCATAACAACAATTTACAGAGGGAGCACTTGCACTTTGGCACTGAACAGCAGTGGCAAAGTGACCAAATCATCTAGACCAGCAAAACGAAGTCCAACACACAGCAAAAACACAGGAGGCAAAAACAAAAAAATGCAGGGGAGACCCACGCCAATGGTGCCAGGTCCAACACTGGTGTTGAGTTTAAATGCATGAGACTGAGTGCCAGTAAGTTGGAGTGTGCCATAATGAGTGAAAATAAGTAACTGGAAGTGAGTGAGTGGGAATGAATGTGAATCAGTGTAGGGGAATGTTAGCGAGTGTGAATGAGAATGAACGAATGAGTAAATGTGAATGTGCGAGACAATGTGGTGTTATGCTTGCAAGTCTGTTGTTGGCCCCGCCTACTGAATGTAATTCTTGTTCTTGTCTGTAAAATACCAGTGCTGGCATTCTTGAGGCATTTCTTAGCATGACTTACACCTGTGACAAAATACTGGCACACTAGAGGTCATTCTTGATATAATGGGCACCCATGGTAAAACACAGGTAATGGCATAATGGAGGTAACTTTTGGCAAAATGCAGTATTTGACCACTTTATTTTTAAAAAATTCTCAGGAGGGGGAATTGCCCTAGTAGTGGCCTGTCTTTCTCACTTCACACGCTCACTTAAATTCAAAGCAAGTGGTATGTCCCAGAACTTTCAATGATCAAGTCAGCAGAATAATATAGATATCTAAAATAGACATTTGCGTATTTTGTTATATTAATCATGCAGATATAATGAAGCTACAGCAATTGTCAATTATTATGATGTCATCAGGGTTAAGGTCATGTGACATGACTTCCTGGAAAAATCAGGGTCCAGGGTCATCTGACGTCACTTCCTGTGATGTGTTTAAGGTTAAAGGGTATGTGTTGTCACTTCCGCTATCCCTGCCATTTTTGGTGAATCGACGCCCATGAATTAAGGGTATTACTTCAGATAGCACTAAGCATTAAGCATAGATTTAGGAGGATATAACGACTCCTCAAGTAATCTTTTCAGAAGAGATAAGGCTCAATATAGGACTTAACATTGAGCCTTAGAGCCTGGGTTCAGCTATGAGTTTGGCTGGTGTTTTGTCTGACAATGCATTTCATGTCATGGAACAACAATGTTTTTGCAGGTGTGTGTGTTTGTTTAACTCTTCACTTAATTTTGTCCATATGTGTTCTTCAAATTTTGAGTCATGGCCTTTTTTTGAGAATACTATTGGGTCCTTTCCCAGATGAGGTTAGAGGAAGCAAGTGCACCACACCACAGCAGAGGACTATCAAACTTATAAAGAGGGATCCTCTTTATAAATACTAAAGAGACCTCCCCGGCGTTGTGAGGCAGAACAAGTATGACACACAGGAGCAGAGGACTATTGACTTGCTCAGAGGGAACCAGACACTCACATCACAGCAGATTCCTCTTCTCAAAGACATTGAGAAACACATGCTGTTGGACATGGCCCTCTCTGCAGGGTCACGCCCAAACTTTTTGCCTTCACCCCTCCTATTTTCTGAACCTTTTGTTGGCTTTAGAACTCTGCACAGTTAACTGTTAACTGCTAACCAGTGCTAAAGTGCTTGTGCCCTCTCCTTTAAACATGGTAAAATTGTTTACAATCAATTGGCACACTTAATTTACTTGTAAGTCCTTGTTAAAGTGGTACTGCATGTACCCAAGGCCTGTAAATTAAATGCTACTTGTGGACCTGCAGCGTTTATTTTGCCACCCACTTAAGTAGCATTTTTAAACATGTCTCAGAATTGTCATGGCAGCTTGTGTGTGCAGTTGAAACTGCCATTTCGACCTGGCAAAGTAAACCTTTTCTCAGGCATAAACCTTCCTTTTTAATACATATAAGTCACCCCTAGGGTAAGCCCTAAACAGTCCATTGGACATGGTGCAGTGTATTTAAAAAGTTGGTCATGCAGTTATAAGTTTTGCATGTCCTGGAAATTAAAAACTCTTAAATTTGCTACTGCAAGGCCTACCTCTCCAATAGGATAACATTGGGTTACCTTATTATATTACATTGAATATGTGACCACTTTTGCTTGGGAGCAGGTAGGAATGTCATGTTTAGTGCCTGGGGAATTGTAATGTAAAACCCTCTTTCATTGTAAAGTCTGATTTTAAGTCACAATTCCGAAAATGCCACTTTTAGAAAGTTGGCATTTTCTTGTCCTAACTATTTGGTGCCTGTTCCTGGGTCATATGACTATGTGTAGTTGGCAGTTGGTCTTTGTGTATTCATCCCAGAGAGCCACACAATAGAGGGTCTGAGTATTGGCAGGATGAACCCTTTTGACTGGATGAGGGGGGCGCAGCTGTCACCTGTCAAACTTGCATTTCAAAACACTGCTCAGCTCACATACAAAGGACTTCACACTAGCCTATTGTGCCTGCAAATAGACTGGGACAATGACAGGGAGGTAGGAAATTCCAGATACCTCTGTAGGGGGAAGACTCCAGAAGTTTCTTCCTCATCAAAGTGGGAATCAGGTATAACAAGCACTGGTAAAAGCATTAGGTTTCGCCTACGTGATTAATAATAAGGTGTTATTTGTTGTAAGTTGTAGCTTGCTGAGTATTTGTACAATATAAGTCACAGAAAGTATGTTAAAGTACTTGTTTATGTACAAAAAGGCAATATATTGTGCTGTTACTTGTGGTATAGTGGGGGTAAGCAATAGCAAAATTAAAAAAATTTAATGAAAGAGGGAAATAATAGAATTAATTGATGTAATAGCAATATTATTTGTTCAGAGGAGTTCTGACAACATTTGGACCCGGTGCCACTGCATCTGCTGCACCATTCAAGTCATGTCCATAGTGCCTGTAAGATAACTGGATTTGTGACTGCCTGTTTAGTAGTGAAATATAGCACAATTTGGTGTTTAGAGGAGTTATGACAACTTTTTGCCCGGTGCCACTGCACCTGCTGCACCATTCCAATAAGGACCCTATTGCTTGTAAGGTAACTGCACTTGTGACTGCCTGTTTAGTAGTAAAATATTGCAATATTTGGTCTTTAGAAGGGGTCCTAGAGCTTTGGGCCCCAGTGTCACTGCACCTGCTGCATAATTGAAATCATGACCCTAGTGCCTGCAAGTTAACTGCACTTGTGACTGCTTATTTAGTAGTTAAATATAGCAATATTCGGTGTTCAGAGGAGTTCAGACAACTTTTGGCCCCGGTGCCACTGCACCTGCAGCACCATTGAAATCATGACCCTACTGCCTGTGAGATAAGTGCATGTTTGACTGTCTTGTTTAGTAGTAAAAGTTAGCAATAATCTGGGTTTAGTGGGGTCCCTAGAGATTTTGGCCCCAGAGCCACTGCACCTGCTGCATTATTCAAATCAAGTCCCTTTCAACTGCAAGGTAATTGCAATTGTGACTGACTCTTTAGTAGTCAAATACAGCAATATTATGTGTTTAGAGGAGTTCTGACAGCTTTTGGGCCTGGTGCTACTGCATCTGCTTCACCATTCAAATCATGACCCTGTTGTCTGCAAGATAACTGCACTTGTGGCTGCCTGTTTAGGAATAAAATATAGCAATATAAGGTGTTTAGTGGGGTGCCTGGAGGTTTTGGTCCCGGTGCCTCTGCACCTGCTGCACTACTGAAATCATGACCCTAGTGCTTGCTAGATAACTGCACTTATGACTGCCTGTTTAGTTGTAAAATATAGCAATATTAGATGTTTAGTGGAGTTCTGACAACTTTTTGACCCGGTGCCACTGCACCTGCTGCACCATTCAAATAATGACCCTGTTGCAGGGAAGATAACTGCACTTGTGACTTCCTGTTTAGTAGTTAAATATAGTAATAGTTGGTGTTTAGCGGAGTTATGACATCTTTTGGCCCTGGTACCGCTGCACCATTTAAATCAAGCCCCTTTCAATTGCAAGGTAACTGTAATTGTGACTGCCTGTTTAGTAGTAAAATATAGCAATTTTAGGTTTTTAGATGAGTTCTGACAACTTTTTGGCCCGGTGTCACTGCACCTGCTGCACCATTCAAATCATGACCTTAGTGCCTGAAAGATAACTGCACTTGTGACTGTCTGTTTAGTTGCAAAATATAGCATTAAATGGTGGTTAGTGGGGTGCCTGGAGCTTTTGGTGTCGGTGCCACTGCACCTGCTGCATTTTTTTAAATCATAGCCCTAGTGCTTGCTAGATAACTGCACTTATGACTGCCTGTATAGTAGTAAAATATAGCAAAGTTAGGTGTTTAGAAGAGTTCTGATAACTTTTGGGCCCGGTGCTACTGCACCTGCTGCACCATTTAAATCATGACCCTGTTGTCTGCAAGGTAACTGCACTTGTGACTGCCTGTTTGGTAGCATAATATAGCAATTTTAGGTGTTTAGTGGGATGCCTAGAGCTTTTGGTCCTGGTGTCACTGCACCTGCTCTACCATTGAAATCATGCCCCTGTTGTCTGTAAGGTAAGTGCCTGTTTAGTTTTAAATTTTAGCAATAATCTGGGTTTAGTAGGGTCCTAAGAACTTTTGGCCCCGGTGCCACTTCACCTGCTGCACCATTCAAGTCAAGTGCCTTTTAACTGCAAGGTAACTGCAATTGTGACTGCCTGTTTAGTAGTCAAATATAGCAGTATTATGTGTTTAGAGTAGTTCTTACAACGTTTGGGCCTGGTGCTACTGTACCTGCTGCACCATTCAAATCATGACCCTGTTGTCTGCAAAGTAACTGCACTTGTGGCTGCCTGTTTAGTTGTAAAATATAGCATAGCTCTTGTATATTTACTTTATTTTTAACATGCAATGTTTATTACAATATTTAGAATTTGATCTTAATGACCAAATAGATTAAGTTGAAAATGCCTACAAAGTGAAAAGAAAGGTACTGAGGCATAAATAGGAAATGCAACAGTGTTCTAAGGCTAAAGCATCTGCTTTACATAACTAAGTAATAAAAAGCAAGTATTCCAGCATACTGTTGGAAGCTGTCTGCCGTTTCCATGGAAAGAGATCTTATCTTGACAGGGAATTGGGCGTAAACAGTGTGAACAGCTTAAGTAGAAGAATCGTAAATGCGTGCAGTCAGGGGAAGTTACAAAACAAAGTTCCGCACAAAAGCAAATGAACACAGTAATTCAGCGATGGGAACTGATAAGAGCCCCCTGTTAAGATATATCAAATACAAGAGATTTCACAAGCACAGCAGAAGTGCTGGGCAGGCGAAACCTAAAAAAGGGACCCTCAAACCCACTTTTCAGCATGGTCCTGGACCTGTGGATATGACAGAAGAAGGACTGCCCTGCTGCTTGAGATTTCCCCTGCTGTCTGAGAAAGAACACTGGACCTGCACCCTTCATTCCAGGTTGAAGTGACTCCAAGGGTCAGCTGACTTGCCTCCTGTTCTTAGCCGCAGGGATACAACAAGCCCATGAGGTCTTCCTAAACTGTCCAGCTGGCCTAGACCTGCCTGAGCCCTGCTGGCCTCTGCTGGAGTGAGTTCCTGAACCCCAAGAGGTGCCTCCCAGTTCCTAGATCCTTGAAGTGGCATCAGTTGAGCGCCTCCTAAATGAAAAGGGGAAATCCTGAAGTGTTTGGGCTCTTCGCAACTGCGAAACGGACCTGTTCGTGCCAAGATTTGCCCCCCACACTGACCACCAACACAAAGCTCCGGTGAACCTGACTCTTCGCGCTACAATGACCACCAGTGATGACTGGCAGCTCGATTTCTGCACTTTATGCGACATCATTGACAGGCCATGGTGACCACCAACACGAAGCTCCAGCAATGAATGTCAGTGATGCCCAAACGGATCTTCACACTATAGCAATGACCATCTGCAACGCCCAGCCTTCTCTTTGTGCTACAGCAGCGACTTTCTGCTGTTACTCTCCCAGATCCTTGTGGCCTCCTCACCATGAACAGAACTCTTCACCTGGACTTTAGAGGGTAACTTTTTCATTGGGACTAACCTGGTCCCCGTATCCAGCCCACACTCCATCATGGTCAGCCTGAACTTGTGACTTTCTGCCCAGAGGCCAGCCCATGCCATATGTCCCCAACTTGCCTCTCGAGGAGCTTACGGGGTCATACACCTGACACAAACGTCCAGAGCTTGAAGCATGGAGGGCAGTGGGACTGGACATATGGGGAGACCTAGTGGTAGATTCAAAACTATGTGACTTCGAGACCCTGATTGATGATTATGGGATACCCCCAGGGACATTCCAGCTTTACACAACATTGTTACAGCAATTTCTACAGATATGGGGTAACACGTGCTCGGAAATCACTATCTCTCAGGTCTTACAAAATCACAATGATCTACAACTCCCTCAGGCTCAACTCGACACGCCTGTTGGAAGCATTACATGAACACTGGGAATCGGTGTTAGAGATCAGCATCACTGACAAACAATGGCTACAATGCATAAGCTACCCTAAGACAATATCCACGAACACCAGGTTGAAATACACGCAGTTCAACTACCTCCACCATACGTATCTAACACCGCATAGACTGGCACGCATGTACCCCAACTCTGCTGGCATCTGCCCCAGATGCCTAGACTCGGACGCAACATTCTTTCATATCGTCTGGGTGTGCCCTCGATTCAGGACCTTCTGGATTGAGGCAGCAGGGTCATTGAAAGACTTCGCAGACACTCCGATAACATCCCAGGCTCCACACTTCTTGCCGGGTATAACGAAGCGCAATGCCCAACGCAAGAACCTCAACAAATTTCTAGACCTGGCTCTGGGATTGGCAAAACGCAAAATAGCCATGGCCTGGAAGTCACCGGTGGGCCCAAATACGCAAACATGGCTCCTGGACCTACGTAGGTCACTTGTCGCAGAACACGAGACTCAACAAACAAAAGCACCACAGATACCCCCACTGTCTTAGCCTGTACAATGGTGAGAATACCTAGCCAAGGTTGAATCAAAATTGAATGCAATAAACCCACCTGTGACGTAAAACACATCACTTCCCTGCGCACTCAGCATAACAAGTCACAATAGCGAAGAATACATTGTGCACCTCTATTGATTGCATATGCAAATCCTGGATTAAGGTCACGGACACTACAAACACAACTGCACGAAATGCAGAGCTCCCCCCGCCAACTCCTATCAATATACACCCAAATACTCACACTCCTAGTCATACTTGATCACACAAGGGTTGGACACAAAGGTTTTAGATACATGATAGGCAAATACTGATAGCTCCGAATAGACATCAATATTGCAGATGATGTTAGTTAACTTTGGATTTACGGTATAAAATTATAATATTGACATAAGTCAATAGCTACTGAAATGGTTTGGCATCCCACCAAAGTTGTTTCTGAATTCAATTGTATGATAACGTGGTTGACATTATCGACAGAAAATGACTGTATAATCTGTTGAAAACTAATAAAGATAATTTTAAAAAAAACTTGTGACTTTCACCCGTCACCCATGACCAAATAACCGCGAGTGGCACTTTACACTTTTAGGGGCTATACTAACCTTACATATTTTATATTGCATATCTCCGGTCCTACTCATTGGATTTTTGTTGTTTTGATGTCAAATAATTTATTCAATTTTACTCTATTTTTCAAAATTGGCATGAGATTTTTCTTGTGTTGTGTTTTCACTTTAATACTGTTTGAAGTGCTGCATACATACTTTACACATTGCCTCTAAGTTAAGCTGAACTGCTTTTTTTTCAAGCGGCCAGAGGGTTAAATACAGGTTAATATAGTGACTTTTTGTGGTTTACCCGACATGGGTGGTGGCTGTTGCTTGAGTAGGTTTTCGCCCCCCTCAATTGAGCACCCGTTTTTCACACATGCAATATGTAAAGGCTGTCCACCAAGATAACATGATCAAGCTCTGATGGCCGACCGCATCGAAGGTGGTGGAGAGATCTAACAGGACAAAGGCTGCCTTTTTACCCTGACCCTCTGTTTGGTAAAGATCATAAAAATCTGCTGTTACCACAGATTTCATGCTATTGAAAGGTCTGAAGCCTCCTTGTAGCATGGAAAGTACTTTGTCCACCAAAAGGTCGCGAAACTTGGATTTGTGTCTTGTTAACCACAGACGGACTTTTTTGTGATTGGCAACATTTGGCTACTTTGCATTATAAAGAAAAATTACTATGGTACTGTGATTCCTACAAGAAAAACAAGGTATATAACATAAGGACTTTAGGTGCTGCTTAACTATGAATCACCCTGAAGAAGTTCCATATGATTCTGGAATGAAACGTGTTAGCTGTCATGTTTATGTATTTTACAACCCAAAGAAGAATAAAGAAACATTTTAACTGGATGCCTGTGTTTGTGAAACTACTTATGTTAGAAGATTATCTCTACATAACTTGGACTAATTAACAACAGATTATGTGTTTAGGGCACTCCTCTCTTGGTGCATGTACTCCTTTCAATGGGCTCTGCTGGACTCTTAGATTTCCAAGAGCCATATTTTGAAATTGAGGAGACAGGAGAGAATTAATGTTTCATCCCATAGCTTCCATCAAGCATGTTATTTTAACAAGCCTCAGTTCCAATTGCCTCATATTAAATGATTTGAGAAGGCGCTTCGATAGGAAGCATTAAATTATACTATGGGTCTCTCCTGCATTTACTGCGCTCACTGCTGTATTGCACAAAGTCATAAGAACTATCTTATTATAATGAGTTTTCCTCGCAGCCACCAAATCCCTGCATATCTCTTGTCAAATAAAATCAGAAAAAATATAGCTGTACCTGCTTTGCCTAAATAGATTACAAATGCATGCTGTATCATAAAGACCAAGGCTGGACACAGATAAATGTTAAAACCTACAGCTTCTAATGTTTGTACATTCACTGTAATGACCGAACCTGTTTCATAAAAACCTGGATTTTTGTTTTAGGTGTGTCGATGGCCAACTAACATTGATTACAGTATCTCTCCATGAACTGCAATTACTCCCAAATGCTTACTGCTACCTAATGCATAATGAGTGCATGGTATTGGGAAAATATGCCTTCTATGCACAGAACACTTGTTTTCCTACCAAAAGACTGTGAAGCCATCAGGGATTCTGCTAAATCCAACAAATATAAACAGTAAGAAGCACTGTGTATGACTTCTCTTCAGTGTCTTTCTGATGCAAATAGGGGGCGGATATTGACTACCCTTTCCAATTTCCCCCTGTTCCAATTTTTTGATGGAAAGATTTAAAATGCCACAGACTTTATAGTAAACCCAAGCTTTATCAATCTGAGACACAAAATGGAATGGCCTATCCAGTTATATGCAAACAATGGTCCACAAAGCAAAAACATAGCTGCTTAGTCTAGAACGTGTGTCATCCCGGCTATCAAGACAAAACACAGATGAATTACTCCCACACTGTGGCAAAACTCTCATGATTTAAATACATTACTTCAGTATCTTCAATGCATTGCTCCAGATACTAGAACTAGCACAAATGTATGCTTCGCACAAATTAAATTCATGCAAAGAGGTGTTACGCACCCTCCACCTGGATTTATTTGTGGTTTGCAGCCCAAGGGGATTCCGAGAGAATGAATGGTGTGTGGGTCAAGCACCAATACCCTTTGATATGGAGAATATTCACCTGCCTCCCAGCCACACCCAATCCTCTCCAGTAAAAGTTTCATACCTACCCAGTAGAAGATATTGCCAAGAAGGGGGACTGAGAATGAGCAGCGTTTAAGGGGTTCACCTCTGGAGGTGTATAGTGTGCTGCACACATGCACTCAACTAAATTAAACTCAATTCATGGAGTTCAACTCAACTCGATTCATCTCCGCTCAACTCAATTAAACGCAACTCAGTTAAACTCACCTCAGCTCAATTAAACCAAATTCAGCTCAGCTCAACTCAGTTCAACTCAACTCAAATAAATTTGACTCAATCAATTAAGCTCAGCCCAACTCAACTCATCCCATCTCAACTCACCTCAAGCCTTATTCCACTGAAGTCTCTCGAGGTTATTTGTTCATCTACATAATGAAAGAGAAAGGGGGTGTCTCATCAACACCAGGGGCCCTATTATGTAAAGGGCGCACTTTCCCTGTTTGCACCCGGTGCACTTTAAAACAGGTGCGCCAGACGCAAACAAGGAAAGTGCACCCTATTACATGGAATGCGCTGCCCCCAGGGCAGCCGTGAACTCGTGCTGCCCCCAGGGCAGCTCATTCCTGTGAAAAACAGAGCAACTGCTTTGAAGCTGCTCCGTGTTTTTACAGTGCAGGCGGCAACCCGCTTGCACTTTCAACGGGGATTACAGATCCCTTTGCAGGCGGGTGCAGCCAGTGACTGCACCCTTCTTCAAGGGGATGTCTGGGGGGTCCATGGGACCCCCTTTCCCCCTCCAAAGGGCTGCCATCAGGGGGCGCACTGACAGTGCACCACCGTTTAGATGGTGCACTGTCAGTGAATCTCCTGAGAGCTTCTTTGCCTCTGCGCCCGCATCTGTAATACGGCAGGGGCGCAGAGGCAAAGGGATTCCCTCATTTGCATGGGGCACACCCCCATGCAAATGAGGGGTAGACCCCTGAAGATAGCTCTGGGCTTTATGTGTGCCAGCACTATCGGTATTACAGAAGGGGCCGCACAAGCGTCTGTAGCCCCTTCAGTAATACCAAAGTGCCCCGGGGGCGCGCAAAGCAGGCACAAACGCCTGTTGCGCCCTCGGGCACTTTTGTAATATGGCCCTAGAGGTGGAAGGCTCCATCTGCACTTTGACATTTCATGGGAACCAGTGCATCAATTGTAAAGAAACGAGTGCCAGTGCACATAGCGCTGCTCAGAAGTCCGTGGCCGACTCAGTAAATGTCAGAGTCCCAACTACTAGGACTGCTTAGTCCTGAATCCACCTCAGGCCTTTTCAATCCACTGCCAGACACTCCCTGTCCCTTTGTCTCACTCTTGCAGGCTGCTCATTTCTCACTTGGTGAAGGGTTTTCCGTCTTTCCCTTTCTCCTTCTTTCTTGTTTGTGTGTTTTCCCTCTGTTCCTCTCGGATAATGTCAGATGAGGAGAAATAAGAACCTGCCCCCAAAAACGAGTACCAATAGCTCCCACCGGTAACCACTGGCTCAAATTAAGCACTGATGGGAACAATGGTAAAGGCAGATGCCAAAATTATGCTATGTGACTTTGTTAAATTGCATGATCTCTAGTATTTATTTTTGCCATGTAACATTTAAAGACTTGCAATATGTGTCTATTTGATCATTCAAAAATCTGAAATGGGGAGAATACGAGTCTTTTATCGGTCTGCTTCCTGTTATAGTGCTAGAACTATGCCTGAAAAACATAGCAGAACTGCTGCCCTTTATTGATATTCCCCATTAAAATGTGCTGAATTACTGCTTAAAAGCGCAAGCCCTGTCCCTTCAAAGTAGGGCAGCCCACAGGGAATTATAGCTACTATCCCATGACATTCTACCAACCCTGGTGAGAAGTGGCTCTGCTGTCCCATTAAAAGTATAGGTGGTCTGGTGAAAAGTGTTGGTACAGCTCTATCCGAAAGCAAGGCAGCTATGAAGAGACATGTGCGTACAGCGCCATTAAAAGGAAAAACAGTCCTACTGGGACATGCTAATACAATCACTTAAAAATGTAAGTCAGCCCGGATAAGAAGTTAAGTTACAGTCTTAGATAAATGTACGGCATAAAAATACAGAGGAAGGCCCATTAGAAATCGAGTACTGATGCTTAGAAATGATGCTTCATTACTTTCTATAAATCAGCCCTATTGAGAAGTGCTGGTCAAGTATTCCATTCCATTCCATTCATTGATACTTTATTTCGGTTTTTCACCATAAAAGTACAAACACATATTTATACAAACAGGTTAAAAATAGTTTAAAAAGAAGCAGATTAAAAGGAGGATAAGACAATTCATCCAGAGCAATACATTTAAAAAGAGAGATTAAAACAAAGTTAAAATAATTCATCCAGGGAGATACATTTAAAAAGTCTGCCACAATCAGGACCTTATTATTCCTTGTTGAGAAAATTTCTCCTGACACACTACATGGAGTTTAAAAAACGTGAGACCGCAAAGACTATATGGGAGTCTGTATTGTATTTTAGGATTCTGAAAGCTTCAATGCAGTGGATTGTGCCTAGATTTTTACAGAGCTTGACCAACCATCTTTGTCTTGTTAGGCGGTATCCTGGGCAAAAGAAAAACACATGAAGTTCAGTCTCATCACACATATTACAGACTGGGCACCTACTGGGATTACTACCCGACCATTTACACGTAAGAGCACGCAAGGGGAGACAGCCGTGACGAAACTGTACATATAATTTCCTGCCTAGTGCCGGGCGAATTGAATCTAGGCATGCCTCCAGCTTGCTAGTATCCTTTACTTCCAAAAAGAGACTCGTAAGGGAACCATGAGAAGATTCTGCATGTAGTTTTGCTGCTAGTCTCCCCCAATAACTGGTGGTTAGTGCTGTGCGTGAGGTTCTTAAACATGCTGTGTCGGGGTTGTCCCATAATTCTTTTTGGCCTATTTCATATAGGCCATCCCTTATAAATACGAGCCATGGCAGTTTCCCTGCGCCCGGAAGTCTCAGGATGTCCAGTAGCTCTAGTCTATACTCTTGAAGTTCAGGTGTTACCCAGAGGCGCCTCCAAAAGAGTAGTGGCCTGCAACTAATTTCCTCAGAAATAGATCTCACCCCCAGGTCCATACGCAATGGAACCAGGGGGAGCTGAGCGGTAACCTGAGTAATTGTCTAAGGAAATTGTTCTCAGTAGTGATCAAGGGCCTATGGTTCGAGTGCCCCCAGAGTTCAACCCCATATAAGGCGGCACTCCTAACCTGAGTTTTATATATCTCCATGATTGGGCTCACTGGTTTCTGGAATGTTTCCCTAAAAAACCTAGCCAGCCCACCAGTGGTTTGTGTCATTCTGAGGTTAGACTTACTAATTTGGGCCCCCCAGGACATATTCTCTGTAAGGGTTAGGCCCAAGTAATCAAATACAGAGACTTGTTCCAAGAAGATACCATTCATGTACGGGTTGGGGCGTGTAGATTTGCGTGCAGATTTGCTAGGGTTGAAGATCATGAATTTGGTTTTATTAATATTGATCTCTAACCCCCTGATCTTACAAAACTCGCAAAACCCATCCAAAATTCTTTGAATGCCCATTGGTGACTTTGAGAGGAGAAGGGTATCATCTGCAAACATCATGGCTGGGATTTGCTTTTGCGCGTATTCAAAAGCAAGCAGCCTTTCTAAGCCTTTCTAAGCAGTGCAGATATCGCCCCATGCAGCATGTCTTGGCCTTCTGAGAAGTATTGTCACATACAGAGCAGATTTGCTGTTAACTGATAATACTAAAGTGGTGGTGACATGAGGACCTGCTGAAGTAAATTTCACCTAGGCAGCCTGTGATCACGAGCCTGTAGTGTATTTTGTCCCCACCTCACCTCCATCCTCGCACTCATGTTGACTTACTGAAGTGAATATGGCCATTTCTAGCTGCCGTCTCTTTGCGGCACTGCCCAGGAGCGAAACGTCCTGCTCCGGAGAAAAACAAGCCCAACTCGCACCAGCTGGCTCCACTTCTGCCTGGCCTTTTACTGGCACATCACTTTCTCCTGCATTTGAAAAGCTTTTACATATGTACTAAATTTGCAAAAAGTCATGGCCTGTCAAAGCAGAAACCAATACTCCATGTGTGAAGTGTTTAATTTGTGCCAGTGGTTTCGGTGGACACCACCGTCACTTATTTCAGTGGACCGGACACTTTGCCACCTCCTGCACTGCCCCGGTCTGCAGCTGCCTTAATTTACAGATGAGTCTTTACTTTCCTTTCACAATCGGCCATAGGAGTAGAAGAAGGACAACCAACGCAGTTATCCTTCACCATTGAATGTATTGGCAGCCCTTATTTTATTTCCACAAACGACAACAGTGGAAATAAAAGAAGGACTGTTCTTTGCTGCTCCTGCTGGATGGTGTGCATGCTGCCCACTAGCTGGGAATAACTGGCAAAAGGCGAGCATATGACACAGGAGGTCAGGGGCTCCGGACAGTAAAAGGCACTTCAGATGCTGCCAGGACATATATGTGATCAAAAAATGAGGAAGGTGAGGCCTGCTTTCTCGGCTCACTCACGAAGCCCCTTCACTCCTCAGGATACTTTTGAGGACTAACACGTTTTTTTTAATTAAGCACTGTTAACATTCACTAAGCTTCGTCAGAAACTTGTGCGAAATCAGAACTTTTTTCTTTTACAAATTAACAACTCCGAGAAAGAACACTGTGTTCTTTAGCATCTTCCCTCCCAGTCACCCTCAAAGTACAGTTCGACTGCATTTCCTTCTGGCTACATGTGAGTTATACAAATTACCTTAATAATTTATTTTTAGTTATGCAGTGTAATTTCACGAAAGGAATAACCTCTCTTGGCACCTCCTGTGCACTGCAGTGCATTGCGTCTGCTCTAGGCATGGCACAAGGAACCTCGTATATCTTCCTGGGCTAGGCTGGTGGCAGCGTCATGGCAATCCATCAGCGCGCGCTGATCAGCTCCGGGCGATCCTGGGAGCATCGCAGTGCATATAATGTAATGAGGTGGGGTTTCCCTTCCAGGCAGAACTGAGAAGGAATGACTGGTTATGAGCACCATGTTATGTGCTCCTGGAGACTGCAGCTGAATGCCTTAGCTGTAAGACAATCAGGGCACAAGTCCTAAAAAAAGAAGTGGGGGGACGCTGACGTCACGACAGGAAGTGACGTCACGAAAGGTGGCTTGCACCATCAGACTCATTGCCTCCCCTTGCTCACCCCTTAGATGCGATTGCATCAGAGAAGCCAGCGCGTGAGCAGCGTTCTGAATGAGCTCCGATCTCGCCCCAGAGAGGCCAAAGAGTGAATGTGTGGCTCCATTTGCTCCAGTTATCGAGCTCCCGGTAAAATAAGTGGGGGGACGCCGTCCACCCGCGTGGTACCCCGACTCGAGCCCTGAAGACGATTGTATTTGAAGGAAATGTTGATTAGCTAACCTTAGCGCCCACGGTTGAATGCTAAAGTTGTCTTAACAAATCAGCATTTTTATCAAGTACGGTGCAACTTGTTTATTAACACTCTGAGCCAGGGCTTAATTTGTAAAAAAAAAAAAAGTTAGTGCCAGAGCCCTTCTCAGGAGGTCACTGCAGCTTTCATCACCCATTGCCGCTGCCAGCCTGGCCAATGACAGTACCAACACAATTACTATCAATTACACTCTTACAAGTGTGACAGGTCATAGTGTTCCAGGCCACCCAAAGCTATAACAATTGCATGGGTTGTAGGTATTATTAATTTTTAATGTACATTGAATTATTAAACATTGTTATTGTACCCATCTCAAAATTAGATAGACAGGGCTACCATGTGGTGGACTGTCATTAGTGCAGGTGTTGAGAAATAAGTGCAGGTGTCGAGTTCCAGAAACCACTGTCTCAAATTAAGCACTACTCTGAGCAGAGGGCAATGACACTCTCTTGTAATGCTGCAGTTGTCTCAAACAGTCAGGTTTGCGTGGGGGCAGTAACAGGCGTTAACAGGTGTTAACCCTTTAAGCAAAGTGGTGGGATAGTCTCAATTAATTCAGAAGGTTTATCAAGTGGAGGGTAACTGCTGCTGATTGCCTGCATTCTAAATTGTGGGAAAGGGAGTAGCACAGGGGTTCTTAACCTTTTGACTTCTGTGGACCCCCACTTAATCATTTTTGGAATCTGGGGGCCCCCACTAAGTAATTACTGGAAGCCGAGGACGCCGGCTTAAACAGTTTTGATAATTTGAACTACAAAATAGTTCATAAAAAATACAGAAATGAGCATTCATTACACAAATCTACAAATTATGAAATATTTTGTTTAATTCACAGAAAAATATTTAAAAATCTAAATTTGATTGCAAAGGTTGGAGCTTTTCTAAATTCAATTGGGGAGACTCGTTGTCCATACTTATTGTGTTTGATGCATGTGCACTGCTCCCATTATTCAATCTGCGGATACTAACTTAATTTTTAGCTTCCAACTTCAAATTCCTTCACATTTACAGAAGGTTTTTACATTTTCAATTGTAAATGTTGTTTCTTTATTAACATACACTTTATTAATCTGTTAATATTATTTAATTTTCTAAGCTAAGCAGTCGTGGACCCCCTGAGTAGGCTTCACAGACCTCCAGGGGTCCTCGGACCATATGTTAAGAAGCACTGGTGTAGCAGAAACATGAAGCAGACAAGGGCAGTCGTGGAATCTATCTGCCTGTTGTGTCATAACAGGGAAATGAGTGTTAGTAACCTTGTTGTCTCCATACGATGGGTGTTAACAGCTCTTGATTGTCATTTTCCCTATTTATGTGGTGTGTCTTCAACTCAGCTGTAAAATTGTTGGGCAGACAATTAACAGTGCTTTACTTCCTGAGCAAAGCAATTAATATGTGTTAACGCACTGAGCACAGGGCAATAAGTCACCCACATGGAAGTCTGAGATAGTTATTTGCCTATCCCCAGAGCCACTGGAGCTATGTGATTTTGTGGCCTCAGGGTTTTATGCATAATTAATTTGTCGTTTTAACCACATAACACACCATCTGCTACATAATCTGCAGATTTATCAAAAATAAATTGTTTAGAGCTGAAACGGATCAAAAGTTACAAAGAACTCAACAACGTGTTGTAGCGCAGTGGAAAGCCCTTTGCAAAGGTTGACTGGTCCACTTTCTGTTGCTTATTACTGTATTTGGGTGTTATTCTGGTACTACTGAGATGAAACATTTCCCCAGACACTTTTAACCTGTTTAAAAATGACAAAATAATGAAGTAATACTATCGCAAAATGTGCTGTGTACATTGTATATTTTGGCTTTTCTTGCCTCATAAGTTAGTCAACCGTGCCATATAATTTGGTCCTCCCCTGCCACATAATTCCAGTGGCCCTGCCTATAGCGTTTCATCACTTGCTCTCACTTTTGCAATTAAGAGCAGGTCAGCAAGGTCACCAAAGGACGGTGCAGCGTGTAAGGGCTATTGCATGCTCGTCCAGCTGGTGACTTATGCACTGTGGCAGCTGCAGCTGATGTGATGGATAGAGGGGGCGTGTTTGCTGTGCAGCGCTTGTCTAAAGTAGCTGTTAACTGATGCACAAGTCCATTTGTTTCTGTCAAAACCGGTGAAAGGCCCTATGAAGGATTTGTACTTGCGCCACCCAAGCATCCATGCCAGGGGAATGGACTTCACGGAGGCAGGAAGTGTTTGCAGATAGTACCCTGATGCAAACAATTCTTGGCTTAGATTTTGTGCCCGTGCAAAGTGATGCAAAACTAAACAAAGTCTTTCAAGAGTGTTTACAATCCAGGACAAAAGCGCTCAAGGTGTTTTGCAGCGCAAAAACCTCCTTCACTGCCTTGCATGGCGTTGTGTCAAGGTGGTGTTACTGGGGCAGATCAATGCAAATACCCATAGGTTTTGATTTAAAGCCTAATCTACTAAAATACCCTGATTGAGATTTTCCTCAAACACTAAGACCTCCTTGAACAGTGGGTGGTGCATTTATATCTCAAAAACACAGCACACATCCAATGCAACAGATCATTTTGTAGTGGAAGGGTGCGCTTCCAGCTCAAATCTTTACTAGACAGCGCACACTCATCCCTACATCACGGTGAAGGCAATGCCCTGCGCAAGTTAGCCTGCTTGCGTGCCAGCTCGGGGGATGCCAGCACCAGCAGGCCATTGTTTGTAGATATTAGCCCTGTGCTATGTTTTCCCCCTTGTGTAGCGCATTGACGCAAAATTAGCTGCTGCGCTGTATGAAAAATTAGTAAATCCGGACACCTGTTTCTAAACGGGCTTTTGTAGGACTAGAGCAGGGCACACGAGCTAAATAACAGTGGGGTGAAATATGCAGACGCCTAGTACAACTGCAAATACTGCTCAATGGAGACACTTGGAATAAGGGTGTGGGTGAGGCTGGGATGGGCAGTGTTGCTTTTTGAAAATTAAATGCACTGTGAGCAAGGGCAGGCGCCCTGAGTAGGATCTGAGGTGCTGGATTTGAACCTACCAGTTCCATATGTGTTATTGAGTAATGGTATTCTAAGCCTTTGATGATCAACAGTAAAGGTCAAAGGTTGAACTGGCTACATGTGCGCACAGGGCGAGGAGTGCGACTGCCCATTCTGTGGAAAAAGAAGAAGGGCGTTAAAGGCAAATACATCGCCGCCTGTTTTGAGTTGCCAGCTTGACTCAATCCATCTCTAACTGCGGAGGGTAGGAATGCCTCAGCGGGCTGCATTCAACCCATCAATGAAGTATTTCATGCTTTGTTACCAGCGAGTTGTTGATTAGCCCAAAGAAAATAGGCGACAAGGGTCTCGCGCCTTTTTACCTGGCTAAGTGAGTGCGATCCGTGGGTCTCTGTCGCGTGCTGCGTGTCCTTTGTCTCCCTGTCACCGTGTATGAGTCAGCACCTCTGGGTGCAAGCTGCAAAGGGCTGCACGGTGTCATTTCATTACAAGAGTGTCGTGTGCCCTAATGCAAGAAAGGAAATGCACTACCCTGTTGCTGCTGTAGCAAACGACAGGCATATCTGGCGTGCTGGTGGCTCTTCCCATCTCGGGGCGCCGGTGCCACTGAACCTGCTGCAACCACAGTGCCTCTCCAGGGGCCGCATAGACATGTTTGGGTACAAGTATTTGAATCGGATGAAGCGCAGACGGCCGCACGGTGCACGAGGCTGAATGATGACACCTCAAGAGTGTTACGGTTGCACCACAGGTGCACGGAGCCACGCGCCAGATCACAGCGCGAGCGTCGGTAAAGCGAAGGGAGATCTTGCAGTGCACAGGTGCAATAACAGAGGCTGGCACTACTGGCAAGTGGGGGTTCTCGATGTGCTTCGAGTGAGCAAAGGTGCAGGCGCCGAGTTGGATCTATTTTATCTCGCGTATTATGGTTGGTGCCATGTGCACCTGCGCTGCCTCTCAAAAACAGGATCATGCAAAGGTAACCTGCCTTTACCAGGTGTAAATCACAAATCTGCGAGCACTCTGTACTAACGTGTCCCTGAGAACCGTACCTGCTGTCTGCAGTTGCAGCCTCCCCCACGTCACCCCATACAGCTGTTTGAGGCATATGTTGTATTGCAAAATCCACACTAATTAACCAGACTCTAGCAGTCTGTGTATCCTGATCTGCTCAGCTGTGGGCAGAGCGAGTCCCGGCTCAGCCTTGCCTATCTACGAAGCTACTCTTAGTCAAGGACGTACAGTGCAGCCTGCAGTGAGCAGCAACGACTAGCGCCTTAAGAAGCGTTCAGGATTCAACATTTGGAAGAGTTCAGACAGCGTCCTTTCAACGGTGCTTGGGGCTTCTGAGCGTGCAATTGTTGCCTGGACGGGGGGCAGTGGGTGGAAGGGTGTGTACACGTAAAGACACAAAAAAATGGTTTCCAAAGATAAACTTGGAGAGGACATTTGAGTGTGAGGAATAAAGCGATATAGCTGCACTTAAATGCATGTAAAAGAGGGCCAAATGGAAGAAAGCTGGTATAGGGTGTGTTCTCGAGTAACGAGCCCCCTGTGACTCGGTGGGCCGGCAGTGTTGCACGCTCGCTACTGCCACATGATGTGAGGTCAAGTTCACGAGTGACAATCTCGATCATGTCGACCTCTTCAGAAGTCAGCAAACGAGAACCCTCCAGAGGCATGAGGCACAAGGCCATGTGGAAGATACCTAGCCATTCTCGGTGCTTAACCCAGAATGGTGGAACCTCCTGCAAAACTTGGTGGGGCCCTTGAATTGAATTGTTAATGTGCCCAGTCACGTCACCTCGCGGATATACAAAAATGTCTTAAGAAGTCTAGGACCCCTCAAGCTACAGCATCTGTTTTCTGAAATCTAACCCACGTGAATCCGTACAAACACCGGTGTACCAAGAGCCACAGAGGGAGCGCTGGCTGCTCCAGGGGTCACGAAGGCTTCGCACTTCTTCGGAGGTTACAGTGTCGCTAGTAGGTGCGCTTGGAAGGGCTCGCCGTTTTGCTGCTGCACTGCGCTGTCTGAGGTGAATGCGTTCAGCACCCTGGACAGCGATCAGTCACTTGTATGCACTGGAGCTGCACTGTCTTGGCGCTGTCCCCCAGAGGTGCACCTGCAGGGTTAGACTGGTCTGTAGGACGATCTGGCAGTGCCAGAAGGGCCAGTGTGACAGGTCAGGATGTGGGCCTGATTTTTTGGCTGTTTGCGGGACCGTTTTATGACATGGGGGGGGGTCGGTTTTCATTGTTGATTTCCCTGGTTTTACCACCGGATTTGCCTCCAGCAAGCACATATGCGCAGTCCCCCATGCCTTGCAAACACCTACAGCATGTCTATGCAAGTTTACAACTGCCCTGATTTGAAAATGTAGGATGCAAATCTTTGCAGTCTCCCATACCTTGCAAATACAGCATCTATAAAGCATCTCTGTAGAAGTTCAAAACGGCAAAGGTGGGGCACTTTTTTAGCAACCTGCTTCCCTGTTGGTGGCGGCTTTTATTTTGGTGCCTGGGCCTATTTTCTGACCCAGACCGACCCTGTGCAGCTCGACGAAAAGTTATTCATTATGTAGAAGCCGTGTGCAACTAAATAAGCCATTGCTTCTTTTAGCCACACATTTCTGTTTTTGTAATTTAAATGAGTGTCTTTCAATACGTCTGCCGATAATAATAGTGTATTTCATTTCCTTCAGGATTCGCTAAATGACACAAAAATCCCAGAACTGCACAGCTGCTGGGTTCTCTGAGCTAACAAACACCCTCACATTTGGCTGATTGTTTCTGTCCAAGTGAACCCACTTTAAGATTGAACGTAAACATAATGATACGTCACATGCCAGTAGCAGAAGACAAGGATTCAGCACTGAAAGTGGCTTGCCTCACGCCCGACTGCTGTAAAAAAGTAACCGCAGTGTTCGTTAACACACAAAGGGGGTTTCCTCGGTGGCTTTGAGGGGGGGCAGGGAGTTTCCTTAGGGCCACGGGATTTCCATAAGGGGTTTTCCACAGGGGGCAGGCTCCTTACCTCACTTAAACGCGGGAACTCGTTCTTTACGATGCTGACCACGGGGATCTGTAGAGTCGAGGAGAGAAACTCCAGTTCCAGCATCTCCCCGCGGCTCTGAGGGAAGGCCAGGATGGCGCTGACCCCCTGCACCACCACCGTGTGGCAGACGCTCTGCAGGAACGACATCGGGTCACTGCTCCAGGAGGAGCTGGTCGAAGAAAAGGGGAAGGCGGGCAGGTCCCCCAAGCCCGCTTCGATGGCCATCACCACTTCCAGGGACAAGTTGTAGGGCAGAAGCGCGGGCATCCGGTTCAAATTATCCACAGCAAAAAGAAGAGAGTCCCTGGGGAAGAGCATTTCATCCTCGCTCTCTTGGTTCCCAAATATCCCGGGGCCGAACCCCCAAGTTTTGCCCAGCGTGGTCCCGATCCACTGCCGGCGTAGTTCCTTTTTCCCTCCAGAGAGGGCGCTGGGCGCCTCTTCCCCGCGGTCCTTCCCCGTGACAGCGTCTCCCGGAGGCTCGGTCTCCTTGTGCTGCCTGTCCTGCCCTGTCTCCGCCGGCTCTGTCCTGTGGGGCGGGACGTCACTGTGAAGCCAGCCTTGTAAGGTGTGCTGCTGCACCGGGACCCCCCTTGTCCTCCAGGGCTGGAGCTGCACCGCCCCGATCCTCACCGTGTGGCCGATGCGCTTAAGGATCTGACAGGGCTGGGGGTGGGAGGACGAACCCGGGACCCTGGCGAGCACCAGGGCGCAGGGGACCAGCAGGCAGAGCCTGCTCACCATCAACCACCACCAGCTCAGAGTCAACATCACTGGCAGGTGGGGGACGTGTCAAGGAGTGGGAAGAGGGGGCGCAGCAGCCGGGTCCCCTCTGAACCCGGGTCTGGTCTCACAAGCTACGGGCAGAGAGAAACTGCAAAAACCTCCCCCTCATGGAAACTTCTGAGCACCGCTCACCTCCATACCAGAAGAAAAAGAAAAAAAAACCTTCACAACCAACTACTCATTCTTGTCGTCGAAGTCACCATTTGTAATCGTCCAACCGACTCAAAGCTGAGGGGCACCATGGACAGGTATGTCTCCCCTTCTCACTCTGCTCCGGAAGTGTCATGATTGCTTTGCAGTATAATCCCATGGATCAGACGCAGCTCCCACGAGGCAGTTCTCTTCTTCTTGGGGTACCACTGAAGGAGCCAGGTGTTGTAGATGGCATCAGATGGCACCCGGAATCCAGCAGGGACTCCCCACGCTGCCTAGGCTCACCCTCTCTCAGTGCGGCTTCATCTTCCCGCCCTGGGCTGCTTGGTGGTGACTTCAGTGGAGCTCGGGCGCCAAACTTGCTGCTGCTTGGCTCTTGCTGCTGCTGCTGGCTGCACTCGGTCGCTTGGCTGCGCTAAACTCCCACTGATGCTGCCAGCGCCGGCTGCAGCGCAGGTGGCTCAGAGCCCGGAGCAGCGCGCGCCACGGCGCATGCCGCGAGATGGGTGTCCGCCCAGGGTGGGAGGGACTACAGGTCCCGAGATGCCCTCTGCCGGAGGTGTGAGGATCCCGGGGCTGCGAGACGTCAAAGACGAATCCCCTGTGACGGTCCTTTTGTGCTGGACCCTGTGGTATTGCTTAAGTTGCAAACAGTGGGTGTCACAGCCACATTTCACCTGCATGCTAAACACTGTCAATCGCTGTACGTTGAAAGGGGGTGTCTCGAGTCCAAGGCACTGGGATTACACCCAAAGGAACGCGCATCTCCTCTCTCAGCTGGTAGAAGTATACCCCGTAAATAGCCGCTAGTACCCCTCGGTCATTTGGATAAGATCAACTGTACTACCTAGTACCATGTCCAGGACCCCTGTCCGGCTCTGACGTGACAGAAAGTCCAACCTATTCGTCTAAAAGTTCGACCAATGACCAGCTGAAAGAATAGCCAAGCCTAGAATATTCTTTCATCATTCATCCATTCATTCACGTTTAGCAATTACACCTCAAGAATCCCATTCAAGCATCTTTTGCTGAAGCGCCAGCATTTCCCTTTCTGCTGCAGCTGTGTTTCTGCTGAGGAGTGCCGCACACGTCCAGGAAACGAAGAAGGCAGCGGTGTTATGAGATGTTGATAGAAGAGGGCTTATGTGGCACGAAGAGGCGAAGAGAGGGGGCGAGAGACGCAGGAGGGGACTGGGAGGAGTTTGGGGAGGGTGGGGCGGGTAGAGAGGCAGAGACAGACGGGCGGGAGCCTTCATTTCTTTGACTAGGATGGCAGGGGTGTATGTACATCCTTCGTGGTGAACGGGGAGGGACTGGAGAAGTCTGAACTGCTCTAAAGGAGGGCACAATATGCAAGAGGTGTCCACGGGGGACGGCACTGGATGAAGAAAGTAGGTTATAAGAGGGGGTGAGTGGGCAGGTGGGAGTCAGGGGAACAAAGATTAGAAGACAAAAGGTTTGGTAAGTGGGAAACAGCAACGTTTTTTTTTGGGTGGGGGGTAGGATGGAAGGATGGTGCATGAAAAGATGGCTGGTGGAGAATCAGTTTACAGGTAAGGAGGATGACTGGAGTCAGTGTTTAATTTTAGCCGTGGTTTCTGGTGCTCGCACTAGCATTTAATTGTCAACAGAGCGACCGCGCTTGTGACAGTCTGCCACAAGGTGACGCTGTTTTGCTAATTTATAGATGACCATAACAACAGTCAATTATTAATTCAACATAGATTAAAAATGACTATTATCTGTCGCCCAAGCCATTCTTAAACATTTGGGGGCCTGGAATAGTCCGAATTGTCACACTTGTAGAAATGTGAAGGTTAGTTGTTGTGTTGTTACTATCATTGCAAACACAGGGAGATGATGGATGGAGCGCTGAAACGTTTCAGACACTCGCCCCCAGTCACAGATCTGGGTTGAATCCATCATCGTTCTTTAGCTCACTTCGCCACCTCAGTTCAGACCCAGCTATATGCAAATCAGTCTTGACCCTGTGCCTCAAACTGGAATGGCATGGTGAGCAAAAAAACGATGGATTTAGGCCCAGATCTCTGTACTGGGGTGAATGTATGACATTGTTCTGCATTCTGTCCATCTAGTGTTCTTTTTACATTTGTCACCCCGAGTGGGATGGGTATGCCCAGACGTGGGTCCCGTGCTCTCCATGCAACTGGAGTCAAGCTATCCTGGCTGATGAGGGGTGAAACCCCGAAACCAGTCCTAGGATGCTTGTTTCCAGTCCAGGGAGGACCTGGCCTGGCAGTTCGGGCTGGACTGTTCCCATTGGGTGCAGGATCAAGACTGATTTGCATATGGCTAGGTCCAAACTGGAATGGCATGGTGAGCAAAAAAACGATGGATTTAGACCAAGATCTCTGAACTGGGATGAATGTATGACATTGTTCTGCATTCTGTCCATCTAGTGTTCTTTTTGCATTTGTCACACCGAGTGGGACGGGTATGTCCAGACGTGGGTCCCGTGCTCTCCATGCCACTGGAGTCAAGCTATCCTGTCTGATGAGGGGTGAAACCCCAAAACCAGTCCTAGGATGCTTGTTTCAAGTCCAGGGAGTACCAGGCCTGGCAGTTCGGGCTGGACTGTTCCCATTGGGTGCAGGGTCAAGACTGATTTGCATATTACTGGGTTCAAACTGGAATGGCAAGGTGAGCAAAGAAACAATGGATTTAGGCCCAAATCTCTGTACTGGGGTGAATGTATGACATTGTTCTGCATTCTGTCCATCTAGTATTCTTTTTGCATACTATCATTGGCAGGATGGCAGGGGCGATGTGTTTTGCAAGCTGCAGTGGGCGCCTGACTAGAGCCCTGACACTTATTTTATTTACAAATCAAGCACTGGCTGGAGTGGACAATTACAAAGGAGTTTTGTATTTAATTTTGCAGTTTCATATAGCGCTTTACGTGAGAACTAGATGCTACATTTTCTTTTTCTTCTTTTAGGCATGGAGCAGGTTGTGTATTTGCCCAGAACCACAGGAAGTTGAGCCGAAGCCAGGGCTTGAAACAAGTTTAAAGTTTCAAAGTCGGTGGCTTCAGCAGATAGGCCACATCTCCTCCTGTAGTAGTTACAAGTTGGGTTGTGGAGTGAAAGGTTGAAGCAGGAGGAAAAGTGATAGTCGAGAGATGTGACGGGTTAGGAACAGGGAGCCACTAGAGAGCAAGACAAGGGGTTGAGGTAGGAAAGATCTTGCAAGGAGGCGGGAAAGACCTTGCAGTAAAGGTGGGATGAGATATGGTGCTTTCATTTGGAATGAGACGTCGCTGCGTTGGTACAGCTTCCGGAGTGATATGCCCATTCTGCTGATTGCGGTTACTCCAAAGGGGAGGAAAGTACCCCAAGGAGGAGAAATGAAGGGTCTATATGTTCAGTGGGATCTTTAGGATTCTATGGGAGACTTGGATACTCAACTACCCTATAGATAGGAATCTAAGAGTTCAATGTACAGTGTCATTGGGGAAATCCAATAGACGATGCAGCTTCCCAAAACCACCAGTTCACATAGGAATCTATAGGGTCCACCTGGCAGGCAAAACATATAGGAAGATGTAGGGCCTGATGTATGAAGCATTTTAGTAATCACAATTACTCATATTCTGCGTTTGCAACTGTTAACATTTTTGCTATGTACTAATCCCATTTTAGGAGTCAGAAAAGGATTTGCCACTCCTACAGTGAGATTCTGTATAAATATCTGTATCTTGAAGGGACGTGTTGTAGGCAACTCTTCCAAATACCGAATCAGTATCATAGATACCTATGCTTTGCAACTGAAATTCAATTACAAAGCATTGAAATTTTGCCAAACCCCAAGTTGGGGTGGTAACTCATTTTCAAAAGGAATAGGGAACCTTTAGGAACCTATAAACACTGAAGATGTATGCTAATGCATTCAGTCACAATACAAATATTAAACAAGTGTTGCTACCCACTGTTACCAAAAAAGGCACAAATGTAGGTACACTTGCAAATAAGTTGGCCTGCTTTTTGTCTTGCGTGCCAGGTCACGACCTTTGCAATTGCGCCCCTGCAAAGCAATGTCAAGGCACTGGCCACAAATCAAAGATGGCAGGCTGCTTCAAGCCCAATGGGGTATGGCTGAGCATGGAAGTGTGACAGCTGATGTGATTGGTCATTCACTTATGGACTCAAGGTCAATTGGTGCTGGCGAGGAGACATGCAGGTGGAGCACAGCCCACTGGATACTGCACCTACAGTGTAGAGGAGAAAAGCAGATTCGAATGTGGCCAGTTTGATGAAAGCCTCAAAAAATGAAGATGAAAGCTAATGCAGTCAGTCACCATTGCTCTCTGCAGTTCTGTCAACTATAAAAAAAGATCACAATCTGAGAGAGTATAAGGGTCCTGGAAGGGGCAGAGGCTGGAGAAGGGGGGGGCGGGTCCTGAGGCCCATCATAGCCTAAGCAACCATGGTGGATGCCAGGAAGACGGAAGGGGCTTTGTGCCAGCAGTAACTAAATATCCACTGCTAACCACCCTCAAAACACAAATGCTTCTGAAGCAGTCTCTTTTGACCATGTATAATGGAAGGTTGTTTCAGAAGCTGTAATGGATCATGTATGTGCGGAGCCTACACACACGGGCCGGAAACCTCCTCCAGATAGGAGTTTCCAGGTCGCTCTGTGTTCACCTTGTTATATTGGCTCTTCAGCGGGTGACTGAGTGATGGAGTTCCAATAGAATGTGATACAAAGGGCCAGATTATGACTTTTGGCTGTGCGGGGCGGCCCGCCAACGCAACGCCCCTGCACCGCCAAGAGTTGCTGCCGCTCGCTCTCCAGATTACAAGTAATTTTTTATGGTCTGGTGGGCGGGAGGCATGATGGTGCCACTTTCAAAGGTGGCGAAAGGCACTGCAAAGGGAACACCACACAGGTTTCTGCATGACATGGACTGTAAAGTCCATGCCGTGCAGGAACTGGGGTGCATGCACACAGGGGGGTACATGTTGTGACCCCCTGCATGCATCCCCAGGCTGAAGGGGCACATGGGGCCCTGTGGGGCTCCCTTTGTTTCAGCACCCTAGCCTTTTCATGGAGGAAAGACCTCCATGAAAACGCTGGCGGTCCTGAAACTTGTGATATGCATGGCGGTACCACAGTGGCACCACCTGCATCTTACAATGGCCCTGACCACCGCGCCACCGCCAGGGAACGGTGGTTCCCTGGCGGAGGCAGAGGTCCAATTATGGTCCGACCGCCCAACTCGTAATTGGGTGGTCGGACTGTCCGTGCGGCGGTGGCTGGACCCCCACTGCCGTGCCACCACGAGTCTGGCAGTCCTCGGACCGCCAGACTTGTAATTAGGCCCATAGTGGTATCGTGCTAGTTGCCAGGTTTGTCACTGTTATACATTAAAATCACAAATAAAGGTTGAATAGGGCATTAATCACTTTCTGATTAGTTGCCCAATAGTTGCACAGGCACTAGTCCTTTGCAATATACAGAGATCTTTTCAATAAACACTGTCCAGAAATACAGTAATGCTATGATTTAACACAGCAGTGCCCTTCCAGCTCCTTTTTAGGCAATTCTCAAAATGTTTGTGGTTTTGCGTGACGTGTAAAAGCACTTAATAGGAGCCAGAAAGTGGGGACCACCCAATATCATTAGGTAGTTTTTCATATTTACAGAAATATTGACATATCACCACCTCTAGCCACACTTTGCGCTGAATGCTTTAAGTTGAAGACCAAATATTCCTCTCCATTAAGGCACTAGACAATTACCTTCACGATTGCGCCAAACTGGTGGCGTGTTATTTGTAATGGGCTCACTAACACCCAAACACACAGTCTACTACAACCGGGACACAATATGCGGCAACGTAACACATTTCATATCTTACATTGTGCAAGTAGTTTGTAGGTATATACTTCTTGGAAAACGGGTCCTTTCTTGCAGGCTGTTAATATGCAAATATTAGTCACCAAGCCTGGTGGGAGACTGCCACTGGAGCTTTTTCACTGCACGACATTTCAGCCCTCATGAGCTGGCCTTCGTGGCTTTCATTTGCCAAACCTGCTGTGCCATTTCTCTGACAGCCCTTCTCTCAGCTGAATGTCTCTATGGGCCTCATTGTGAGTCTAGGCATTTTATAATGCCCCTGATAAACAACAATCCCACAGGGTACTTTATTTATCTGGTGCAATAAATAACACATATAATGAGTTATTGGGGATTAACAAGCAGACTTTGGTGGTTAGCACACCAAAATCCACACGATACGGTAAATGCCATAGGTTTTTCACTGTTAAATTTTGGCAGGTTTGACCTACGGGAATTTAATGAAGCTTGAGTTATTTATCACATCCAAAAATTATCGGATGCGTTAAATACCTTCAGACTTGTAATTTCGACTCGTGGGTAAACAGGGGGTTACACATGGGTCAGGCTATAACAAGCAGCTCGTAAGAGGGGTCTTAATGTTAGTTGCACTGCTAGCCTTGACAGAAGACGTCACCAAAAAATCTTGGATTTCATCGATTTTATCTCTGCGTGCTGAAAGTTCCATAAATGACAGCGAAAACTCTGGTTCCTCCTTAATAACAAACATTACAGAATAATTGTGTCTGTCTTATGAATCCCAGAGCGTTGTCTAATGTATTTAAGATCATCATTATTATAATATTCACTTGAGAAATGTTAGATATTTGTAAATTGAAAGAGCCAGTTGAAATGCAGCCCGTCTAATCTGCTCAAGCGAAGACCTCAAGAGAAAAAGTACCTGATTAAAAAAATGATAAACCCATCTTGTAATAACACATATACATTATAAAACCACAGATTTCTATTCAAGAAAAAAAAGCATATTATTTTATGTCAATGGCTTTTTAAACAAGGATATTTCCTACGCTGTCATTAACTAAATGTGTTTCAAATGCTGTTTGTGTCAGAGAAACACTTACTGTCTCTCTCAGGCTTTCAATTTCCCATCCCTTATTTCAGTAAAATTGTCAAACTAGATATCTACGAACACCTGAAGCAGTAAACACTATTCGTTATCAAAGAGCTCCTTTTAGGTCTTGCTACAGTCAGCTTGAACTGTTGTTAGGTCTCGCTATAAATAGATTTAGCTGTCTGTTGCAAGATCTCTTGCAAATAGATCAAAAAGAAGAAAAAAGAAGCAGAAAAAAGCATAGAGAGTGTGTTTTGGGTAGGTTCTCTCCAGCCATTGGCTTTCATGTGTTTTAAATGGCTGTTCACTGCGTGGCGTGGATGGGCTGTTCGTTAACGCGAAGGCATTTTGAGGATCGTTACATTGCCCTATATTTGTCTTCCCTTTTGATTTAGGTGTCATGGAGTCCTTTTTGGTAAAGTGTAAATGCAGCATGATGCTTACCTAGAGATTGAGACTGGGCTTGTGTTCTTTGATGTATGTACTTTGCTAGCACAACAGCATTGTAATTGTTGATTTATGGGTTTACTGCTTTCTGTTTAGATGCCTAAACTTGCCGTAAAGTAAAGGCACAATGATAGTCACCAATGCTTCAGTTACTCACATGGTAATCACATTATTCTACTTCTTTTCCCTTTTCTGAATCCTTGCACCATATGGTGTGTACACACCCTGGAGACAGGCACCACATTTCCTACCTAAATGGAAAAACATGTAAACTCCTCCCCCTTCGGTTGTGCTTATAAAATACCTCCTTCCCCCTGAAACATCCGAAGTTGACTTCAAGAGCAGCCAAGGAGACTGCAATCGGAGCCAGGCATACAGAAGAGATGCTGGGAAGATCACAAGGAGGCAAAATCAGAGTGTTAAGATTATCTGTAAGTAATGATCACTTACTAATCAAAATCCTTAGTTCATCTGGATGCGCCAAAACAGGCAGAACTGACACCAATCACCCACAAAGGTAGCCAGCTGGAAAGGACAAAGCCCAGCTATGAAGGTGAAGCACCACAACCAGAAGCACAACAAAGCCCCAAGTGCCTGTGCCAAAGCAAGCCAACATGAACTAGAAGCTCAAAAGGCAGATGGCACAACTGATGCACCCCGAGGAGAAGATAATCTGTCCCAAAATTAAGGAGCACCTGCAGTAGTGACCTACAAGAGGCAACAAGAGGGCCAAGGAGGCCATAGACAGCAGCAGTAACTCAGTCAGCAGTGCAGGGAAAGGGTCTAAAGGGAACAAAACACAAGCATGAAGACTCTCCAATAAAGCAGGCACTCTCCAGCTAAAGACAAAATGAGAGTTCATGGAACAGAATGTGACCAAACCCCACCTCCTAGTGGGATGCAGGAACAGTCCTGATCCAAGGCAGGAGAACGCGGCTCCTAAAACAAGCCCAACACCAAGCACCCTTGAAATCACAGGGGAAAGGCCACACACAGATAAAACAGGACACAAGAGGACATTGACCTGAGCAGGTTACTAAAGGCACATCTGAGCGATTGCCAGTTGTATAGACTGTTTGCAAGCATTCCTCCTGTCACCTTTTGTGTGTTTGTTGTAGCACCATTAGTGTCCTAGGCTATGCCCAGACGTGGATCCACATGATTCAAGCTATTCCATACAGATGAGACCAAACAAGGCCAAAATGGGACTGGGGTTGCTTATTATCCCTTCTGGAAGGGACCTTACCTGGCATTTCATGATGAGCAGCTCCCATGAAGAGCAGGGTCAGTACTGATCTGTATGAGGTCTGTCTTCAGTGTCACAGTGGCTTAAAAGTGGTGGTTTGGAATATTATCCAGAGGGATTGCCATTGGTTTAGACTGTTTGTAAGCATTATTTCCCATCACCTTTTGTGTGTTTGATGTAAACCCAAGGGGAAGACAGAGAAGAGTCAACAGTCACCCACAAGATAGAAGATCAGTGTCCAAGGGGACTGGTATATCAGTGTAAAAAAGAAAACCTGGAAAGGCGCCAGCAGAAGTTTACCCTATTTAAAGGCTAGGACCCATCAATCCACGGAAGGAGATAAACCCAGAGGGCAAACTAAATACAGGCAGGCACAGGGCCTCCAGGATATAAGCAAAATGTGCTGGAAAACCGAACCTGAAGCAAGAAACCAAACAGCCACAGCCAAGAGCAGATGCAGCCCCTGCCCAGGGCCCAGTGGGAAGCACCATTCTCACAGAAAAAAAGAGAGAAGGGTCAAGCTCTGAGTGAAAGAGAGTGTAAGCCAACAACAAGGCACTCAGTAGTAGGCAAAGTAGACCATGGGAAAGTCAAGCTTTTATCCCAGCAAGAAGTCAAGTGGGAGGAACTACTAGAATCCTCAGCCAACAGACTGAACAAAAAAGGGTGCAGCAACTCGAAGACATATTTCCAAGCGATATGCACTAAATCACCCAGAATTTTAAGAACTGTATGGTGGCCATCATCAATTGCATGAAGGATAATTTCATTAAACTTTTTTTTGTTGAAATTTTTTATTGAGTTTTGTCAATGGTACATAAAATGCTGTCAAACGTAACAGATCATACAGTCAACCAAAATGCATCCCAACTCGGGGAACAGAACCCCCTGCCATGCACGATATTGCTGATTCGATTATGCATGTTCATTGCTGCGTATAGTACATTTACACTCTGAAATGCATACATCCTAGAATTGTAATAGTCAATATTTGTCCGGGACTCTTGTGTTTCTATGGGTTGACAGGTATATCTCTGGGCATGCGGCCACAGGTATACATACCTATACTCTGCACAATGACTGCCTCCGGTGTCACTTGCTCACGTCTGCAGTGGGGTAATGGACTGCAATATACTATCGACTATCTTGAGGGGTGGTGCCCTCTTGAGCTCTGGCCCCCTCATGCATCCCAGGGGTGGTTTCCGTACTTTCCATTATGGAGAGGAGGTATGTTGTCAGGGTACCCCATATGTCTCTAGGCCTGGAGGTGGGCGGGAGTAGTTCGGCGTAGCTAAGTGATTGCTCCTGCCATGTTGTGAGGTCGTCTAGCCAATCTTTAAATTTGGGAGCCCGGCCACGCCCCCATCTGCATGCTACCTTACGCTTAGCGATTAGGAATCCTAGTGCCAAATACTTTTTATATGGGGTATCAACACAATTTGTACATCCCAATAGGGCCATGGCTGGTGATACTTGTAGCGGCGTGCCAATCATTTGTGCCATACCTGCAAACACCTGTTCGCAGTAGTCTAAGATTGCCGGGCATAGCCAGGCCAGGTGAAGAAAGTCAGCTCCCTCGCCTCCGCACCTGGCACATCTGTCATCCTCCCTAAGTTTAAACTTATAGAGCTTGGCGGGGGTGTAGTATAGTCTATGCAGAAACTTATAATGGATGAGCCGCAGTCTACTATTTGCAGTTAATGCCTCCGTCTGCATGCAGCAGAATTCCCATTGTTTATCAGTCAGTTGCACCTCTAAGTCAATGTCCCACTCCGAGTGGGCCTTCAGAAATCGGGGTTTTAGCGCTTTTTGTGTGATGGTAGATGAGTGAAGTGACATGTCGGGGAGTTTCCGTCTGTAGAAGCACGTGAAGCGGTGGTAGTGTGGGTGGCTCTAGGCGGAATGCCGGTGTGGCTGCCTTCACGCTTTGTCTGAGCCTTACGAACATGAATAACTCCATGGTGGTGGGAGTATTTGTGCCGAAGAATTGCTCCTTGGACCGAAAGGTACCCTCCGTGTAGAGGTCTCCCTAAGTGGTAAACTGTACTTTTTCTAGCATTGACCGACATTGTCACTCGTATGTGACCTGGAGGGATGGGTAAAAAATCAGTGGCATTTTAGGTGAGAATAACATGGTTACATCCAGCTTGGTAGCAATTTTCTTCCAAGCTGAGTTAGTACATGCGACCGTGGTGGGATCACGCTCTCGCTCCCTACTGGGGGTGAACAGAAAGCCTGAGGGGGGGGGCGTATACCCTTCCTCTATTGCCAGGTGTGGCGTGAAAGGGGGTGGATGGAACCAGTATGTGGTGATGTGTGCCTGGGCACAATAGTAGTAGAGTTGAAAGTTAGGCACCTCATAGCCACCTTGTGAGAATGGCAACATCAGGGTGTCAAAGCTGAGCTATGCTTGTTTGCCCCCCCATACAAGGCGGTTTGTTTGTGTTTTTAGCGCACTGAAGAAGTGTTTGCCAGGGTTATATGGTATATTGGTGAAAAGGTAAAGAAACTTAGGCAATAATATCATTTTTACCAAGGAGATCCTCCCAGCCATGGAAAGGGGTAGGGCTAGCCACCGCGTGATGGACTCTGACTTTTTCCAGAGTGACTCCGTAATTGGCCCGCCTTAATTCCTCCCTGTTTCTGGTGACCTGAATCCCCAGGTATTTGATTTCCTCGCACTTCCATGTCAGTGGGTAATCTAAAGCGTACGGGGTAGTCGCATCTGTAAGTGGGAAAACTACTGATTTGGTCCAGTTGATGTTTATGCCTGAGATTGCCCTGAATTTAGTAATTTCCCTTAGTAAGGGGTTAAGATTATCTTGCGGATCTTTGAGGTAGAGCGTTACGTCGTTCGCGTAGAGTGAGATTATGAGTTGCCTGGATGGATACACAAGTGCCCGCTCCTTAGGGTGCTGCCTAATGTTTGCGGCTAGCGGCTCTATGGCTAGGGAAAACAGTATGGGGGATAGGGGGCAGCCCTGGCGTGTGCCTCTAGAGATGGCAAAGCCAGGGGACCACGCCCCCATTGAGGAGAACAGTAGCCGTGGGTTGTTGATACAGGAGTTCCACCCACCCGAGGAAGGCAAGCGCATCCCCATATATCGCAGGGCACCTAGGAGATAACCCCACTCAACGGAATCAAATGCCTTGGTGGCATCAAGTAATACCGCGACCGCGGTACTGTCGGGGTCAATATCCTGTAAGACTGCAAGGAGGGTCCGAAGGTTGTGGGACGTCGCGCGGTTTGGGATGAATCCGGACTGGTCCGGTAGAACCAGCCTATCCATTAATAGGTTTAGTCTGTTGGAGAGGACCTTCGCAAGAATTTTGGTATCGCAGTTGATCAGTGAGAGTGGGCGATAAGAGTCGCACAGGGTGGGGGATTTGTCTGGCTTAAGGAGCGATGTGATCAGGGCCTCTCTCATAGTGGTCGGGAGCCATCCCTCCTCCCTGGCCTCGTAGCAGACTGCTTTTAATATAGGAACGAGTTGCGTCTGGTACGTCTTATAAAATTCTATGGGGAGACCATCCGACCCCGGCGCGCGACCTGACTTCATTTGCATGATCGCCTCCGTAATCTCGTCCACCTCGAGCTCCGCTCCCAGGAATTCACGTTGGGAATCTCCCAGCCAGGACAGGGCGGTGTCTTCGAAATATGTGGGGAGGTCAAGTGGTTGTCTCCTATGTGTTGTGTATAGGGTTTTGTAGTATGTCATGAAGGTATGTAACTGCTTGGGGAGGTTTCTGTGGATTTCGCCCTCTGAGTCTTGGATTTCTGCTACATAGTTAGAGAATTTAGGTTGTCTGATAAGGCCTGCTAGTACCTTCCCAGGGCAGCCCCCTTCACCGTATGTACGTGCCACATGATGTTTACCACGGAATTTACATTCCCGGTCGGCAGTATCTTTGTATTCCGTCAGTTTTTCCCGCAACTTGGCCTTGGCAAGACAATCGTCTGCCGTGTCGCTGAGTTCACGTTCCAGTATTTTAATGTCAGCTTCTAACCGGTTGAGGTCGTTCCGGATATCTTTTAGGATGCCCCCACCCTTGGCCATGCAGGATCCCCTAATGGTAACCTTGAATGCATCTCAGACAGTTGTGAGGCTCGGCACAGAGTCCACATTCCGATCGAAATACTCTTGTATTTCTTGATCAATTTCAGCTTTGAAAGCGGTGTCTAAGAGGTGCATTGGGTTAAGTCGCCACCTAGTGAATGGGGGCTGGTTTACAGGAGGTGTTAGCACCATCTTCACCGGGGAGTGATCCGAATAAGTTATCGCCAGGTGAGTAACGGCGTCCACCCAGCCGGCCATGCCAACGGACACGAACCAATAGTCCAACCTGGACCAGGTGGAATGTACGGCAGAGTAGTGCATGCCTTCTTTAGTTGAGGGATGTAAGGGTCGCCATGCATCTAGGAGGTAATTTTCTGATACTATTCCAGCTAGTTGCTTCTGCATGGCAGTGTAGTGTAAGGTGGTTGTGTGGGATCTGTCCATTGCCGGGAACATGGTAGTATTGTCGCCACCCCAAAGTAAATATGTGGAGCCCAAGGATAGTATTTTGCCCCATACGGTGGGGAAGAAGAGGGGATCGTCTACATTGGCACCATAGCAATTGGCAATGGTTACGTCATGTGAGGCCAAGCGCCCCCACATCAGGCAATAGCGACCTTGTGTGTCTGTGGACATACCGCCTAGGGTGAAAGGTGTATTCCGTTTAATGAGAATAGCAACCCCCCTTGAGTAGGTAGAGTAGGACGAGAAGCAGCGGTGGGAGGCCCAGCTAGTGGCAAAGTTGGGGTTTGTGTTCGGGTCGAGGTGGGTTTCCTGAAGTATGGCAACATGCACTTGATGTCTCTCGAGATATCCCAAAACCTGTCGTTTTTTACGCGGGTTGTTTAAACCCCGGACATTCAATGTTAGGCAATGAAGACTAGACTGCATTTCGGAGGTTGTAAGTATTGAAGCTAATGACAACGTGTGGACTGGCTAGTGTTACTAGAATGTGTATGTGTTGAACATGCATATAAATTAAAAATTGTGCCAGGCAAACAGACCCTCCACCCTCCCACTCCGACGACCCCAACTTGTCGGGCATATATTCCCTCCCCCGCATAACTTCTAGAGTAGAAAAAGATAAGATGTACAAGAAAAAGGGGTTCACCCGTGTGGGTAAGGCTAGGGGCCTGCGACTCGCCAACACCCCCCTAATGTCTCACCCATCCACCGCCTCGCGCGGACTGGTACCGGATGTGGGAGGGGGGTGAGCGTCCAGGCTGTAAGGGTCTTTAGTCTGTGCTGGTGATGTGTTAGCAGCTGGAATCAGTGCAAGTCCTGTTGTCCTAGCCTCTGTCATGTTAGGTCGGAAGCTTGACTTTGCTATCTGGGGGGACCACTATTAATCCAGCTTCGACAGCGGAGACGTGGATCTTGAACGGGGCCTATTGGAGGTCCTGGCGGACGATGCCCTCTTGTGCCTTTTCAAGTAGTCCTCAACTTCCTGGGGGTTTTGGAACACATGTTGTTTCCCTTGGTGGGAGATACAAAGCCGCGCTGGATATAGCCTGGCGTAGGGGATACTTAGGGTTTGCAGCTTCTTTTTGACATTGGTGAATTTTCTTCTCGCATCTTGTACATTCTGTGTAAAGTCTGGGTAGAACGCAAGGGTGGTGTTCTCATATTCTACCTTTTTCTTTTCTCGCGCCAGACGTAGCACTGTATCCCTGTCCCGGTAGTTAAGGAACCGGACTATTATTGGGCGTGGTGGTGCTCCTGGAGGTGGCCGTGCATTCAGGGATCTGTGTGCTCTTTCTACGACTAGGTGTTGGGAGAAGGCTTCCGCTCCGAACAGGTCTTTGATTAATGTCTTGATGAAGTCTTCCATGCGGCCCGAATTGGTTGTCTCCGCCAGGCCTAGTATACGTACGTTGTTTCTCCTGGAACGCGCCTCCAAGTTCTCATTTTTTTCCGCAATGATTTTGAGAAGTCTATCCATCTGCGAGATCTGTTCTCTGCTACTCGAGGCGCCATCTTCCAGCTCTGATATTCTGTTTCTGCCTCCGTGATGCGATGGTCGTGTTGTTCTAACTTGTGCACCACGGTCCATATGTGAGTTCAAGGCATCAATTTTGGCATCTATGGATGTGAGGCTAGTTTTCTTGGAGACCAGTAGCGACTTCAAGTCCTCTTCCTGGTTCTCTGGCATCTCAGTCTCTTGGTGCTCGTCTGGAATTTTTGTTTGTTTCCCGTCCGTTCTGCCCATCTTGACCACAAGGTTGAGGATCAACGCCTGTTGTAGGTATACGGGGGGAGAGCTTGGCACTGTAGGAAAGGAATGGGTAAGCACCTCACCTCCACCACTAGAAGGTTGCCAACGCTGGATTCTTGACGGGCAACTCAGTGAGCCGGTGAATCACGGTTTTATCTATGGCCTGCGTAAGTAATTGTTCTTGTGGGGGCCACGGTATGATGTAGCGTGCCTGATAATGCGGTGATGGTGTGGCCTCCGCGTGTGCACCAATAACCCCTTGATAGCGCTGTAGGCTTGGTGGCTGCTGGGAGACGGGGCTCCCTATGTTGCGTGTATCCCTGGCACCTTGAGGTCCAGCTTCAGTAGACTAGGCGTGGGCTGTAGGCTTGGAGTAGGTATTGGGGGTGGTGAGGGGGGGTCGCAGTGACTTCTCCCCGGCCCTCAACGTGGTACGCAGGCTGGTGGGGCCTGGCTCTTCACCCGATCAGGGAGATGTAGTTATGGTGGGGGCGGACGGAGGAGGAACCGCTTGCTCAGGTTATTACGGGCTGGATCTTGCTGGTACTTCTGGATATTAGGAGTGGGATACCGCCGTGTTTTCCCGCTCTGGGTATCCCGCCTGAGGGTCCTCCTACCAAATGCAGGCCTCAACGATGTCGTCGGAACGCCCCGAGTGCTCCCACCGGGGTCCCCCCACCAGGCTCCTCACCGCAATATTAGTGTCTGTGTCACCGTCTCCGGGCATGATTGATGAGGGTATCTCTCCTGCGGATGCAGCGCGACTCAGTATGTGCAACGTCTTTGTGGCCTCCACCCCAGGGACGCGCCGCGGCCTCTAGTGGATGATTACTTCGGCCCCAGGAGCAGGCCCGACCAGACGCCCTGAGCGCTCCTACCTGGGTCCTCCCATCGGCACCTCCCCTTGGTGCTGGTATCCGTGGTGCTGTCTCCAGGCGTGTTGGGCGAATGCTTCTCGCCTGGCGATGTGCCGTGTCACGTTGTTTATGTCGGCACTGCCTCCTCCACCCCGTTGAGAAGCCGCAGCCTTTGGTGGCTGGTTATGCCGACACCTCGCCAATTTCTTCACGCAGTGCTGAGCCCGCCGGGGTGGCAGCGCCTATATCTCAGATCCCAGGTTGCGCTGGTTCGGGATGACGATCTGTAGCGGGACCGCTGATGATAAGGTCTCCGATTCCGCCAGCCAATTCGGGAAATTAGCGACCCAGGATAATGCTGATGTGTATTTTGGCACCCGGACGGCAAGAGCCTCACTGGTGTGCGGCCATCTTGGTCGCACGCCACCTAGCGCCTCCCCATTAATCTTAATGCTGACAAAACAGAGGTCCTTATCTTTGGACACCACCATTCATTTTGGTCTAACAACTGGTGGCTGTCTAACATAGGCCTTCCTCCCATTCCGCTTGAGTCAGCAAAAAACTTAGAGATAATATTTTATGAAAGTCTGGCCTTTGATACGTAAGTAAACCAGACAGTTTCGTCCTGTTTCAATATTATCCGGCCTCTTAAGATAATCTGTCCCTACATCCCAGAGACAGCTAGGAAAACAGTCATCGTAGCAGTAATCTCCTCTAGGCTGGACTATTGTAATGCAGTTTACCTTAATATTAATCAAAGATTCTTAACCAAACTGCAAACAGTACAAAACACTGCTGCTCGACTTATTCTAGATATTCACCTTACCCATTGGTATTGGAGAAGCTTAAAAAATTACATTGGCTCCCAGTGCTAAAACTAATTGCCTATAAGGCCCTTTGCATTGCACAAAGAGCTCTATATAATCAGGATCCTCATTTCTTTAGGGACACATTTGATGGGTATCTCTCTTCCAGGTTGCTGCATTCCACACAGACAGCTGAAAGTCCCCAGACTCCAGAGGGCCAGATGGGGAGGAATGTCCTTTGTTCATGGCAAAGATAAACTATGGAACTCACTTCCATTGTATATTTCTGAACTAGAAAACCATTATTTATTTAGAAAAAAATTGAAAACGTAGCTCTTCTCTTGTTAATTTACTTCCAGCACTCTAGCTTTCTGTTCTAAGGTTTGAAAGTTAAGTTGTTGTTTTTTGTTTTTTGAGCACCTTGACACCTTTGGGTATCTGCGTGCTTTCAGTTCATCCCATGCCCTAAGATGAAAGGCTGACCAGGTAGCCAGGACTGTATGGTCCCAGAAGGCCGACCAGAGGCACATAAAGGAGGATCTATAAGAATGAGCTTAGGGGGGCAGCACAGTAATCCATCCCTTCCTGCAAAGAACAATCAAACACTGCGCACGTGGAAGGACAGAACCACCAAAGAAGACACTAATACATTAATCCCAGGCTACTGCAGAAGCGGGCGTGGCCCAAAAAGATCAGGGCAAAGGGGCAAAGCAGAGCTGCACACCCCTTTCAACGACCCCAACACTCAAGGTGCAAGGGTGTTGTAGGAGTAAGACAAAAAAGGCCAGAACAGGGCAGCTCCTATCATCACATACACTCAGAGACAATTAACAATGATAAAAGGAGGAAGATCAGCAAGAAACAAGAAATGGTCAGGGCTCTTAAAGGGCCGAGGCCCAGGCAGTGCCATTTAAAACTGTTTGGGTCACACAAGAAGGCTGTGCAGGAAATTGGGCTACTGGTTAAGGGGGTGAATTCTTCTCAAGCAGCAACCACAATTCTTCCCAGAATGGAGTCACTAGCAAACACAAAATTAACATGTGCTCATCCGTAGGGTAGCTTGGCAGAGAGCAGTCAGGCTTATCTCAGAGGCAATGTGTAAAGTATTTGTGCAAAACCTCAACAGTAACACAGTGACACCAAAAAAGGAGCCCACCACAGAGCTAGAAAATAGAGTAATTGTTAATGAATAAAACAAGACCAAAATGACAAAAATCCAATCAGTAGAACCGGAGATATTCAGTTTTAAAGATTTTGTGGAAATAGTGCCAAAAGGCGTAAAGCACCAACAGTAGATATCTTGTCGCGAAGGACCGAGACAAAGTCACAAGTTCAGGCAGACCATGATGGAGCGTGAGCCGGCTACAGGTACCCAGTAAGGCCCGCTGAACAAAGTACCTTCAATTCTGGTTTGAGGAGTGTTATGAGGAGCTGTGTTGAAGATACGTCACGCAGCAGCAGTGATGCATCAGTTTTGAGATGTAGCAAGGCTGTGGTGCGGGATCCTGTTGCATCATTATTGAAGATCCTGTTGACAAGGGCTTGTGATGCGAAGTCCGAACTCGGGGATGCACTGCACAGTCGGGTGATGTGTCGGTTCCGAGGAGCTGCAAGGCTACGATGCGATTGTCGAGGCAGCTGTCGATGAGAGATGTGAGGGCCTGTGCCAAGGATGGGTCCTGCAGCACCGATTCCAAAGGCGATGCGGGTTGCCGCAGCGATGCAAGTCTTTACGATGGGTCCAATCCACGCAGCAGAGGAGATATATCGGTTCTGCTTAGGGTTGCACTGTGCAGCAGTGGGAATGTGCCAGTTCTGCTGGGTTCACAGAGCCTGGCAAAGCACCTAAGGCCCACTTCAAGAGTCCAGGACTGGGGTGGCACCACTTGGCAGGGTAGATTCACAGATGGCAGAGTCCAGGTGTAGGTGCAAGGTTGTTGGAGCCATCTGTCTCTGAGGCTCAAGTAGGGGCCCAGTCAACTAGCCCTTTTAGTCACGCTGGGGCTCTGGGTTTAAGAGATATATGTCCAGTCCTTCTTACCTAGGCAGCAGGTCAGCACAGCAAAGCAGGAGCACGGCAAGGCAGTAGTCTAGCAGAGCGCTGGTCCAGCAAAGTGGCAGTCCTTCATCAGCACAGCAGTCCTTCTTCCTGGTAGAGTACCCACAGGTTCAAAAGTGTACTGAAGAGTTGGTGTCTGAGGTCAAGTATTTATAGCCAGTTGTGCCTTTGAAGTGGTAGAGAAGCTTCTAGAGGTTTCCTGTTGAAGTACCCAGGCATCCTTCCTTCCCTGTCCTGGTTCCAGACTAACTACAGTGGGTATGCAGCCCTCTGTATGGAGGCAGGACACAGCCTATTTAAGTGTAAGGGGATGTGCCCAACTTCTCACTCCCATTCTGCCAGTGATGGCCCATCCAGACACACCTAAGCTCCCTATTGTGTGTGGCTGTCTAGGAAGAATACACAAACTCCAACTGTCAGCTACACACAGTCATGTCACCAAGGACAGGCTACAGGCACTAAATGGCAGAGGTAGAAAAATGTCAACTTTCTAAAAGTAGCATTTTCAGAACTGTAATTTAAAATCTGACTTCACCATAAGTTAGGATTTTAAATTAGGATTCCAGAGACACCAACCACGAACTGATTACCTATTCCCATTTGACAATTACACTTGTGAATATAATAAGGTAACTCCATTGTTATCCTATTGGAGAGGTAGGCCTTGCAGTAGTGAAAAACGAATGTAAGAGTTGTTCACTACAAGGCCATGTAAATCTTAAAAGTACATATCCTACCTTTTAAAAACACTGCACCCTGCACTCTGGCTGTCCAGGGCCTACACTAAGGGGTGACTTATATGTATTAAAACAGAAGGTTTGAGCCTAACAAAAGGTTAATTTTTACAAGTCGACATGGCAGATTAAAAATGCACACACAGGCTGCGAATCACTGACAAAATATCGAAGGTCAAAAAATCGACCTACAAAAATATCGCAACAAAAATATCGATGTCAATAAAATCGAAATCCTATCTACAACATGGTAAGTACAAAAATATCGAAAAAAATATCGATGTCAAAAATATCGTTATCAAAAATATCGTTTTTTTTGTTAAAAATAATATGTAAAATAAACTAAATAATACTTATAATTAAAATAAACAGTTACAAATATTTTATAATATTTAACATTAATAAGTAACATATATAGGTAAATAAAACATTAATTAAACATATACATATAATATATAATATATATACTTACTTAATAATAAGTTTGAATAATTATTTTAATAAATTATAAATTATAAAAAATATGATAAATTACAAATACATCTATACACATAAAACAATAACATAAATAAAAATTAAATAATTATGTATAACAAATTAAAAAATTAAATTTACTTTTAATATTTTTAAAATTAATTATATACTATATTAACTAAAATAATACAAAAAATATTAAATAGCGTAGGGAATAAAACTACTATTACAACTCCCAAAAAAACAACAGTAAGAAAAATGTTGGATAGCGTAGGGGTAAAAATTACTATTCCCACTCCAGAGAGTGCAACAGTAAGGAAAGTGTTGGATAGCGTAGGGGTAAAAATTACTATTCCAACTCCAGAGAGTGCAACAGTAGGGAAAGTGTTGGATAGCGTAGGGGTAGAAATTACTGTTCCCACTCCAGAGAGTGCAACAGTAGGGAAAGTGTTGGATAGCGTAGGGGTAAAAATTACTATTCCAACTCCAGTGAGTGCAACAGTAGGGAAAGTGTTGGATAGCGTAGGGGTAGAAATTACTATTCCCACTCCAGGGAGTGCAACAGTAGAGAAAGTGTTGGATAGCGTAGGGGTAAAAATTACTATTCCCACTACAGAGAGTGCAACAGTAGGGAAAGTGTTGGATAGCGTAGGGGTAAAAATTACTATTCCAACTCCAGTGAGTGCAACAGTAGGGAAAGTGTTGGATAGCGTAGGGGTAAAAATTACTATTCCCACTCCAGAGAGTGCAACAGTAGGGAAAGTGTTGGATAGCGTAGGGGTAAAAATTACTATTCCAACTCCAGAGAGTGCAACGGTAGGGAAAGTGTTGGATAGCGTAGGGGTAGAAATTACTATTCCCACTCCAGGGAGTGCAACAGTAGGGAAAGTGTTGGATAGCGTAGGGGTAAAAATTACTATTCCCACTCCAGAGAGTGCAACAGTAGGGAAAGTGTTGGATAGCGTAGGGGTAAAAATTACTATTCCAACTCCAGAGAGTGCAACAGTAGGGAAAGTGTTGGATAGCGTAGAAGTGACAAATAACATACTTATAAATAATTTTTTTTTTAAATAATTAATGAATTATTAAATAACTCTAAACTATTTACCAATACCAATAAATATTTATTAAAAACATAATTACCAATAGAAAATGTATTAACAATAAATTAATAATAAATACCAATAAATAATAATTAATAAATATTAATTACTAAATAATAAATATTGAACAATAAAATATTTTTAATAACAAAAAACATATACATTATTAACACTTAATTACAAATTAACTAATATTGAACAATTAAATGCTTTTTTATACCAATAATAATAATACTTAAACATTAATTATCAATTAATAAATAATTCTTAATATATTAATTAAATGTATCAATAAATAATATTTAATAATATTTAATTACCAATTAATGATAAAACAACAATAAATTAATTTTTAGAACCCAAAATTTGTAATTTAAAAAAATTACCTATTAATAATTAATATCCAATAAATTAATTATCAATACCCAAAAATAAATTTAATAATTACTTAATTAGATTTCAATTACTTCCAAAAGTATTCCCCTATAAACGCACAACACACTCCAATGATAAAATAATACACTTAACATAATGATCAATTAATCAATTAATAATCCAAATTTATATGGTTTTCAAACATTGAACTCCCATATTAAACTTGCAGCCTACGCTGACGATATTTTGCTTTTTATGTCCAAACCAAGTGACTCAATTCCTGCCTTTTTGGCAGAGGTACAAGCCTACTCTAATATCTCCGGTTATAAGTTAAACAATGATAAATGTGAGATTTTACCCCTGACTAAGTTTACTTTTAAATCGGATTTTATGACTTCCAATTTTACTTGGAGCCCGAATCATATTAAATATCTCGGATTACATGTTACTTCCTCAATATCAGACACAGTGTCATTGTGCATGAATAAATGTATACAAAAAATCTCAGACTTAACTGCCAAGTGGCATCCCCTCTATTTGTCCTGGTGGGGTCGTCTGGATACCATAAAGATGATGCTGTCCCCCATAATTTTATATACTGTTTCCAACATTCCAGTTCCTATTTCCGCAATTTTTTAAAAAAGATCAATTCATCTCTATCCTCCTTCCTATGGAATAATAAGAGATCCCGAATGTCTCTATTTAAATTAATTCGACCTAAAGTAGAAGGGGGGTTAACTTTCCAGATTTTCAAGCATATCAGAAGGCATTCCTTTTACGTCAAGCCTCTCGTTGGTTGCTTGACCCCACGGAAGATTGTCCTCTATGGACTACAGTTGAACGTCTTTTTTAGCCCCTTCTCTTTTCATGAATATCTTTCTTTTCACGCAAACCACAGGCCTTGTCCACCCCCATAATCAAACTGACCTCTAAACTTTTGGAACCTGCATTCACTCCCACACATAACATTATAGATTCATTCCTCAATTCAACAATTTGGCATAACAAAAATCTGACCATCCGTAATAAACCATTTTATTGGAAGACTTGGCGACTGAAAGGTCTAATTTGGATACATCAATTATTTACACACATGGACTTTCTATCTTTCCCCTCACTCAGTCAAATATTTAACCTACCTACCACTTACATTCATAAATATAATTTACTTAAGAAGGCAGTGACAGATAGATACACCCATCTCCTGGGCACGTCCATTGCTCCAATTGTTTTGGATCCTCCTTCACAACTCCACACGTTGTTAAAAACCATGCCCAAAGCTTCCACTTTATATAGTTTTTTGCAGGGCAAGGATAGCGTTAGGCAGAAGTCTAAAACAGAGGAGGCATGGGAACAGGATTTCATGGTATCTTGGCCAGTGTCTTTGTGGAATAAATTATGGCTCAAATTACGTAAATCATCTAGAGCAGCTAACATAACACAAACGCTTTTTTTGTATATAATAGACTTTTTCTCACACCAGCTATCTTAAGTAAAAGTTTTGCGACCACATCAGATGTTTGTTGGACATGTTCTACTCCGAACGCTAATTTATTTCATATGTTATTCTCTTGTCCAAATGTATACAATTTCTGGAAGCAGGTATGGTCTCAAATTAACCTAATTTTGGAGCTAAATTTGCTTTTCTTTGACCCATGTTTTCTTGGGAAGTCTCTCACCTTGCTGGGAGAAGGTTACTCACAATGTTAAAATTATTGATTTATTATTAGCAGTCGCATTTCAGCAGATCACTGTAAATTGGAAGGATTTCACAAAAATCTCTTATAAGGCATGGTGGTATGCTGTTTGCCATAATCATAGGTTGGACACCTCCTTTGTTTACCCAATACATATGGCAGCGAAACGTATAGATTTGTGGTCACCTGTTACAATATATCTTGATACATGTGCCAAGCGATATTACCAACTGCAACCATCTCAGCAAGAGGTCCTAAAACCTCCTTGATCCCCTCAATTGTTCCTAGAATATTTGTTATTCCATTTTTCTTAATGATTTTTTTTATTTTTTTTATTGTATCATTTTTCCTTATTCAATCATAAGTCTGAGTCATTTATCATTATTGTAGCAAACTTTATTGTAATGACAGGAATTTAATGCTTTGAACTCTGTACTGACACTTTTATCTATATCAATAAAATTTTCTTTTTGAACTGAAAAAAATTAATCAATTAATAAAAATTAATAACTAATTAATAATAATTAATTCACAATTAATAATTGATTACCAATTATCAATTGATTAACAATAATATAATTATCAATACCAATTAATTAAAATAAATTATAACTTAATTACATTTAAATTACATTATAATGAATTAATCAATTAATAAAAATTAATAACCAATTAATACAAATTAATTATCAATTATTAATTAATTAACAATAATATAATTATCAATACCAATTAATTAAAATAAATTATAACAATTACAATTAAATTACTTCCCACCCTATTCCCTATAAACCCACAACCCGCTACAGAACTTAAACGCAAAAAATATTTAAAATTAATTTATAATTCCTAAAAATTAATAATTAATTTAGTATAATTAAATTACTTCCCACCCTATTCCCCTATAAACCCACAACCCGGTACAGTACAAAAAAAAAAAAAATTACTTACATTTTTTTTTATTAACATATAAAAATTGTATACATATATTTTTAAACAAGTAGAACACTTAACAAAAACACATATAACACATACATATTAAAAACATAACAAAATACATAACAATAATACAAATATCGATATTAGTAACATCGATATTAGTAACATCGATATATTTGATTTCGATATTACTAACTTCGATATTATTTACATCGATATTAAAAAATTCGATATTACTTACCTTAGGGTTCGATATTCTGTCCATCGATATTCTGTCCCTTCGATATTCTGTCCCTTCGATATTTTAACTTCGATATTATTGTATATCGATATTTTATTTTCGATATTTTGACTGCTCACCCATGCTGCAATGGCAAGCCTGAGACAGGATTTCACGGGCTACTTAAGTGGGTGGCACAATCAGTGTTGCAGGCCCATTAGTAGCATTTAATTTACAGGCCCTGGGCACAGGTAGCACCAATTTACTCTGGACTTATTAGTAAATTTAATATGCCAATTGGGTATTAGCCAGTTTTACCATATTTTGAAGGAGAGAGCACAATCACTTTAGCAGTGGTAAAGTGCACAGAGTCCTAAGGCGAACAAAAACATTCAACAAAAATAATGGAAAGCAAAAAGTCTGGTGATGACCCTGTAGAAAGGGCCAAGTCCAACAGGCTGCACCACCCCAGGCATGGCTGTGAGGTAAAGGAACATCTTGTAGCAAAAAACATGCCAAGGGAAATACAAGGTCAGCCATCCCTTCAGGGAGTGAGGAGGTGACACCCGCCAGGACTAAAGCTTCCCACCCACGAATAAGATCAAGTCTCAAGAAGAACTGTATGGGGCAGCCTATTACCAGATAGCATGCCGAATAAGTAGGAGTTGGAAAAATCTAGTAAATATTGAGAAGATCCGCCAGAAGAATCAAAGTAAAACTGGACTGGCCACAGTGTCCCCAGTTCCCTTGTAGTTAGAAAGCAACTTAAAATCCAGGCAAAGGGGCAGGAAGCTGTACTAAGTTGGAAATAGACAGCAACCAGGAACTCCAAATCCAACTAGGAGTAAGAGGAGCACAACCATAGAAGATTAAGAGGCACAAGGAACTGAAGGCAAAGCATGTAGAGGTACCCGGAGTAAAAATGAAAATCCCATTACATGAACTACAAAGTGAGAGGAAGGAGTAGGGTTAACCTCCCTCAAACCCCAAGAGCAAATAGGGAGGGGGTGGGCTAAAGCCCAAACAAAAAGACAGAACCAACACCCAATTCAATGAAGAGAGAAGGCATCCTCAAGCAGAACACTAGCAAAGGTAGAGAGCAACTCACAAGCATAAAGCCAAGCAGGCAGCTGATGGAACCCCAAAGGAAAGCCACCGTACCGCACTAGGATACAAATGATCAGGTCCTGGGCTAGGCCATGCAACTACATAGTGCACATGGAACAGCACCAAGCCAAACATTATGCATTGAAAATATGGCGACAGAAGAGACAGATTGGAAGGTGTGACTTCACACAGAGAAGGACCATCAAAAACATTTTGGGACACCAAATGATCCGAAATGATAGAGATACAGCAGATGAAGAACCACAATCAAACACAAGAAAGGTAGTCTGGGTCAGTCCACCAACAACCAAAACATTAAACAAAAAGGAAGGAGATGTCAGGGCAGCAGGACTGACCAGAGAAGCAAAGCCCTAGGCCAACCCGCAATACACACAGAGCAGGGAAGACCATCCATGACAGGGTTAAAAAAATCCTATGAGCAAACTCCATTACAAATCCTCTGAATAAGAAAAAGAGAGGGTAGTAGGAGAGGCGTGTCAAGAAAGCTGAACTAGGGCATGTATCCCACAAAGTCCAAGCTCAGCAGGTGCACAGTGGGAAGATGAAATACAACCTGGCACCTGGTTAAGAAGTATAATTCCAAACCTACCCCATAGCCAACAAGGAAGCAGCGAAGAACATGGTAAACACCAGAGCAACAACACACATCCCCAGACAAGAACAGCAAGGGGACCTGGATACACCACAATCGAGCATGAGACAAGTTAGGATACAAGACAACACTTCAGAAGACCATGCCCAGCATATACACTACAGGGAGATTGGAGGGACAATTCACCTGCCTTCCAGCAATGGGTTCTCCTCGGGCCTCACAGCAATTAATTACATCCAGTCTTAAGCACAGTAGGGGGCACACACACACAGGCACAGGCACACGCACACGCACACACACACACTTAGGAAGGCCCACACCCACTTATGATCTTGGGGGAGAGAAGGGAGAATCCACATCTAAGAAGGAATGACACCAACATCAAGAAAAGTAGCTACAAATCCAGCTCCAATTCAGGCAGTGAGTTTGTTAAGGGCAGGTTAAACACAGTATCCAGCACCACACAGTCCTATACAAATCCAGAAAGAAGGCATGGATTTGCATGTCATCCTAAAGAAGGCCACTCGCACAGCTGGGGCCCCAAAAGTCAGGAAAATAATCCACAGAAAGCAGAAAAAGCCCAAAAAGGACTCACAACGTAAACAAGACCTCTCATCCAAAGACAAATAATGGAGAGAGACTGTCTTCAAAAGGGGACATACAAAGCAAGAGGTTTCTGGCTACAAGTGGTCCTTTATTGGTGCACCTGGAAGAGGAGAACTAATTTATTTTTAGGGAGGAAGTGAGGTGCATGCCGCTAGGATGTTGACACACCTATGATGTGAGTATTAGGATGAGGAGGTGATGAGGAGGTAATCACGCCTGTGCTGTCATTTGTTTTACTTTGCTGTCATGATACCAAAAGCAACAACATACTGGCCCTCTGTAAAAAGTATATACCACACTGTGCAGTATTTTCTGTGTACAAATTTTAAGTCCACCATTTTCAATACAAATGTAATCCTCTGTGCCAATTACATAACAAGGGTTCAGTGTAACTCTGCTAATGCAATTGGTTCTGTAGATAAGATCTTTTAAGTTACTATTAGCATTATTAACATTATTATTAATATTATTATTATTATTACTTTCACTGAGAGTACTAACCTGAATATTAGTTACTAAATTTAGTTATTCAGTGCTATGACATAACAACTGTTGGAAACAAAAGCTTTTTCCTATTGTTGCTACTTGATAAAGAAATTCTAGGCTGCACACATGAGGCTCCCAGAGAGCCTGCCAGCACCACACCGGCTCTCTGCTCTGATGGACAGCCCAGAGCTGAGCTTTGGGCAGGCAGAGGGAGGAAAATCATAGAGGGTTCTTCAGGTGAGTGGCAGGAGACCAAGTATTATTTTCATAAAATACATAGAAGTCTGCAATCTCAGTATATAAAACTGTCTCTAATTGCCTTATTACAGTCAAGTTGTGATGTCTGTAGTGGCCTATTATTAGAAAATGGCATAGCTGCTCAACTGAAATAACCTATTTCATTTGAGTTGTGATGTCATGATAATGCCTGCTGCCAGAGCCAGGAGCCAAGGTGAAAGGCAGGAAATGGCGCTTCATTGCAAACTGTGGTTTAATCAATACAAAGGAGAACTGTACCTACAGTAACCAGGGCCCCAATGAGCATCTGTTCCCATTTTTTGCACCCTTGGGGCACTGTAGTATTGCAGAAGGGGCCACAGATTTGTTTTGCGACCTCTTCTGTTATAAAGATGGCACCAGTGCACATACAGCCTCAGTGTAAGCTTAAGAGGGCATTTCTTATTTTCATGGACTGTGGCCACATGAAAATGAGAGAATCACTTTGCCACTCCGTTCACTTAGCATTATGGATGCGTGCACAGAGGCAAAGAAGCCAACAGGAGGCGCGTTGACTGTACGCCACAAAAAGTCAGTGCATCTGCTGAGGGCAGCTTTCTGGAAAGGGGAAAGGAGGTCTCATGGACGACTAGACATCCCCCTGCAGGAAGGTGCTGTTACGCACTACACCTCTGCAGGGGATCTTCAACAGGGGCTTCAGGGCACAGCCCTACCTCTTGTGATCCGCCACATACTGCTGCCTACCTTTCCCCACACTAATTATTATAAAACTTAACAGTGTTCATGCAAAACACATTTGTGTTTTCATGAACACTGTCACTGCATACTTCAGCTCTCTCAGCCTCTCCAGTCTCCTGATGACAGTAGGAGAGGCCTGACGGGGCTGAGGCATCACCCCTCTACAGCATGGGTACTTGCAAACATTTGCCCAGGGGCCGCAAAGTATGGTCTGTGGTGTGACCGAGTGCTGCACTGATGCCAGCAGGGTGGTGCTAGGGGGTCTGGGAGGGTCAGAGATTGTGTAAAGAGGTCTAAATAAATGTTAAATAAATGGGCAAGCATTTATTTGCAGGTTAATAAATGCTTACTCGTTTATTTAACATTGTTTTCTGAATATTAGTGCTAAGCAATTAAACAGCAGATTGTGCTGCTGTTTACCAGGGGGGCCGCATGTAATGTTCAAGAGGGCTGAAAGCGCCCCCGGGCCATACTTTGAGTATCACTGGTCTACAGAGTATGGTTTAAAAAACATGGCACTCTGAAGGTGGCCGTCTGGATTGCGTATGTCTGAGGAGTATAATTCCACTACTATCTACTCACATGGGCACAATCCATTTTATTTAGCAGACATACTATGCATGCCTTAGGCAGCACAGTGCAACCGCTAAAATGGTGCAGTCAAGGTGCACATTACTGTGTCTACAAGGCTAATAAGGAGCCAACAAGGGCAGAATCCGTCCCATTGACCCAGCTTCTCATAGCGCTGGGCTTCCAGTGCTGTCAAGAAGCTGGGAGAGGTCCTGAGGTGAGTCTTTCCCTTAATCATGGCCCTGCTGCTCTGTCTGGCTCCTCATTGTGAATCATTCCTCGCTGGTTCCAATGTACAGGTTCAGATTCATGCCCTGCTGCTGCCATGAAGACCAGGCCCGGTTCTAGAGGGTGGGCCGGGTAGGCCAGGCCCACCCAAGGAAGATCCTGGCCCACCCAAGGCCTTTCAGAAGTGGAAAAGCAGGTGCACATACCTGGGCCGACTTTCCTGCTGCAGCAAAACCTGAAAGGCGGCTACAGCTCCAGTGTGACTCTCTGCAAGCCACAGAGTCAGCCGGTCCGTTGTCATGGGCAGAATGACCATGGGCCGGCAGAGGAGGCACAGCATGGCGCATCTCCTCCCATCCCAGGCCTCAGGAGATGACTTTGAGTCCTTGGGGAGCTGCTGAAGCTTTTGAGCAGCACAATTAACAAGTCTTATGCGGGGGACTGTTGCCTTTAGTTCCTCGCAGCAGGCCACAACGATCGATAGAAAAGCTACGGGGGGGTCTAATGCCAGTATTCCTGGTTTAAAAACTGTGCAATGACGTACCATATTGAGATAAGAAGTTTCATTTGAATGAAATTTTATCCGTTTATGAATTGGGGAGAGTGCTGTGCACAGCTAAGAGTGATGGACCTTCAGAAAAAACAATAAGGACTGAAATAACTTTGCATTTAAAAACAAATATGACTAGATATGGGTAAAAGGAAAATTCGAGTTTGCCAATGTTGCAGTGAAAAAAATAATTTGCCCTCTATGTAGGGGCAACGGGAAAGGTAACAGCACAGCAGGGGTAAAGAGAAAGACAGAGACAAAAGGAAATAAGAGACAGAGTGGGGACTAAAGACAAACAGAGAGGGGGAGAGGAAAGAGGGAGAAATGATTGACGAGAGAAGAGAGGAAAAGAGGCTACAGGGGAGGGAAATACCTATAGATAAGCACATTGAGGGAGTGAGAGAGGGGGAAACGAGAGAGGGAAACAGCCAATGAAAAGATTAAGTGAGGACGGTCTAAGTGGAGAGAAGGGTAGAACAAGAAATTGGTTAAGGTAGGGTTGGAAACAAAAGTGGAGAGAAGGGTGGTGGCAACTGCAGAAATAGAATAGTGAATGACAAAGTGAAGGATGGATGCAGAAGAGGGTGTTACCTGTTTCCTGGTCAGTAATAATAAGAAAAGGACAGACCAAGGCCTCATACACACTTCTTAGTTGTGATGTTCCAGCAGTCTACAGCGTGATTTAAAGGTTGGCGATACTGAGCCTAAGCAGGAGTCTCAGGGGACCGGCGAGTGGAAATGAGCTTCAGGGTCCTTTAATAAGTGGGTAGTTTAGAGACCAACTGATGGTGAGCAAGAGTCTGAAGGCCTTAGGATGAGCATCATCCAAGGATTCTTAAGTGTGGACAGCAGCCTACAAAAAACAGGATACACATGAGCTTCTGGGGTCATGTTGGTCAGCGCCAAGCAAGGGTTCATAAGAATGACCAGGAGTTTTAGGGCCTGACTGCAGAGAGAGGAGTCAGAGTACAGAGGGCGAGTAAGGGCTTAGAGGATCTAAGAGTGAGCAACTGTTTCAGGGACAGATTCAATGAAAGATGTGTGAGTGAGCTGCAGAGAAATAATAGTGTTTCCAGCAGGCGGATAATGCGAACAGTCCTAAAACATTTGGAAAGTTTAATTTATCACAAATGTCTCCCCAGATTTGCTCCCCGATACTATCCAAGTAATGTTTCATGAAAGGTTGCGATCTGCAAAGGTGGGCAGCTTGCTTTTGGGTGCCCGGGCCATTATTTGGTCCTGATTAAACCCAGGACATAGGCTACTTTCAGGTCTGGAGACAAGTGTGATGTCAGCAGGGATGGGAGCTGCTGCATGCACTAATGAACCACACAGATATCCTGAATACTCTCACTCACTCTCACAGATGAACCGCACAGATATCCTGAACACTCTTGCTCACTCTCATATGAGGCTGAAGGCTCCATTTTCAACCATTTTGCATCATAACACTATGATTATTTTCAAAAGCGCCTTACCTGATATATTTCAGTGCCTTAAAGATAGGTGTTTTAAGGTTCATACTGCATTCCCTTTGTAACCTTAACTCCAGTGGAAGTCTATTTTTACTACATGTATCTAAGCAGACACTGTTGTGCACAGTATAGTGTTGTCTATTCTGAACATGTTTGTTTAGTACAGGGCACTGCAGTATTGTTTTCCTGAATAAAGTTTCTTTTATTACTTGGTACACGTTAATTACCATTTACACATTGAAAACCAAATACACGCTACAAAACAACCTGACAACTTAATACTAGCAGTTCAAGCATGTTGTTACTTCTTCCATTAAGGGGGAGATGTGAATGCTGGAACTATTAACACTATAGGGAAGACTGCTAGAGCCAAGAATGGCCAAAAAAGCAATATCTCAGAAAGAAACTTGGATGGTCTCAAAACAGATGGGAAAAGGACCCAGGCCCGGTTGAGAATGGGTTTTGAGCATGAGGGGCAATGTGAGTTCTGGCCTGTATTGTGAGCGTTGGTTACCATAACTGGTGGGTTTCCTTGGTTTTGCACTTCTGTTTTTTAAATGAACATGTGCATAGAAAGGGAGGATAAATAATGGTAAAGTCTGCATTATTTTACTAGGTAGGGGTGTGCAAAGTTGTCAGAAGGCTTACTGCGCTGCCTTTTTGAACTTCAGTGCTTTGCCAATTGCAAAGCAGACAATTTTGTTAAAAAAAAAGAAACATGAAAAGGTGCAAAGAGATGTTTCAGCTGCTGCACATGACCAGAAGGAGGCTGCAGCCAGTCTGTATGCTGAGTTCCTCCCCTTCCTCAAAGCCAGAAGCGAAGCAGGGAAAGCGAAGTAGGTACCTCGTTGATTGGTGGTTATTGTGTAAAAATGTTGACAATGTCAGTACCTAACATATCAGATTTCTGCAGTACTTTGTACCACTGCCCATTCATCTTCGTGGCCCACCTATCCTTGTTCATGGCACTCCCTGAGCAAGAATCCTAGTCCTGGAGACTCTGAGTTGCTATAAAAGGAAAGAAGGTATGAAAAAAAAAAACAGGGTTATTTCTCTGTGCATTTGTGAGTGTGTATTTGTAAGAGTGTTTGTGAGTGAGTCAGAGTGAATGATATTGAGTGATAGTGCGTGGTTATAGTGTGTTCGAAAATGTCAATGAGAGAAAAAGTGGGTGAGAATAAGTGAGAGTGAGTGTGAAAGTGATTATCAGTAAATGAAAATGAATGTGACATAGTGAGTAAAGAAGTGAGAGTTTATGAGAATGAGTGAGAGGGAGACAGTGAGAATGACTGGGAGTGAGTCAGAGGTGTAGCAATGAGTGGTGCAGAAGTTGCAGTTGCACTAGGGCTCAGAGGCCAGAGGGTCTCCTGAATCCTATTTATTAAAACAGAGCACCTGTTCACCTGGTGCGCATTATAGATTTGGCACTGTCCCTTTTTGCACCACCACCTGCCTTTAACATGGTGTGTTGTGTGCAAATAAGAACAGTATGCTCTACCACAGATAATGCACTGCCACCAGGGCATATTTGAATTCACGGTTGCCCTGAGGCCAGCGCATTAGAGTAAGGCGGAATGACCATTCTGTCTTTCACAGTGCAGACATCAACTAGCCTGCACTTTAAAGGGGAACAAAGATCCCCTGCAAATGGGTGCAGGCACTAACTCCTGCAGAGTGATATGTGGGGCTTCCATGCTACTCCCATACATTCTTGCAGGGGCGTGCTCCAACAGTGGTGCACAATCAGTGCGTGGCCTGATGGCCTAAGTTTTTTCTCACATCCACAATGCAGCACGGACGCAGAGGCAAGGTTTCCCATTTGGGAAAATGTCAGAAGTAGCAGACAATGTGTCCCAGGACCACTGCCTACTCCTGCTGAGGCTGCCAACCCAATTCGTTTTGGGACTCATTTCCGTTTTCAAATCAGTTACCACCCCCTTTAAGAAGTCGGTAACTGGTCAGTGGACACAGAGGCAAACACTTTCAGATAGCGCTAGTGCTATGTTTGCACTGGCAATATCTGTATTCTAGAAGAGGCCACATAAGTATATGTGGCCCTTCTGTAATAATACCAAAGTGCCCCAGAGGCTCAGAAAGTAGGTACATCTGCCCATTGTATTCTAAGGACAGCAGAGGCCCAGTACACCACCATTTGTGAGTCAGAGTCAGTGAGTGTGAAAGAGTGAGTGTGTGCAAGGGTGTTTGTGAGTGAGGGTGAGAATCAGTGAGTGTGTGTGTGTATAGGTGCGCTTGCTTGTGAGTGACAGTGAGTGGGAATGTGTATGAGTCAGAAGGAGTAAGTGAGAGAGCGTGAGTCACCTAGAGTGAGTAAGTGAGAGATACATTGAATGAGATAGGGAGTGAGTACTTGTGAGTGAGTGGGTAGGTGTGTAAGAATGCATTTGTTTACGTGTTTTATGCATGTGAGACTGCCGCTGGTCGAAGCATTCGCAAGATAATTCTTGGCTTATGGGGCATCCAAGATTACCTGCTGTTGCGGGCATAGTCAAGGTAATTTCCGGCATGACAAAGTACAGGTTCTAACATACTGGAAGTAATTCTTGGCTTATGTGGAACACCTATGGCAAAAACCTGGTGATGACATTCTGTAGGTAAAGCTTGGAAACCATGTCATGTTGGCGGTGGGATGAGGTTGGGTGAAGCAAATCATGAGAAAATGCTGGCTCTGACATACTTGAAGTTATTTCTTGACATATGTATTACCCACGATATACGAGCAGTATCAATGGAAAAGTTCTGGAACTGGCATATTGTATGTAATTCTTTCCAAAAATGGGCACCCATGACAAAATGATGGCATTGGCACACTGCAGGTAATTCTTAACATTTAGGGGGGCACCCGAGGCAAATTTGGAAAAAAAGGAGATGAGTCCAGGGCAAGTTTTATGCTGCACCGCTTCCATAGATTACTATCTGAGGGTGGGAGGGTGGATGGCAGAACACCAATATCTACATATATTAGACATTTCTAATTAGATGAGTGTAAATTCCCTCAAGCTAAATGGAGGTAAGACTGAGCTCCTCTGCTGTCCTCCCAGTAAAATCTCAGGATCTGTACCCTCCAATTTTTGGCTTCTGCCTACAGAGACCCCTCTTGGTGTTTCAACGATGGTTCGGAATCTGGGAGTAATGCTAGTTAAAAATCTTTCACTTGAGAGGCATGTGAATGGAGTATTTGGGGTTTGCCTCGCCCTTGTTCGGTGTCTCAGGAACTGTACCCAATGCTACCTGCCCAAGCATGATCCCTAATTTCCAGGTGTGTAGTACTCAGTAGGTTGGACTATTGTAATGCCCTCCTTCTGGGAGCCCCTAACTACCTGTTAAATACATTGGAACGAGTCCAGGTAGCTACAGCCAAATTAACATTAAATAGACCTTGGAACTCCTCCGCCTAAGGTGCTCTTAGTGATCTCCATTGGCTACCCAATGAACAGAGGATTATTTTCAAATCACTCTGTATTGTTTTTAAAGCTCTGCAAAATAAAGGTACAAAGCTACTGCAGTCTAGGCTGAGGAAATACACCCCAGGAAGGTCACTTCGTTCAGCCAGATTCAATTTTGTCCAAGAACAGAGATTTAACAAAGTGCGTCAAGGAGGACGTGCCTTTACTGTTAAAGCGGCACAATTATGGAACAAGTTGCATTGAATTGAATTGAATTGAATTGAAATTGAATTGAATTGAATTGGAACAAGTTGCCATCCCATGTGAGATCCCAGACTGACTTGCTCAAGTTCAGGAAGGCCCTTCCCTAATTAACATTGGGAGGACATTTTGGACTTCCGCTGCTGTATCCTTTTCTCTATTTCTGCTTTAATCGATGAGTTTTTGCAATATTAGCACCAGGATACCATTATGGTCACAGTGCGCTCTATAAATAACCGATACAAATACAAATTCAAATACATGGGGCAAGGAGGTGAGGCAGTTTTACACTGCACCACTTTCAGAGATCACCATCTGAGTGTGGGAGGGTGGATGGCAGGACACCAAGATTTAGATGGGGCAAGGAGGTGAGGCAGCTTAGCCCATGTTGTTTATGGCATCCCCAGGATTCCTCTGTCCCTGCTAGGGGCGTTGTGAAACCCCCACTTTAGCAGCTACAGCGGAGGTGTTTTTTTTATTGGCCTTTTTCATCTGCAACAACAGGTAAATGGTCATAATTAACACAAGAAGGATAGACTTATAGAAAAAGGGAAAGAAGGATGAATGAGCAGATGCTTGAGTGGGTGAAAGTATTGACGGAAGAGTGGGTGAAAGGCTGGAGGGATGAAAAGATGATTGGGTGAAAGGATGGATGGGTGGGTGAAAGGATGGGTGGGTAAAAGGATGGATGGGTGGGTAGGTAAATGGGTAGATGGATGGGTTGGTGAAAGGATGAGTGGGTGAAAAGGTGGGGATGAGTGGGTAAAAAGATGGGTGGATAAGTGACTGAGAGGATGGGTGGTTGAAATGAATGGGTGAGACGATGAGTAGATGAGTGGATGAAAAGATGACAGAATGAAGGGAAATCTGAGAGGATGACTGGATGGCTGAAAGGATGGCAGAGTAAATAGAAATCTTTGACGATATGTATAGATGGATGACATAGTAAGTGGAAATCTGAGAGTATGGATGGATGACAAAGTAAATGGAAATCTGAGAGCATGGATAGATGGATGGCTATGGGTGAAAGGATGGCAGAGTAAATGGAAATTTGAAAGGATGGATGGTTAGTGGAAATCTAAGAGGATGGATGGATGGGCGGGTGAATGGATTGTTGAGTGAATGGAAAACTCAGAGGATGGAAGGATGATGGATGAATGGCTGGATGGATGGCAGAGTAAATGGAATTCTGAGAAGATGGGTGGATGGATGGATGAATGGATGGGTGGATGGATGGATGGCAGAGTAAATTGAAATCTGAGAGGATGGATGGATGAAAGTAAGGCAGAGTAAATAGAAATATGAGAAAATGAATGGATGGATGGGTGGGTGAGAGGATGCAGAGTAAATGGAAATCAGAGAGGATGGATAGATAGATGAGAGGATGAAAGGATTGCAGACTAAATGGAAATCTAAGAGGTTGGATGGATGGATGGGTGGTTGGATGGACAATGGCATAGTAAATGGAAATTGTAAGTATAGATGGATGGCAAAGGAAATGGAAATCAGAGAGAATGGATAGATGGCAAAGTAAATGGAAATCGGAGAGGATGGATGGATCCATGGATGCATGAAATTATTGCAGAGTAAATTGAAATATGAGACAATGAATAAATGGGTGGGAGGGTGAGAGGATAGAAATCGGAGAGGATGGATGGATGGAACCAAAAATGAAACGACAGCAGAATAAATGGAAATCTGAGAGGATGGGTGGATGGATGGGTGAAAGAATGGCAGCGTAAATGTAAATATAAGAGGATGGATTGATCCAATGGTGGTGCCGGGTACAAACAGGGACAGTGTGCCATATTAGAAAGAATGTGCTGTCTCCAGGGCAGCTGTGAACTCGTGCTGCCCTTGAGCAGCACATTCAAGTGAAATACAGAGCAGCTGTTTCAAAACTGCTGCTCCATGTTTCACAGTGCAGGTGGCAACCTGCCTGCATTTTCAAGAGGGAAGAGAGACCCCCCTGCAGGCATGTGCAGTGAATGACTTCACTCGTCGGCAGGGGCTGTCTGTCTCCGATCCAGAGTGCTGCTTTAGGAGGTGCACTGAAAGTGTGCCACCTTTTTGTGCGCTCTTTCAGTGCATCTACTAAAGGCATGTATGTCTCTGTTCCCGCGTCCATAGTATGCTGCGGGAGCACAAGCAAACTGATTCTCTCATTTGCATTGGGTCATGCCCCCATGCAAATGAGAGAACATCCTCTTATGATAGCACTGGTGCAACATGTGCACCAGCACTATCTGTAGTACAGAAGGGGGCATACAAGTGTCTGCAGCCCCCTCTGTAATACCATTGTACACTGAGGGTGCACAAAGCAGGCGCACACTCCCTTTGCTCATCAGGACACAATGTATAATACGGCCCATTGTGCTTTAAAAATGATCATTGACATAAGTGCACCACACATACCTCTTCTTGGGAAATTGGGTTTACATCTACAAGATATACATTCTATTTCAATTCTAGGCCAAGGGAAGATCAAATCACTACGGATATTTTCTTGAGATTTTCATTACCTCACCTGCATGAAAATACTTCATAGAGGAAGAATATATTGTTTATGCATTAAAGCTGGCCTGTCCCGTGATTCATTTGATGGATGGACTTAGAGCACGTAAAAAGATTTCACAGACTCAGGAACTTGAAGTAACTAAAGGCTTTGTGGTCAGCAGTAAAATCTCATTATGCTCGGAGCAACTTGTCTACTCAGACCCAAAACATTAAGAGAATGAGGAATTAACCTGGCTCAAGATTGGCATTGTGGCTACAAAACGGCCACTTACGCAAAAAGTGTGGTTGCCAATTTTGGGAAACAGGCAGAAAAATCTTTCATAACTTTCATATTTTTATGAACCAGAGAAAGAATACCTCCAGGGAGCAACTGCAAATCTCCCCTTTACCCGCAGGAATGTGGAAAAAGGTTTCAACCAACTCCATTGACAATAGGGGCAATTCCTCTGGTTGCCATAGACAAATATGTCTGATCCCACAGACCAACACTTTCCCCACTGTTGTTTAAATTGGACTGTAAGTAGTAAATCTAATCCCTCCAAAGTCTAACATTTTTCCTACTGTTGCTTAGATTGGAGTGAGAATAATAAATGTAACACCTTCAAAGTCCAACACTTTCCCTACTGTTGCTTAGATTTTGGTGGGAATATTAAATTTCACTCCTCCAAAGTACAGAACTTTCCTTGCTTTTCCTTACATTGGAGTTAGAATAGTAAATCTAACCTCTCCAAAGTCCCACACTTCCCTGCTTTTGCTTACGTTGGAGTGTGAATAATAAATCTAACTCTCCAAAGTCCAACACTTTCCCTACTTTTGCTTAAGTTAGAGTGAGCATATTAAATCTGACTCCTTTAAAGTCCAATACTTTTGCTACTGTTGTTTGTTTTGGATTGCTATTTTTTATTTTTTATTTTTTTCTAAAGTTTTCCAATGTTTATGTTATTTATAAAAATCTAATTATAGATTTGTTTTAATATAAATGTAATTTTTGTTTTTTTAAGTTCATTTATTTTTTAATTAAGTTTCATATATGTCGGTGGGATGATCCATCTTTGTCTATGTCCAATACACAGTTAAAGTCCCCATTGCAGAAGCACGGAACACCCAGATTATAAAGTAAGGCGATGATGAAAGAATCCATGAAGGCTGTTTGATTGCTATTAGGGGTGTTGACCACCATCAAGGAAAACATCTTCCCATCTAGAAGGCCCTCTACTACTGTGTATTTCCCCTCCGGGTCCACCCGATGTGTGTGGATCATGTAGGGGGTGTTATCTAGATTAATTCCCCTCTAGTTTATGTAGAATAAGTGGTGCCCACTACTTGTCCCCCCTACTTTCTGCACAGTTTCGGTAGTTCTGTGGTGTTTATGTGTGTCTCTTGTATACAGGCTATGTGCATGGTGGCAACGCAGGTAACTACATATTTTGTGGTGTTTGGTGGAAGTGGCCATGCCCAGGACATTCCACGTTGTTATATACCAGCGGTCTCAATAACTGGTTTGTGGCCATGTGACAGTGGGTGTGGCGTGAGTCAGTTTGGTGGGAGCTGGCAAAGAAACCTATCACTGGTGTGGGTTGCCTCTGGGAGTTGTCAATGGGTGTGGGCAAGCAATGGAGCAGAAGAAGATACTCAGCGATATGCTTGATCAATTGACATAAAATGATGTGTGAGTTAAAAGGAAAGTAAGAAAAAACAGGAAATTATATGTAGCATGGAACCGCAGGTAAAACCTTGTTATTCCCAACTCCCTTATGCCAGGCTTCATAGCAAACAGCTGCCAGCCAGTACATCCTCAAAAGAAAGGATACTGTTCTTTGTCCATAGAGTCTCCTGTGCTTTCCCATCGGTGGAGGTGGGATGCAGACCATGGCTCAAGGTGCACCCATGTAGCCCTATCAGTCACAATGGAAGATGCTGGACCTTCAATTTGAGTGCAACCAAGCAGTTGTTGCCCTCGGAGGGGATTTGCCTCTCCCATCATTGTAGACTGTCCTCTTGAGTGTTCTATAATCATGCATGCCACTCTGCGGGTCAGAGCCGAACTGCCATTCTGCTCAGTGTCAGTATCATCAGTGTCTGTTTGGACTGTGCTGCCCTGGTTCGATTCCCCTGTCCCTGGTGACTGTTGGTTCAGTGCCGCTGCCTTTGCCGCTGCTCATGCCATTCAGTTGCCACTTGTTTCTTCAAGGGTCCACCTCAGGGTCATCTGGGTCTCTTGTACATGCTCTTACATCTGGTCCACCTGTTAGGGTCTTCGCATTCCTCATGGTGTATCTCCATGCTTTTCAAATGGAGCCACTGATAGGCTTCTGCTGAGGTTTTAAGGAAGAGCCTTTTGTTGTAAGCAACTACTCTCAACTCAGTGGGTTATAGGCGTGTATATTACAGACCCTGGAGGAGGCTGTGGCCCCAGCACCCTACGTGGCCTTTGAATGGAGAAGAATTGTGGTGCTTTACCCACCAGGACTGTGTCAAGAGTCTCTTTCTCCTGGAAGAGCTCCAGGCTGGGCCCATTGGCCTTTTTGGGCAGGCTAATGATCTGCATAGCTCTTGGCCTGTCGGACAAAGCGCTGTAAGAGTGGATTCATCAGCATCCATTCTGACCACTAGTTTCCGACGGTCTGCAAGTAGAAGACCGGCGTCTATGGCTACTGCATCTATCTTCAGCTTCAGCGCCATTTTAGAGTCTTACGTGGCTTTTAGTATCAGGTCAAACTTGTTAGTTTGCTCCTCCAGAGTGGTACCCACTTGTGCCTCCATATCAGCAGGAGGCTTGGGCACTGCAGTCAAGCAACTCTTTGGGAGCGTTTTTAGATTTTACCATGTTGCTCGTGGTGGAAGGTGTGTGCCAGGGGAGTGGGGGTGTCCGTCAATGTGAGGCTGGCGAGTTCCCCTGTACAGGTCAGTCCAACCTCCAAAGGGTGGTGGGGGTTGGAAGTCACGCTTCATCCAAGACCACGGCCCTCACTGTGGTAGCCCCGTGAGTCACTCCCCACTTTCCTAGAGTGTTGCCTGTTGTGTTTCTAGTAGAATGGGCCAGCCGTTTCCCAGCCCCTCCAGGCGCGGGTCCCTTGCTACAGTTCTGGGGCCCCACTGCACGCTGTGGCGGGTGTAGTTTGTGGTTCTTCCCTCCAGATGTGTAATAGGAGTCCCCAGCCCAGGTCTCACCTTGTTTGGGGACTATCTACAGTTCATCAGGCCGGTTCACACTGTTTAGATAGACTTCTAATCCGAGCATTACCTTACAAGTTTCCTGTCCTTCTTCCAGTATCTGAGGGTCCGCACATACCTTAATTCCTGTGTGTAAGAGCCCCCAGGTAGGTGCGCCAGGTATTGTGCTCCCAATTCCTCTACCTGAGATTTCAGCTTCGTTTGTACAGCTTCGGTCTGGGCCACTCAGCCCGCTGCTAGGCCACTCTCTCCTGCACTTCAGGCCTCGTGTGTCCCGATCACCATTCACAAGAGCCCTAGGCAATTATGCTTGCATTCGGTACCCCCAGCTTCTCGAATTGCACAGGTAGGCCCAGTGTCGTTCGTACCGCCCTGGTTCAGGCCACCCGGCCGACAGTGGTTTCTGGCCCATCACTTTACTTTGTCGTGGGTGGGTGAAGTGTTTGAGGGGTGCCTCAAGGGGTCCATCTACACGGACATAGGTGCCGGATGGTGGATGGGCCTGGTTTGTAGCGTGGAGCTCGGCTAGCATGCGGCCGTCTCCGTTGCCATCTTGATCATGCCCCTTACCAAAGAATTAAATTCATTTGTCCACTAATCTGTGGTTTCCTAGAAAAGTGCATTTTCGAATTCTTTTTTGTTAAAATTAGTTAATGGTTTGTGAGTACCATATTGGATGGCAGTGGACATTCACCGTCCATGATATTAGGTTATACATAGGAGAACATACCCTATGGGATACTGATACCTGTATTGACCATAAGTACAATGCAGTATCAAATTTGAACTGAATATCTGAATAGTTGGAGTGAAATATGCACAAACTCATTACATGATCGGCCCCTTATCTTTAACTATTTAACCTCAAACATTGAGATTTCCTAGAAAATCTAAATTTGTTACATCAATGATCAACGCTTTGAGAAAGTCTAGTTTAGATAAGATATTTTCCTCAGACCTAAAGCACCCCCTTGTTTTTCCCTCAAAGTAGACTTCAATAATGAGGTTAGCCTTAAAAACCACCATACAGCCTCAAAGGAATGGTGACTAACAATAATTGTAAGAAATATTCTCTAAATTAGTATGTGCATTAGGTAAGATTCGTCACCACGGTGTCCCTCTTCATTAATTCATTCATTCTTACATGAATGCGATGAGTCATGACCCAGAAGACAGGAAATTAACTTGTCCTCTAACAAAAAAAACTTGTTCCTTAGAGTATTTCTTTTGTTATTTTGTTTGTTTTTACTAGGCTAAAGCTCCCTTGATTTATGTAAAATAGCTAAGGACTTACTCCTACGTGGCTGAATAAAGATCTGATGTTCCTGCAATGACAGAGCAGTAGTAGTAATTTTATTTCAGTTAATTAAAAATATAGATAATAAACAAATGAAAACATCACAGTTCAGGTGCTCTTGATATAAAATAAACGTGTGTATGTGCAAAATTGAGTAATATATCCTCAAATATAAAAACATTGCTAGGGAAACACAGTTGACCCTTGACCTCACTACATGACATCGCAGAGTTTGATTTGCCTTGAAAGAATGTTTCACAGGCCATGCCCAAGTATACACTTTATCTATCACGTCAAGATCATTTAAAAGAGTAAGGATCTCGAAAACAGACATTTATCTAATATGCCCAGTGGCGGCTCGCAAAGGGAGTGCTGCGGGGCGGTGGAGCGGGGCGGGGGAGGGGCAGGGTGGGGGGATAGTGGACTCGGACATACGATGGACAGGAGTAAGGTAAGTATATTAAATAAATAAAACTATTTACCTTGCGCTCGCTGCATCGCTGAGTTGGCGATGCAGCGAGAGCAAGGTAAATAGTTTTATTTATTCAATTACTTACCCTACTCCTGTCTGTCATATGGCCGAGTCCACTACCCCCCGCCCTGCCCCTCCCCTGCCTCGCCACACCGCCCTCCCTCTGCGAGCCGCCACTGACTATGCCCATAAACTTTATGAACCTCACCATGGCGATTGGAGGGTTACGGTGCAGGCAAAATGTTAACGCATCTTGACAATGTTGCTGAGCCGGAAGTGCAAATGTTAAGCAGGAAGGTGCAAGTGAATAAGATGTGGCTAGGGATTCTTCCTGGTTGTTGCAGAGATGGCACAGCCTTGTCAAAAGTTTTGGTAACCACTTAAGCTAATGATCGAATGCAGGGCTGGACTGGTCGTAGCGGGCACCAGGCATTTGCCCCAGTGGGCCAGAGGAGTGGGGCTGGATTTGTGCCTTTGGGGGCCGGTTTTGCAGCAGTGCTGAAATATCGGCCCCCTGTAACAAAAGCGGGAGTAGTGCTTCTTGCTAGCACCCCTCCCCCCCAACCCATCCCCCGCTCCCAGGGCCGGTTGAGCAGCAATCTGCCAGAGCTGGTTGCTGTTCCCAGTCCGGCCCTGATAGAATGTCAACGAATTGCCAAAGTGGAATTGCAGTAGCCGGGTCTTGTAGTAGCGTTTGTAATTCTGTAATTCTCTGACAAATATGCTTGTGGTACCAGGTACTTGTAGGTGTTGATGGACATCCAAGCACGGCTCCTACGTTGGAATGACTATTTATTGATAGTAAATGAGATGCGTCTTACTTGTTTATTGAGAAGATGTTTAAACTACTTTTTTGTTACAGGCTGGACCAATGGTATTTCCGCTTTGAGCTTTGAAAGTGTGTCTTTTAGTGCAGTTACCCAGGCATTCTTGGATGGATCTTTGTGGATTGCATCCCAGATTAGGACCTTGAGGGTCTCGGTGTCTGCTCTTTGCAGCAAAACGAAGTATTTCAGAAGCCATGACTCGTGGGCCAGGTCTTGTTGTTTTAGCCCAAAATCGAGCCTTATTTGGGACTGGGAAGCATCTCCTGTTAAACCAAAAAGGATGATGAAGACTTTGCATTGTGCTACATTTAGAATTGATGTCAGTTTATTCCGGAATGCTTCGGCACAATAGGCCTAGGTTGGTATTAGTTTGCAATGCCAGAGCCATGTGCAATAAAGTTTGCTCTTTCAGATTAGGCCAGGGGCTGCACCCTATGACCTCGATCTAGGAGATCTAGATGTGTACGATAACCCTGGTTTTGAGAGATGTTGCAATATTGCACCCTAAAGGGAGGCCTATTGCCTTTGCACCAGGCAGTTCGGGATATTCTCCGCAAGAAGTGGATGCAATCATAACCTGCTGTTTTTCATGATTACTACCCACGCACCAGCCACTGGTTAAATCTCAGACTGGGGGGCATATTTACAATAATGTGGCGAAGCATGTCGTTAAGCCAAGAAGGCTAACAACATGCTTCATCCCTTAAGAAACGCAAGGCTGCACCATATTTACTAGAATATGGTGCAGCCCTGCGTTTCCCCCTGCTCTGGTGCTAACTTTAGCTGCCTAGTGCTAACGCAGGCACCCCTGCACCATAGTGCAAGGGTGCCTGTGTTGAGAGGAAGATTGTTTATGTGCAGGAAGGACCCCCTTCCTGCTCATAAACAATCTTTAAATGCTGTTTTGTAACTTTTATGTGTGCTGCTTAATGTAGCACACATAGAAGTTGCAAAACGGCATTTTTTTTAAAAATGATTGTTTATATGCAGTAAGGTGGACCTTCCAGCACATAAACAATCATAGGTAACTTGCTGTTTTTTTATGTGTGCTGCACAAGGCATCACACATGGAAACAGCAAAAACAAGGAGAAATTAAGCATTTCTCCTCGTTTCGCCTGTTTAAGACCAAGTTTTCCCTGGTCTTAATTTTGGAGCTGCCTCCTATTTACTCTGCCCTTGTAAATGGGAGGCAGCGTCAAAATCAATGGGTGTTGCGGTGGAACGCCCACTGCAACACCCATTGCCCTCCCCTTTCACTCTAAATACAGGGTGAAAGGGTGTCTTATTTGCAAGGCAGCATTAAGCCACGTTAAGTGGCTTAACGCTGCCTTGTAAATGAGGCGAGGGTCCTATCGCCATCACAACGTCACTGAAAGCGACGTTGTGGTGGAAATAGGGGCGTGTAAATATGCCCCTGGGTTCTTAAAAATGGTCAGTCTGGACTCGCTTCTGGTCTACACTTTGATCCAGTTGTTAAAAACATCAGAAGAGGTTTCTACATCTGAGCGTGTAGATATAGCTTTGTTGAGGAGGCTAAAAAAACACTGCCTTTTGGGTTTGATATTTTTATGTCCTCCATGAAAAATGCCAGTTATGCAGTTTATTTACTGTGAAAGGACTTTCAGCACCTTTTTGATATAACAAGAGGACAGAAGAGTGCTTTTGTTGCGTGCTGTGAAGCTGTTTGATCAATGGATGGGTCAGCCATTGCAGCACAAGGACTTCCTTACAAAGATGTCAGTGGAAAATGGGCCAATCCTGTTTACATTTTACCAGTCTAGCTGAAAGGGGAGATTCATTTAAGCCCCTAGGTCTTTAGGATGGATTTCTCCTGTGGCAAATCGTTAACCCAAGAAAAGGGGAACCTTGTACGCGGGTACAATTCAGGGACTTTGAAGATATGTGTTATTTTATCGTTTAGCATCTTTTTTTTGCTAAAAATCTTTCAGTATCTCTGGCAGGTGATTCTTTCACTCGTCACATCCTAAATTCTTTCCATGGTCCTTCAGGCACCACTGAAAATTCCAGTGAGGCCCTGAATCATATTCCCTTGCAATCGTGGTCCCATAGAATTCTGGAGTTAGGTATTCTGTTGTGGTAGCAAACTTGCATTCGATATTACAAGATGGAGCTTCATTCACATACAATGTTTTACCCAAAGTATCTAAAGCTTTCAATATTGAGTATGCGATAGGGAGTGGAGGGGGCGATTAGGTCCACAGTCAATGTGGGGGCTTTTCTGTATAATATAGTAGAGCTGGGTGTATTTATACACCTGCAGATATGGCATATAGGACTGTGAGATATGGCACTGTGTGAGTGATGTCGTCCCACCCCTTTGAGTGCTAAGAATCCTGCATTCCTTTATTGGAAAGATGCGGCACCATCTTTTAGAGACAGAGATAGGAAAGTCAAGGACAAATGTACTCACATCATCTGGTAAAACGGACTTAAACCTGGTAAAAGATCGATGTAGAAGATTATGAAACTATCTTTTTTTTTTTTTTAAACTTTATTTACCATTTTGCATGTTAAGTTGACAAACAAATGTCGCAGTTCCTCAATGCAGCAGTACAACAATTTCAATAATGAATAGCAATGTCTCATAAATACATCTTACCATGGGTGTCTCGCACACTAAGCCCATTAATCGAAAAATCATATATCACACTGTAAAATGGCTGTGGCTACTCCCTCTTTGTGTAGCTTATAAACATACTTGTGTTGCCACTGTGGGTCAACCCACCCCGGTGGGGACAATCCCGTAGAGGGGCTGCGATGTTGAGGCAGATCCCTCCTCAAGCAAATAGCTCTTTAAAGGGCCCCAGATGTTCCTGGGCCTCGACGACGGTGGCATTGTGGTAGCAAATAGGTCACAGTTTGTATTACAATAGATGAGACTGTTAAGCCAGGCTTTAGTTGTTGGAATGAATCTATTACCCCACTGTAATGCTAGTTCTCGCTTAGCTAATAACAAGGCAATGGCTACGAATCTATGCACTTGTTTTGGAAAATTACAGACATACCCCAATAGGGCTACCTCTGGCATAGGGCTAATATCAAGTTGTATCATACGTGACAATATTGTATACACTGCCTTCCAGTATCCCCCCACTTTCACACAGGTCCAAGTCATGTGGGCAAAGTCTGCTTGCTGTGCTCCACACTTCGGGCACGAGTGTGATCGCGAGGGGTCTATGGAATGAAGTTTGGCCGGTGACAGGTATGCCCTCCATAGGAATTTAAAGTGGATTCGTTTATGTTTACTGTTCAAGGAGACTTCCTTAGTCTGGGTACAACAGAAGGCCTATTGTTCATCTTCTATTGGGTGGCCTAGGTCGCGTTCCCAGGTTTCTCGTATCTTGGCGTCTCTGCTGGGAATTAATACCATAGAGGAACTGTACAGTTTGGAAATGAGGTGGGCTCCATCTTGATTTGTAAACAAAAGGGTCAGCGGTGGAAAGGAAATGGGCTCTAGCGGAAACTCAGTTATTCGTGCCCTCAGAGCACTACGGAGTCTCCCGAATATGAAATGGCCCATGAAGGAGGCTTCACTAAACCTGCCTTCCTCTGTGCTGGAGAAAACATATCCTCCCGGAAACAAATCCCCAACCTTATCTAATGAGTATGCGCTGAGTGTACGCTGTACTAACTTTTCTCCTGTAATGGGCAGCCATAGGCTGTTGACTACCGGTAGGTCTGAGGAGTATAAAGTATGTTGTCCAGTCATTCGCGCCAGTTTCTTCCAAGCCCAACTGGTGGTCGATACTGTCTGTATGTCCCGGGGATCTCTAGGGAACCCCTTCGGTAGGATCATTCTGAGTGGGGCAGGGAGCACTAAATCAGCCTCCGGTCTAGAGTAGGGTATTCTTGCGTCAGGGTGGTACCAGGAGTGCGCAAAACTACATTGCGCTACTAGATAATAAATGTGGAAATTGGGGACACCCAGACCACCCCTCTCGCACGGCAGGGTCAGCGTGTCCCAGCTAATCCTCGCTCTGCCGCCACCCCATACCAATCTGATCAAATGGGACCGTATTGTGCGGAAGAAGCTGTTAGGGAGTGGGATAGGGATATTATGAAACAAGTATACAAATTTTGGGAGCACCACCATTTTAATGAGAGCTGCTCTCCCAGCAAGCGATTATGAAACTATCTTTAAAATCACAGAGACGGCTCTGTCAGTTCCTCTCCTCGTATCTTCACTTCCTTCTCAACCCCCTGTCCTGGAGGCAGGAAAACATATGGAATACTGCACCAACAACAGATTCAGATTGAGCTAACCATAGGGAATTGTCTGTGCTGCTGAATGGGGCCAGATAGGTGGTAAAGGTATAGGTTGCCAGGGAAGTCAGTGAAGTTTTTTTCTTCACATAACCATTGTTTGTAAACAATTATCATTTATGTATTTTGAATAATAGGTGACAAATGTGGGTGCCCAGGGACCCACTGTGTGTGCTCATGGGGCTCGAATCAGCTAGTGAGCAATTCTAAATTCAACCCTGGTACGTATCTGCGGTGGTAACAAGAGCAGACGGGGCTTAGTGTAGGTCGAACAGCCACATATCGTTCTTCTAATGTTTGATCCTTTCTCTCAGTGGCATAAAAAAACTTGAGGGAGTCACCCTTCAAAGTACATAAAGGCCCCCCGACCCCCGGCCCAACACCTACCACTTTGCCCTACCGCCCAAAATCTGGTATATTTTTAATTGAAATCTCCAATGGCTTGGAATAGCTGTCCTGACGTGTACATTGTTGGCTGGCCCGTCATATTCTCATTGTAATTGCTTTTCTATAGTGCTTACTGCCCCTGGAGATGGGTTGAAGCTCTTTGTGCTGGGCAGTGCATATCTCTGGAACCTAAGGTTAGTGGATAGTCCAGTATTGTTGGTTATTGGGATTAGTCTTGTGTGCTCAAGTAAACCATTCCATGCACTCACTCCAGAGTGTAAGTGGTGGATTTAAGTATGATGAGTAAGGTTTGATCATTACTGGGGAAAGGGGGATATGTGTGAGTTCATGCAGATGCTTAGTGGGGTTAATAGATGATCTAGAGGAGATTAGGAAGTGTTATGTTGCAGGCGCACCACTTTACAAAAAACAGAGTCGCAATCTTTGAAATGAGTCATGGGCAGTCAGCAGAAATGCGTAGAGAGAAATTAAGAAAAATATGCATGTGACTTAGAGGAGGATGTGCTCAGAAAGAAGAGGCATGCAGAGGGTGGAAAGGAAGGAGAGACCCATTTGGAAGGAGCAAGGAGAGGTGCCCATCAGAGGTTTTATGTGAACACCATCAGTTTTTCATGCCATATTTTAGTAATATAGTGATATATTATTGAGATTCTGGGCAGACAATGGCAGCGTACCGCCTGCATTCCTGAGGGCGGAGACCCACACACTTAAGTGAGGGGGCTCCCTTTAACATTTCAATGAAGCCCTTGTTAAGAAGGGGCTGCTGATTAGACTTCCTGAGGCACTGCCCGTTGTTAGATTGTAGCTGTGAGGGGTGCAACTGCAGGGTCTGTTGTGCAGGTGAAGGAGACCCTCAGGGGAGCCCCAGCCTTTTGTCTTCTTAATCACTGTAATCAAGTTCCAGATTCAGAAAGGGGAGTAGAAGAACTTTATTTCTTTCAGGTACAGTCATCCACAACAACAACAACCAGACAACAGTGATCCAAGCAGCAACTGACATGGTCAGTTAGGATCACCGCTGACTGCTTGCTGCCGCACGGGCCAAACGATTACAACTTTAAATGCAAACAATATTAAAACACGCGGTGTGACTCAGGCCATCAAGAGCGAATGCACGAGGCATGCCACGGGTCACACCGCCATACCTTACGTTACACCACATCATCTTCTCCCTTAAACAAAACAAAATTAGAAGAGAAAGAAAAGTCAATGGGAAGGAAAATTAGAACATCACATAAACCTTGTATCTGCTGGGCATTTTGGACTCACGAGTCCTGGTAATATAGTACTTGTTGCATTAGCAACTCCACTGACAGATGGCGTGGACACATCACTACCAATTGTTGACTGTACCCATTGTGTCCAGTCCAAATCTGTGACATTACCTTTCTTCTGATTGATAATCTCAACTTGCTGTATGGATAGGGTCACAAGGTTCCTCACATTCCACCACCCTTTATTTTCCAACATAACTTAACCCCTGCTAACTCTCAGTACTTTAGTGGAAGAGGAAAAAATTGACTCACCCTTCCTCACCATGACTGATTTCTTGATTAAGACATAATCACCAAACTTGGGAAAATTGTTACACATTGCATTGTGTTTGCCATTTTGAGCCATTTTGAGCTGTTACTGCTCGACACATGGAATTACTTTTTGCTTGACCACTAAACTGAAATCAGTATCTTTAATTTCAAGTTGCACTTCAACCATGTGGGAAATAAAGAGGAATGAATACCTCTCCCTCTCAACAACATGAATGGATTGACTCCTGTAGTGCAATGCAGTGTCACATTATATTCCCAAACTTTTTGTTTGAGGAACTGTTTGATGTCTAAATTAGCTGCGATGGCTGTTTGCACGCCTTCCTTGATCACCTTGTTCCCTCGCTCTACCAAACCATTGGAACACGGGGAATAGAGGGCAACACACAAATGCTTAACATCATGCTTGTCCAAAAAATCATTCATTTTCTTAGACTCAAAATGTGAACCATTGTCTGTAACCAGAGACCTAGGTGACCCTTCTATTTCAAAGACTTGTTCTAAGAAGTTAATCGCTGCAACAGTAGATGAGGAACTAACAAAAGAAAAATACAGCCATTTGGAAAAGTAGTCAACAAATAAAATGGTGTATCTCATGTCTGCTGGCAAAGAAAGATATGGACCTGAAAAGTCATGCCCTACTTTATCCCAAGGAGAGCTGGGTAGTGGAATAGGATGTAGTGGGGTTTTGTTCAATTTCCAATGTTTGTCAGACATTAGACAATCAGGGCACTTATCCACTGTGAGTTTCACTTGGTTATCTAAAGCAGGACACCAATAATGTTTTTTAATGCGCATGCACGTCTTAGTTGAACTCAAATACCCTTGGTGCGCTCTGGCAATGATGGAAGGACGTATCTTATTGGGAGGAACATGAAGATCACCTCTCAAGATCAATCCATTAACCACAGAGAGTTCACATGCAACTTGTGCAAATGTTCTCAAGTCACCCTGTAGACCTCCTATAGCAGGCCATCCTTTCACTATATATTCTCCAACTTGACTTAGAGTCACGTCTTCTTGAAACGCTTTCATCCTTTCATCAGCAGTGAACAAGTCATCATCATTGTGCCAAGCATGGGTGGCATAAACAACAGCGACACATTCAATTTCATCATCTCCATACTCATCACCAAAATCTGCTACAGGCATTCGAGACAAGCAATCAACTCTAAAATTACTACCACATGACTGATGATGAAGGTGTAGTCATGCAATTTGGAAACAAGTCTAGTCAACCTAGCTGACAGATTGTTGTGAGCCTCTCCTGAAAAAATAGAAACCAATTGCTTGTGATCCATCTGTAATTCAAAACACCTGCCCCATACATACATCTTGAATTTTTGAACAGCCCATATGCAGGCAAGTGCTTTGCACTAAATGGAACTGTACTGCTTTTCAAAGGTTCTGAGAGATCTGGACGCAAATGCAATGGTTTGTTCTTTACCACCAACTTTTTGGCTCAGTACAGCACCCAATCCTCTCAAACTCACATAAACAGAGATGATTGAAGTGCATTCTTCTCTGAATGCAGACAACGCTGGAGCCTCTACAATTAATTCTTTTACTTTCTCAAAATCAACTTGAACCTCCTCAGACCAGAAAAAGCTCTAACCTTTTCTTAACAACAACCTGAGGGGTTCTACTGCTTGAGCATAGTCTGAAACACAATGTGCATAGTATTCAGCGAGTCCTAAAAAGGAACGAAGTGCATTGCGATCTGTAGGTGCACTTGCCTCCTTAAGAGCCCTCACCAAAGAGAGTTTAGTTTCAATTCCAGACTCAGTTATGGTATGTACTAAATATTCTAATTCTGTAGTGGCAAATTAACATTTTTCTTTTCTGACAGTCATGCCTCTACGCAATAAGATGGACAGCACTTTGTCAAGAATTTTTTTGTGCTCCTCACATGAACTAGCATGAATTAGTATGTCATCTTGATACGCTTGAACACCTTTTATGTCTGCAAATAAAACATCCATCAATTTTTGAAACACGCTGGTGGTTGATGCCAACCCAAATGGTAATCCTAAATATTTGTAAGCTCTAAAGGAGTGACAAAAGCCATCAGGTCTTCTTGGGAAGTTTCATCTAGTGCCACTTGATGGTGGGCCGATCTCAGATCAATGATAGAAAACCATTTTGCCCCACCCAGGTTAGCCAACATTTCTTGTATCCTGGGCAAAGGATGGCAATCTACCACAATATTGGCAGTAAGTGTTCTCAAGTCTGCTCAGAGCCTAATCTCGCCTGTCTTTTTTCCTGCAACCACGACTGGAGCTACCATTGAGAAGATTCTACTGGCACTATAACTCCTTGTGCCCAAAGAAATGTTTTGTTTAAAAATCTTTTTATTGATAACAGTAGTGCGACATTTATATCACAACATTCAAGATGAGGTACTTCCTTTCTGTAACTTATATGTACATTAATAACTTGCAACAATAATTAACATTTCAGTATTACTTTGTTTATATCGTAGGTGAGACGGGAGGGGAGGGGACAGAAGGCGGGACACAGATAGGTGTGGTGCAGCGGCCAGGGCAGCTGACTTCGGAGCACAGGGCTCACGGTTCGATCCCCGGCTCCGGCGGCAGCTCAGCTCAGCACCCTGTGACTCTGGGCAATAGCTCACTTAATTTCCATGACGGCCCCCAGCGCCTTGAGACCCGTAAGGGTGAGTAGTTCGCGCTTTACAAATACGGATTTAGATTTTTTAGATTTTAGATATTACCTCGATACTCGTTCCATTTGCCCCATATTTGTGACCATTTTTTCGGGCAGCCCCTTGCCATATTTACAGTCTTTTCCCTCATCATGCACCAGTCCATGTCTGTTTTCTAGGCTTCCACTGAAGGTGCAACACTCGCGCCCCATGTTCTGGCCACATTCCGTTTGGCGACCATCAGTCCCAACGTCACCCATGTTTTTTCTTTGCTGTTGAGGTCTGTGGGTTCCCAGATATTCAACAAGCATCTTTTGACATCGAGATCCATTCTTGCCCCAAGGACTTCCTTCAAGCTAAGGTGAATTCCTTTCCAGTATTTCTCAATATATGTGCACTCCCACAGTATATGTAGAAATGTACCCTCTTGGCCACATTGCCTCCTGCACCCCGAATCGTCTCTACTGCCCATCTTAGCTAGTGTTGGTCCCGTAACATATCTCCTGTGAAGAATCTTTATTTGGACCAGTCTAAGTCGAGCTGAGATCGCAACCTCTCTGGGAGAAGCCATCGCTTCCTGCCATTCATCTTCATCCAATTCTGAAATGTTCCTCTCCCAACACCCACGGATCTTTCCCAGGGGGACTAAGGCATTATTGATCACTTTTTTGTAGGTTAAGGATATCACTTTTGTTTTGTGCCCAAAGAATTTTTAACATTTGCTTAAGTTCTTCCCTGACAAATAGGGGAACCTGACATACCTTGTGAACAAATGGATTGGCATCAGGTTTCAGTTTGATGTGATGCACAAAACCTTTAACCGTACCAACTTGTTAAAAAAAAATCTTTCATACTTATGAAGAATTTCTTCAATGGGTTCCTCAATGCTGCATATCAGTTTGTCAGGTATGTCACCAGCAACTACTGGATTGGATGAACCCAGAACCAGATAAAGCCCCATTTTGGCCAAATCTTGCTATCCAATTATATTTTTACCTTTAATGGATACATATACTTTAGTGAGAGTTTCCCTACCAAAACACTGAACCTTCCCTGTGAAGAAGCCTACCATGTCAATGGGTTTCTGTCAGGTGGAGAAAGGAGTTTATGCTTACCCCAATTGTCATAAAATGTGTTGTCCCGAATAATAGTAATTGGTGATCCTGAGTCTGCCATAACCTGAAAAGAATCATTGTCAGTGACTGCATCACAAGTTGGACCTTTGATAGAGGTTGAAACAACGTTACACTCAACAGTTAAAACAACATTGTTGACGGATTCTGCACATGAGTCAATGTCAACATCAATGCTACTTACGCGCATAGGTGGCTTGTTACTCTTGCACACCATGTGAAAATGACCACAATGTGGGGACACACAATGTTTGCCCAGAGCTGGACAACCTGTGAAGTTACTAATATGATTCTTAGAACCACAGCGATAGCAGTACGATTAACTCTTCCTGACATTTCCTCTCAGTGAAAAGCGATTCCCTCTGCTAACTACTGCACTCAAGGTATCATCATTGTAGTCAGGAACACTACTAAATTCACTGATGTAGTAGGGTTTACACTCTTGAAGAAATCAATGACCTTTCAATGGTTTTGGCCAGATCTATAACTTCATCAAGGGTGGGGTTACGACAACTGAGGAGCCTTTCTTGAATTTTATTTTGAAGCACAATTGAAAATGAACTGGTCACAAATGTATGTATCCATGTTGGGACCAAATTTACACGTGGTTGCCAAAATTCCCAAGGCTGCTACATATTCCTCAACTCCTTCTGATAATTGCTTGCGTTTGACAAAGTTGTATCTTTCCAAAATGATAATGGGTTCCTCAGTAAATTGTTTGTGTAACCTTTCAACAGCCTCTAAATATATGTTCCAAGTATCATCACCAGATTGACCACCATTTCTTGCTATAGGTGGCAAACTATCAAAACTTTGCTGCGTTGTCAAACCCAAATTGCCATAAAATAGTGCAAATTTTCTTTCAGGGTGATAACTGCTGGCATCAAAGGCTACCAGGTGATTTTCAAATAAATGGAACCAATGTGCCCACTTTATGGAAGTTTTCCCTGGTTGAGCCAAAAAGAGTTGAGGCTGTGTAAGTTGCTGTGGTGTGGCCATGATAATTTAGATCAATACGTGCAAATCAAAATTATACTAGTATAGAATCAATAAGCTAGTAAAGGCTCCTTGAAGAAACAATGAATGTACCACTCACCACAAATGCCAAAATATGAAGAAAGGTAGAGAAATCCAGGAGTCTAAAGTTGAAAATGTCAGAGTCAAATGCAGCAGAGAAGCATTTTCAAGTACAAATGTAAATAAATGAGAGTTAGATCACAAAACGTATGCAGTGCTGGCTGAATCAGCAAAATTGGCCCAATCCAAGATGGCCACCGTGTGTGATGTCTCTGGAACCTCTAGTGTATGCCGCTTTGCTAGGCAACTCAAAACCTCACCTCAGAGGGGCGGTGGGTAAGCTGGTGAGTGAAGAAGGCGTGGGTGGGCCGATCCAGTAAATCCGTAACGAAGGCGTGAGGGGAAACCGCCTGGATGGAGGAAGTTTGCCAGAGAGACAGTGAGGCGAAGAAAAACATCGGAAAATACAGGAAATGCAAGTGCAGAGAGGTATAGGTGGGTGACTGAGGATCGTCGCCAAATGTAATGAAGTTCGGGATTCAGAAAGGTGAGTAGAAGAACTTTATTTCTTTCAGGCACAGTCACCCACGACGGCAGCGATTAGACGACAGCCATCTCAGCAGCAACTGGCATGGTCAGTTAGGATCACCCCTGACCGCTTGCTGCCGCACGGGCCAAACAATTACAACTTTATATGCAAACAATATTAAAATATGCGGTGTGACTGGGGCCATCAAGAGCGGATGGGTGACTGTCACACTGCCAGTAGCGGCCGGTGGTGGGAGTGCTGCCGGGCGGTGACATTTGGGGATGCAGCGCGCGCAACGAAATTCGTTTTATTTATTTGTTTGTTTACTTACCTCTTTGCAGCCGTATTCCGGAGTTTACTACCCCCACCCTGCCCCTCCCCCGCCCCGCTTCACCGCCCGGCAGCACTCCCACCACCGGCCGCTACTGCACACTGCCATACCTTACGTTACATCACAATCACACGTTCAGATTGACTGATGACAGAGATGTACTGAAAACTCACACATCTAGGTAGCACCATATCCAATACTGAATACTCTGTCACCATAGCATCAAGATATTTGAAAAGCAGTTATTAACACATCTAACTCAACAGCAACAAACTTTACTTTATTCAAATGCTTGTATATTATTTTGGAATTTCTAGAGATTAAATCAATGTATACAGCTGTGAAAGAGGATATTAGGAAATGCATGATCATCCTGTTTTACTATTATTTTGCTTGCCACTCCACTCTTGTCAAATTTGACTATGGCCTAAATTACTTTACACTTAAATATGCGATGCCGCCTCACCTTTCTCAGTAAAACTGACTCAAAGAATGCCCCTTAATTCATAGATTTAACATGTCACTTCCCCAACTACAAGGACTGCAGGAATTGTAATTAAACATCAGATTTTACAGGCAGAGTCTAATGATGTTACCCAGGTCAATTTTTTAAGGCAAGCATTTTAATAGCATGGTTCTGAAACCAAGCAGATTGAGAGCGGCCTGTGCCGCTTCTGAGAAAAGTATCCATGAGAAACCTTAAACGCGGCCTGTCAGAGTCATCTTGCTTTCGCCTCGTGTGCATTTAAACCTCACGAGCAACAGTTATTGTGGCTCAGCATTCAAATAGACTTTTTTAAAAGTAGTGTAATCGATTTCTGAGCCTGCTGAGCAGAGAGCTGAGCTTAATGCTGCATGTGGATGGCAGGTTTAAGCCTGATTTCGCTAAAGCACAGGCGAAATGGAGAAGGTGCCTGGTGAGGAGGTGAGTGAAAGCGCGTGAAAGAACTACTACAAGCTAAACATTTGATCTCATGAAATGCTTTTCTGAAAGCCTTTTCTACCAATCCAGTCCGGAGATTATTGCACATAAAGATGTATTTTCCTTGAAAACCATCAAGTAAGGCAGAGGATGTGGCGTAACTGGTAGCACAGCCGAATTTAAAGCTGGGGAACCAGATTTGAGTTTCTGCGGGAGGTTCAACATCCCAGGACAAATCACGTAATATCTCGGTGCCAAAAATGAATGCGTCTATCTGTAATGCAACTGGTGCTCATGTAAAACACTCCGATAGCATGATATAGCGTTCGCACTATAATAAACTGCAAAAAAATAGTAACCTGCTCTAGCATGAAATGCCGCAAGCTCCCTGGGTAGTCAAGCTTGGCTTGTGTTGGGCAGGAATTCTAGAATGTAAATGAAGCAGTGCAAGCATACCTGTAATTACAGATAAAAGAGATGCTTGTTTGAAAAGAAAATCCTCTACCATGTCCTCTACCAGAGCCTTCTTTCCTCCCCTTGAGAAGACACATTAGGGGTCGAAAAAATGTTTAGTGTCAGAGACGCAGATTCCTCAGGTGATTGTGCCAGACTGTCCCATTGTTCGGGTGCTCAAGGTGAGTGCGGGGATGGAGAGTGAGATTCTGCCCTGCCAGAGAGCACGGCGCCCGGCTCCGATCGAGGTTGTCCCAGCCTGTGACTGAGATAGACAGGGTGTACTGAAGCTGTCTGATGTAGCATCAACCCCAAAATGCAGCGCTACCACGGCAACTCGCACTCTCTTGTAGCGACCCCTCCAATAAAGCATCAATGCCCTCCTCGCTATAATGTAATTACCCGAATCCCAACCCCGTGTCCCTGAATACAGCATCCCCTGTTGTGTCGTCACGCGACACAGTGTGTATCCGTGCCGTCACCGCTACTGGGGGTGCTACACCAATAAAGACCAGGAGCCAGGTTTTGTATTGCTGGTCGATACTTCGCTAGCTGGCTAATAATCGCCACTCTCGCGATATCGCCCCTTTTATTTACGGCTCCGTTACGTGGCGTGCTCGTTACGTCACGAGCACGACATTACATTCCTCCCCAAAAATAACAAACACAAAACACAAACCATGACCCTGGGGCCTTCCATAATCTCTAAAAACTCTCCCAACCCCTTACTGCATCAATGTCAAAACTTAAATCTGAAAAGGAACATTCTTACATGAAGTAGTCCTTCAATCGGCTGCTGGGCTCTGGATTGCAGCGGAGCTGGTACTGTGAGCGTCCACGCCCTCCGATTGGCCAACGTCCGAGCCGACTGACCTCTCCTCAGGACTCTCCGTGTGGCAGTCACGGTTCTCATCCGGATGACTGCTGGAAGGAGAAAGTCCCAAAGATGGATCCGGACTGGAGACTGGGGTGGATCCAGTAGAGACGTCACCTCCCGGGCTTGTGCTTGCTCCGGCACCTAGAGAGCCCTCTAGGGTGCCACCGGGGGTAACCGCCACCCGAACAGGGGGATCCTGGTGAAATCTCTTGAAGAACGTGGCATTTCTAGTCACCATCTCTCGGCCTCTGCGGGCGACTATGCGAGTCCCATTCACCCTGGTCACGGTCCACGGCATCTTCTCATAAGGTAACCTGAACTTCCCACTCGCTACTCGATTCCGGAGTAACACTACATCTCCTGGAGTGAAAGTTACAGGCTGGGCTCGTCTCTTCTTGCTAACCTGGGTGTGAGCCCTTCGACGTCTGGCATCCACTTGGTCCTCATCCGGGAGAGTCGGCTTCCATTGAGGATGATGCAGAATTGAATCGGTGATCACACGCCCCATCAACAGGTGGGCCGGGGCAACTCCAGTGGTGGTGTGAGGTGTCTGACGGTAGCTGCGCAGAAACGTGAAGATGGCCATCTCCACAGATTGCTGCTTCTCATGCGCAATCCGCACCACCTTGTTTAAGGTGCGCATAAATCTCTCGGCTTCTCCATTGGCCTGAGGCCACCTTGGGGTGATTCGCCGATGCCGTACCCCCAGCGCCTTGAGGTATGTCGCCAGTTCCTGACTCTGGAATGGAGGACCATTGTCCGTTCTCAACTCGTTCATCAGGCCATGGGCTGCCATAATTTTCTCCAGCCGAGGAATTACGTCCGTGGCACTTAGGGAAGGTATGATCTCCACCTCTGGGTATTTAGAATGGTCATCAATGGCCACGAAGAGGTGTCGTCCGTCTGGCAAACTGCCAAAGTCGAGGCTTACACAATACCAAGGCTGCTGCGGCCGTTCCTCAGTGATGACGGGAGCGGGACGCGGTGATTCTCCCGTGACTTGACACCACCGGCAGGAGCGTACAGTGGCCTCCACAAGTTCGTCCATGAGGGAAACCAGACTTTGGATCGAAGCCGTGATTTTGTTTTGACCATTCCCTGGTGACCCAGGTGTGCTAGCTGAACCACCCGGTCCGTCAGGGTGGATGGAATCACTAGACGGTGGCCCCGTAACAGACACCCGGAGGAGTCTTCAGTGAGTTCCTCTCGTATGCGATATAAGCTGTCCATTATCCGCTGGGCTTCTCCGGTGAGGGACTTCCACTCCTCTTTGGCCTGGCACCAGGTACCATCTCTCAGTGCTGTCAAAGCGCGTTGTAGACAGTTGTCTCGAGCTGTTTCTGCCTGCAGATCTTTCATTGAAAGCGGAATAGGACATGATCGGGCTGTGACACACCTGACATATTCCTCCGTGTCGGCGGCATCCTCCATCTCTTGTTCAGTGGCAGGTCTTGGGTGTCGCGACAGATAGTCCGCCGGATTCTTAGACCCTGGCTGATACTCCACCCGACAGTTATAATTCTGAAGCTGCAACATCCACTTTTCGATCCTGGGTGGAGGCTTTGTGGAGGTGCCTGCGAAGAGGGCCACCAGGGGCTTGTGGTCCGTGGCTACAACGAAGGGCTTCCCATAGACGTAGAGATGAAAGTGACGGCAGCCCCAGTGTATGGCTATAGCTTCCTTCTCTATCTGGGAATAGCGTTGTTCCGTGTCCGTAAGGGAGCGGCTGGCGAAAGCCACCGGCGCCCAATCCTCTTCTTTGTGCCTCCGCTGAAGCAGTACCGCCCCCAGGCCTGCCGGTCCAGCGTCCACCGCGATCATGGTCATTTTCCTTGGATCAAAAAATGCCAGCGTGGTTGCTTCGGATAGGGCATCCTGAATGTCCTTGAAGGCGTTGGCTTGTTCCGTCTCCCATTTCCACGGCACGGTGTCCTTCGTGAGTTCTCTCAGCGGTTGGGTTAGGGTTGTGAGATCTCTGATGAACCGCCCACAGTAATTCACCATGCCGAGGAAGCTGCGAACCTCGGTGACGTTGGTGGGGGCGGCCGCCTGTTTGATGTCCCGGACCTTGTCCGGATCAGGATTTACCCCTTCCTCCGAGAAAGTGTATCCGAAGAATTGTATTTTCCTTTTGAGAAACTCACATTTCTCGCGATGGAGGGTGAGTCCGGCGTCACGGAGTCGGCGTAGTACCATGACCAGTCTGGAGTTGTGCTCCGGGATGGTTCGGGCGTGAACCATGATGTCATCACTAACGTTGATGACTCCTGGTATGTCTGCAATGAGCTCCTGTATAACGTTCTGAAAGACCTCCGCCGCACTGGACACGCCGAAACTCAGACGGGTGTATCGTCGGAGCCCCACGTGAGTGGAGAAGGTGGTAATGTTGCGGGACGCTTCATCAAGCACTAGCTGGTGGTAACCCGATCTCAAGTCCAGTTTCGAGAACCAGCATGCCCCCGCCATCTCCCCAATGAGGTCGTCAATCGTTGGCGTGATGTGGCGCTCCCTTTTGATGGCCACGTTTGGGAGTCGCATATCAACGCAAATTCTGACAGCACCAGGTTGCTTTGGCTTCCGCGTGACAACAATCGGGGAGACCCATGGGGTGGGCCCGGACACTTTCTCGATAATTCCGGCAGCCTCCAACTTTCTGAGCTCTTCCTCCACCAGGGGGCGCAGGTGGAATGCCACTCGCCGGTGGCGTAGGGCGATGGGCCGGACTGTCGGGTCAACATGGAGGTGTATCTCCTTGCCCTTGAATCTTCCAATCCCTTCAAAGGTCGTGGCGAATTCTTCAAGGAGTTGTTGAACGGACTCCTGGTGTACCCCGAAAGCAAAAGTCACTACTCCCAGATCTTCTGCAGCGCGACATCCCAGTATCATACCTTGCCCATCCTCCGTGACGTACACGTTGGTGGTGATCGAGTGACCACCATGTGATATGGATGCTTTGAACCGGCCTCGCATCTTCAGTGGGGTGTCCTGCCCATAGGCGAATACTGTGACCGACGTGGGCTGGATGGTGGGGAGTGGGTCCATGGTGTGATACAGGGTGGCGGCCATGAGATTAATCGTAGCTCCGGTGTCCACTACTGCTGATACCTCCTGGGAGCCGACTCGGATGAGGCACTGCGGAAGCCGCTGGGTCTTGCGGGTGGCGGTACCCACCATGTGGACTCTATGTACTACTCTTTCCTCTTCATCGTCATCGTCCATGTCGCTGGGCCCCTCACATCCCTCCGGGATAGCATTCACCGCTTGCTTGGGCTTCCGATATCTCTTGGATCTGCAGACTTTCTCGTAGTGGTTGTATTTACCACAACCTGAGCACCGTTTTCCTTTTGCCGGGCATTCCGCCAACGTGTGGGGCGATCCCCCGCAGTATCCGCAGGTCTTTCCTTGCCCCATGGAGTTTGTGCCCGTTCCTTTCTTGCTCCACCGTGGTGTTGTTCTCGCCACGACGGCATTCACGGGCTCAATCTTGACTGGAGATTGGAGGGCGGCCTCCATGTGGGCTGCTCGGGCCTTCGACAGCTCCTTGGTGCGACCCAACGTTAGTATGTCCGTCAGGGACTTCCCGGACTCTTCCAGAATTCTTTCTCGGAGTTTCGCAGACACGCAGCCTTGTATTATCTGCCCCCTTATTTCCTCAGTGTCGTCTCTGAAGCCACACGTGGCTGCAAGGTTCTTGAGCCGCGCGTGGAATGTGTCCAGGGACTCCTCTTGGAGCTGGCGCGCCTGCCGAAAGATAAATCTTTCGTAGTCCTGGTTGGCCATTGGTTCGAAGTGACCATTGAGAGCATTGATCAGCGTGTGATGGGTCCGCGGCGTGGCTTCCGGGAGGGTCTTGGTAATGTTGTAAATGTCCTTGCCCCCCAGGTGCAGGAGCATGGCCCTCTTCTGGTCCTTGTGGACTTTCGTGGCTTCGAAAAAATTGACTAGCCGGTCGACCCAGTCCTTCCATTTTGGCGCCAGCGCCGACGGTGATCCCTCCACGACGAACTGTTCAATAGGTGGTATGTTGGCCATCCCTCCTCTCTGCGGGCGTCAGAAGCCGGACTGCAGCAGCGTGGAGCGCCCCTGTCGCTCTTTTGTGCGCCGTTGGGCGTGACTTCACCCACCGGGGTTGTCGGCCTGCTGCCTCCCCCCAGTCCTGAATGCAAGGTGGGGCGGGCACTGTAAGCGCAGGTGAGTGTCAGTGGGAGGAGCTGATCCAGTCCCTTACGGTGTAGAGGGCCCCACTAGCCAACAGTGCAGTGTGGTCCTAGGGCGCTTGACTAACTTCTCACCCCCTTCTGTGTCTCTTCAGAGGTGCCTCACAGCGTGCAGTTAGGGAGGGGCACTGCTCATGTGGCTGCCACTAGATTGTTCACCCGATAGGCTGGCCGCCTCCTGGCAGGGTGTGCTCCACGTGTTCTTGGCACTATCAGGGGAAGCGTGCGCTGTGGGAGCGGGCGCCGTCACTCACCGGTACCTCCCTGCAGTGCGGGACTGCGTGCAAGCAGCGTAGCTCGCGGATGCGGGACTCAGGCAGCGCCTTCAATTTCGGCCGGGCCGCGTCCGTGTTGATGCGCCGTAGCACGCGCACCCTCGCTGATGCGGGACACAGGCAGCGCCTTCACTTGCGGCCGGGCCGCCTCCGTGCTGATACGCCGTGGCACGCGCACCGCGAGGCAATGCTACAGCCTCCGCGGCCGCCACTCAAGCGTCTTTTCGGCACACGGGGTTCGCCCACTCTCGTCGCCAAATGTTGTGTCGTCACGCGACACAGTGTGTATCCGTGCCGTCACCGCTACTGGGGGTGCTACACCAATAAAGACCAGGAGCCAGGTTTTGTATTGCTGGTCGATACTTCGCTAGCTGGCTAATAATCGCCACTCTCGCGATATCGCCCCTTTTATTTACGGCTCCGTTACGTGGCGTGCTCGTTACGTCACGAGCACAACATTACATCCCCCACTGCAAAGCATAAGACTGGTACTCACCAAGTTGCAGCTTCATAAAATGTGGTCCCACCCTACGTGCAGTTTACACTGTGCATGACCACACAACACACTGTGCCCCACCCCACGCAGTGGCGCACAGGCTCAGCATACACTATGTGAACGTGTGGCGCACAGTTCTGGCAACACTAGTCCCAGAACCCAGTCCTAGTCAGTGTATTGTGCTGATGGGGCCCCCTGGAGCTCGGGGCTCCCCGCACTGCGGGGGCTATTGGGGCTAATGTAACGCCACTGCTTTCTCTAGATGTGCATAGAGCTTACTCTATATTTGGAATGCGCATTCCTCTCCACAATACAAGTACTCTATTGTCACTTTTTAACCTGATAGGAAAGGACACTAAATCTTTCATTTCCCTTCTAAACAGTTGGCTTTTCCTGAATATCAAAAAGCTTACAGGGCAAAAGGGACTGTCCTACTACGGTCAATACACAGGAGATCCACTTTTGGCATACATCCTCTGGGGCCGCATGTCAAAATTGTAGCTATGATGGCATCTGCAATGTGGCCCTAATGGCCACTCTACATACATTTATCAATCTTTTGGATCGAGTCTGGAGTGCTCCCTGCGGATCATTTGATCCAATAATATTAAATTATGTTTCACTACGAAATGTCTTGAACTGGTGATCAGTGAAATGTATAGTATTGAAGAAATTCCTAGGCAACCTCCATTTCTGTTTTTGATTACAAGGAGGGTATGTCAGCGCTTAGCATAGCCTCATTTGGAAAGTGACAAAGAATATGGGCAAAATGGTAAAGGGCAGATTACTTTTCACTTAATGTTTATTCCTACAAGCCCAATTCTTCATCCTCAGGGCCCTTGGTTTCATCGACAAGGGTGTCTTAGGTCGTGCCTGTTTAGAGCAACTTGATAAATTTGGGAAGATGAAGTGAGACATGAAATATTTTATACAATATAGATCAAGAGGAGGTTAGTATTAAAGGATATATTTTTTAGGAGAATGTGTTTTCTTTATTTGAGGGCAAGGGAATTAAATCCCTGTTTCAGAGGTAGAAACTCAGCATCATATCATGACAAAGACAATCTGCATACAATAGTCACTGTAATCTGTAATCAAGGGATTTCACCCTCAAAATTAAGGTTTGGCTAGAAGCTAATTTAAGTGTTACAGCAAACAAATGATGGACGGAATGCTGACAATGCAAACATTCTCCCCCAGTCAAAAGATCTGGGTTAAATCCATCGTTCTTTTGCCCACTACGCCACCCCAGTTTGGACCCAGCCATATGCAAATCAGTCTTGACCCTGTGCCCCATGGGAACAGTCCAGACCGAACTGCCAGGCCAGGTCCTCCCTGGACCGGAAACAAGCATCCTGGGACCGGTTTCAGGGTATATCACCCTTCTTCAGCCAGGCTAGCTTGAATCCAGTGGCACAGTGAGCAAGGGAACCACGTCTGGGCATACCCATCCCACTTAGGGCGAAAAGTGTTACAGCAAACAAATGATGGACGCAATGCTGACAATGCAAACATTCTCCCCCAGTCAAAAGATCTGGGTTAAATCCATCGTTCTTTTGCCCACTACGCCACTCCAGTTTGGACCCAGCCATATGCAAATCAGTCTTGACCCTGTGCCCCATGGGAACAGTCCAGACCGAACTGCCAGGCCAGGTCCTCCCTGGACCGGAAACAAGCATCCTGGGACCGGTTTCAGGGTATATCACCCTTCTTCAGCCAGGCTAGCTTGAATCCAGTGGCACAGTGAGCAAGGGACCCACGTCTGGGCATACCCATCCCACTTAGGGCGAAAAGTGTTACAGCAAACAAATGATGGACGGAATGCTGACAATGCAAACATTCTCCCCCAGTCAAAAGATCTGGTTAAATCCATCGTTCTTTTGCCACTACGCCACCCCAGTTTGGACCCAGCCATATGCAAATCAGTCTTGACCCTGTACCCCATGGGAACAGTCCAGACCGAACTGCCAGGCCAGGTCCTCCCTGGACCGGAAACAAGCATCCTGGGACTGGTTTCAGGGTATATCACCCTTCTTCAGCCAGGCTAGCTTGAATCCAGTGGCACAGTGAGCAAGGGACCCACGTCTGGGCATACCCATCCCACTTAGGGCGAAAAGTGTTACAGCAAACAAATGATGGACGGAATGCCCAGACGTGGGTCCCGTGCTCTCCATGCCACTGGAGGCAAGCTATCCTGGCTGATGAGGGCTGAAAGCCCGAAACCGGTCCTAGGATACTTGTTTCCAGTCCAGGGAGGACCTTGCCTGGCAGTTCGGGCTGGACTGTTCCCATTGGACGCGGGGTCAAGACTGATTTGCATATGGCTGGGTCCAAACTGGAATGGCATGGTGAGCAAAAAAACGATGGATTTAGGCCCAGATCTCTGTACTGGGGTGAATGTATGACATTGTTCTGCATTCTGTCCATCAATTGTTCTTTTTGTAGAAGCTAATTTAAAGCAAGTTTAACATGACTGAATTGCAAACTCGTGTTGTCTGTAATCAAGGGATTTCACCCCAAAATTAAGGTTTGGCTAGAAGCTAATTTAAAGCAAGTTTAACATGACTGAGTTGCAAACTCATGTAATCTGTAATCAATGGATTTCACCCCAAAATTAAGGTTTGGCTAGAAGCAATTTTTTTTTTTAAACAATTTTTATTCATTTTTCAATTACAATCCCCACAACCCCCACCCACCTTCCTCCCCACTTCAGACAAGTATGATTATAATACATAGCTATATCACACACAAGAAAAACAAGTCATTCAAGTTCATTACATTCTTACATAAAATACAATAGGTTTACCCTATCACCTACTAATTAAAATGACATTTGCAGTATCTTTCCCTTATAATAAAAAACAGACAATATAGGTTCTTACTCACTTTCTTTGACACCCAGGGTGTATGTTCTTACTAACCTTAATTGCAGCCCACACCTTTACACACAAAGTGGGGTAGATGTTTTTCTCACATTATTCCCCTCTTTGGGTTTGAATCCAGATAAGTAGAGGGGACCAAATTTTCAAACCTCTTCTCTGCAAGTTTCTTCCTTTTCGTTTATAAATTGCCATTTCTAAACTAAATATTGCTAACAGCCTGGCAAGCCATTGGTGGAACATTGGTGCATTGGGGTCCAACCAGGCGGATGCAACACACATTCTTAAAAGTGCCATAGCAATAAAAATCAATTCATGTCCCATTCTTATGAGATTAGTATCGGAAGCCCCTAACAAGATTATGTCATCCGTCAATATTATTTCGGTTTTTAACACTTCGGTTAAAAATTTTTCAATATCTTTCTTCAGCTTTTTTAACCCATTACATGATGCGAAAATATGGACACTATCTGCATTAAACAGTGTGCATCGAGGGCAAAATGTTCCCTTTCCACTCCCCCCACTTGGCAATTTTATCCAGAGTGTAATACAAAAAAACTGGTTTTAATTTTTTTGCTTGTAATCTGGTAGACATTAGAATAGACTGTGACATCTCATATGCATACATAAAGGTCTCGTTTGATATCCCTACTTTCACCTGCCACTTCTGTAAGTACTTATCCAGGTCATCTGGCAAAGCTGCATTTATAAGAGTGTATACCTCACCAATAGAGCTTACTTTATCCTGAAGTACTCTTTCAATAATTCCGACTTTCTCGAATTTGACCCGTCCCCCACCCTTACTTAACAAAAAGTCTCTAATCTGGAGGAACTTAAAAAAATCCCGCCAGTCTAGAGTAAAATCTTTTTTTAGTTCTTCAAAAGATCGGAACCTCGTGGGGGAAAAGAAGCAACCAATCCGATCAATTCCGGCTCTTTTCCATTTCATCATACATGATTCGCTAAACATCTCTTGGAGATTATGATTGTTATCTAATGGCGTATAAAAAGATAGTCTACCAATACCGAACACTCTCCTTCTGGCACTCCATGCTTTAAAAACACTAAAAAGGGTTTTAAACCGGACTTTTTTGTAGTAGCTGTTGTGTAGTTGACGCCTGTTAGACCTGGCATCCTTGGCGTGGTTTCCCCTGACTTTTTGCCTCTACCTCCTGTATTTTTGACACTGTGCTGGAATTCGTTTTTGCTGGTTTAGGTGCTTTGGGCAATTTGCCACTGCTGATCAGTGCCAAAGTGCAAGTGCTCCCTGGTTAAATTGTTATTGTGATTGGCTATCCATAATTGGTATATTTGCTTTACCCATAAGTCCCTAGTAAAGTGCACTAAGTGTGCCAGGGCTGGTGATTCAAATGCTACTAGTGGGCCTGCAGCACTGATTGTGCCACCCACAGGAGTAGCTCTAAGATGGTGTTTCAGGCCTGCCACTGCAGTGTCTGTGCGCAGTTTGTGAACTGCCATGTTGTCCTGGCCAGTGTACACACTTGCCAAGCCTAACCCTTCCCTTTTCTTACACATTGGACACCCCTATGGTAGGCCCAAGGTACCCCCCTGGGCAGGGTGCAGTGTATGTGAAAGGTAGGACATGTGCTAGTGTGGGTAACATGTCCTGATAGTGAAATACTGCCAATTTCGTTTTTCACTATTGAAAGGCTATCTTGCCCACAGCATAACATGGGGAATGCTGTGTAACATGGTTACCTGCATATCTTCCCATAGCAGCAAGATATAAAGTTGGAATCTGGTACCCCTGAACTCAGAATTTAATTACACATCATTTAGTGAAGATGGTTTTTAAATTATAAGTTTGGAAATAGCACTTTTAGAAAGTGGCTATTTTCTTGTTCAACCTTTCTGTGTGCCTCTGCCTGTTTGTGAATTGACTGTCTGGTTTGTGAGTGACAGGGGCTGGGGGTGGCTGCAGGAGGCTGGGTGAGTCAGCACTAGGCTGAATAGACTTATCTACATGTAGAGTGGTGGGAGGAGTGGCACCTGGGTCTGAATAGGGCTGTGCCTGCCTTCCACAATGCTGGCTCCACCTCCTGCGGTGTGTCTGATGACCCTGGCCCACACTCACAAAGGAAGGAGAGGTGCCCTGGCAGAATGCACCCTGAACTGGTTTGGACTGGGTCCAGGACCCCTCACACATGGAGAACAAAGACTTTTGGGGTATAAATACTAGAGCTGAAACCCCTGAACTTTAGACTACTTCTGGAATCAAGAGGAATCCCTGCCAAAGAAGATCAGCTGAAGAGACTGAGGAGAAGTACTGCCCTTGCTGTGTGTCTGGGGTTGGCCTGCAGTTTGCTGTTTCTACTGAGGAGAGATCTAAAGGACTTTGCTGTGTGCTGTGTCCCCTGCTTGAAGAAGGACTTTGCTGTGTGCTGTGTCCATCTGAAGAAAAAGTCTCCAAGGGCCTGAGAAGAGCTGGCCTCCTGTTTCTGAAGTCCCAGGCACAAAAGGACTTCACCCCCAGCCTCCCTGAACTTCCTTGCTGGGAGTTCCAGTCTGCCAGGAGGGCCTGTAACTGTGTGTGAGCCCTCTCTTGCTGTTGGGAGCGTGACGCAACGAGAGAAGCGTGACGCCGCCGCAGCAGCCGCTGTCGCATCATCGAGAAGCGTGTCGCCGCTGCTGCTGTTCGCCGTCGCAACACCGGAGAAGCGTGTCGCCGTCACCAAGGGTGTCGTCGCATCACCGGAGAAGCGTGTCGCAGGGCCGTCGCATCGCTGAGGAAGCGCACCACCGCTGATCGCCGCCGCATCACCGGAGAAGCGTGTCGCCGTCACCGAGGGTGTCGTCGCAACACCGGAAAAGCGTGTCGCAGGGCCTGTCGCGGCTCAGAAGATCACTGAGTTCGCCGCACGGCCGTTGGGCGTGCACGCATCGCATCTACAGTGTCGCATCGCAACAAAGACGCAATTTCATCGCATCGCACCGGATCAGCGCAACGCATCAAGGCGCCATTTTGTCACACCGGAACCGGAGCACAGGAAGAACCGACGCATCGCCTTCACTGCGCCCCTTTTGCTTGTTTTGCGTTACGCATCCCAGGTACTTTGAGACTGAAAGTGTCGCATTTGAGATCTACAAGTTTATTTTTGCAACAACCCTTTTTAAAGACATTTTTGTCGTTTTGGTCTTGTTTAAGTTTAGTAAAGATACTTTATTTTTCTAAACTGGTGTAGTGTCCATTTTTGGTGTTTTCACTGTGTTACTGTTAGTGTTGGTACAAATACTTTACACATTGCCTTTGGGATAAGCCTGTCTGCTCGTGCCAAGCTACCAAGTGGGTGAGCAGGGGTTATCTAAAGTGTGTATCCCCCTTACCCTGACTGGAAGCAAGGGTCCCTATTTGGACAAAGGTACCTACCTCTGCCAACTAGAGACCCCCAGTTCTAACATTGGTGGTCAGCGGTGAGGATTTGAACTTGTATTTGTACTTGACCCACAGTGATTGGTGTACATCACTAGATTAGTGCAGACCACTACGCAGCCACATACTGTATTTTCTTTTTGGTTCTATTTTTGATCTGGTCCTAAAGTCATCCAAGCATCATGTCTCAGAAGGGGAGTGCAGCAAGTGAAAAGGCAGTATTGGAGTTCCACATTGAGGATTTGTATTCCTACAAGGTAGACCAGCTTAAACAATTCTGCAAAGATTTGGGATGTTCCACAAGGAGTAGCGCTAAGAAAGATGAGCTACAAAAAGGCCTTAAAAGCCTGGTGGGAGGCCAAAGGAGTTGCAGGAGGAGATGATGCAAATGAGGAGGTGGATGACCAGGGGAATGGGTTTGGGCCACAGGATTTGCCTGTGCCAGGAGCAGCCCCCAGGGCTGTCAGCATCCAGTCCGCAGGAAGTCTCTCCCGGGAAGAGCGAGAAGAGAACCAGAGGATCAGGGAACATGAGCTAGAAGTTTTGAAACTACAGAACCAAAAAGCAGCAATGGAGGAAAAGCGATTGCTTTTGGAGAGTGAAAAGAGGGCAGAAGAGAGCAAGCACGCTCTAGCCCTGGAAGAAAAGAAATTGCTTTTGGCTCATGAATTGAGCATGAGGGAGCTGGATATTAAGGCCAAACAATTGGAGTCCAGTTCAAATGGTGGCAGCGCACAGCCAGTGCAAGGGGGTAAAGTATACATACCTGTTAGATTTGGGGGTCTCTGGTTGGCATAGGTAGGTACCTGTGACAAATAGGGACCCTTGCGTCTAGTCAGGGTGAGGGGCTACACTCCTAAAATATCCCCTGCTCACCCCCTTGGTAGCTTGGCACGAGCAGGCAGGCTTATCTCAGAGGCAGTGTGTAAAGCATTTGTGAACACATACAGTAATACAGTGACAACACTACAGATGGACACCACACAGGTTGTATTATAAAAATAGTATTTTTATATAGACTTAACACAAGACCAAACGACAAAAATCCACAATACTGTACTCAAAAATAGACTTTAGAATGTTATAAAATAGTTCAGTTCTCTCAAGTTGTAGCTGTGACACTTTACTCTCAATGTACCTTGAATGCGTAACGCAAAGAAAACAAAAGGGTCGCAGGGAAGGTGATGCGTCGGTTCCGTACACTCAGGGGAGTGGATGCGTCGGTGCGATGCGATAAAAATGGCGTCTTGGCTGCGTGCGACTCGCTTCGGCGATGCGATGATGACACCGGCAGCGGCGTCTCGCTTCCTCGGCGATGCGATGACAGCGGCTGCAGCGGCGACACGCTTCTCGTTGTTGCGTCGCGCTTCCAGCTCCCAGCGACACGCAGTCTCTCAGAAGGCCCAGCATAGCAGCAGGCACTTCAATTCCCAGCAAGGGAATTCAGGGGGGAGCTGGTTGGTGAAGTCTTGTATCCCTGAGACTTCAGGCGGGAGGCAAGCTCTAGTTCAAGCCCTTGGAGATTCTTCTTCAAGTTGATAGAAAGTACACTCAGTCCTTTTCTCCTTTCTTTGGCAATGAAGCAACCACTGCAGGCCAACCCCCAAACACACAGCACAGGGGTAGTCTCCTCCTTCAGCTTCCTGGTTTTTCTCCTCAGCAAAGGTTCGTCTTGATTCCCAGAAGTGATCTAATTTCCTAGGGGTCTGGGTCCCCTTTTTATACACAGTTTCTCTTTGTTCTCTGAAGGCAGAGAGGCCTCTGCCTAGTCCAAAACCAGTTCTGGTCAGTCCTGGAGCACTTTGTTTTTCTGACTCCTTCTTTCCTTTCAGAATGTGGGGCAGAGTGCTCAGCCGCCCGGCAGGAGGTGGAGCCAGCATTGTGGAAGGCAGGCACAGCCCTATTCAGACCCAGGTGCAACTCCTCCCTCCACTCTGGATGCAGATCTTTCTATTCAGCCCTGCGCTGACTCACCCTCCTCCTCCTCCTCTCCTGTAGCCACCTCCAGCCCCTGTCACTCAATCCCCAGACAAGGAATACACAACCTAGCAGAGGCAGGCTTGGATAGTTAGGCAAGAAAATACCTACTTTCTAAAAGTGGTATTTTCAAACACAGAATGTTAAAACCAACTTCACTAAAAGATGTATTTTATCATTCTGAGTTCAGGCGTACTAAACTCGAATTTCTACCTGGTTCCCTGAGTCAGTTAGGATTATAAGATGTAATAATCTAACTGCCCATTCTGGCCTATGGGGAACAGGTAGCCTTGCAATAGTGAAAAACAAAAATGGCTGTAATTCACTATTAGGACATGCCACACACACCAGGGCATGTCCTACCTTTTACCTACAATGCACCCTGCCCCTTGGGCCTACCTTAGGGGTGACTAATATGTATAAAAGGTTTAGGGACTGGCAAGTGGGTACACTTGCCCAGTCAACATGGCAGTACCAGACTGCCCACAGGCTCTGCAATGGCAGGCCTGAGACACACTTTACAAGCTGCTCCGGTGGGTGGCACAACCAGTGCTGCAAGCCCACCAGCAGCATTTGATTTACAAGCCCTGGGCACACACAGTGCACTGTACTAGGGTCTGACAGTAAGCCAAACAAGCCAATCATGGAGTCACTAATCCATACATCAATTTACCATAGGGAGCACTTGCACTGTGGCACTGAACAGCAGTGGCACAGTGCCCAAAAGCATCTAAAACCAGCAAAAACATAAGAGGCAACAGCAAAAAATGGAAGGGAGACCCACGCCAATGGTGCCAGGTTTAACAATACCCAAGGATATAAAGCAGAATTTCCAGAAGGGACAGGATATTTTTGCATGGTTTGAGTCATATGAGATATCTTTGAGGATGCATGAGGTGCCTGAAAAGAGCTGGGGGGCGGGCCTGTGGAAGCATTTTGAGGCGTCAGGGACCGCAGTTTTGACACCTTTAGAGAAGGAGGGTGCCCTGACTTATGCCAAAATGAAGGAGGCGTTGTGCCTCAAGTATGGGTTCACCCCAGAACAGTATAGAGTGAGGTTCAGGAACTCAAAGAAGAATGACTCAGACACTTGGGTTGAATGTGTGAGAGTGTACACCCGCGCATTGGAAGGTTGGATGAAGGGCAGCAAAGTTACTGATTATGAGGGGTTGTGCCATCTAATTAGTTGGGAGCACTTGAGCAGTCTATGTGTTCCAGAGCTGTGCCAGCATCTTTTGGATGGTAAGTTAATTAATCTTAGTGAGCTTGCTAAGGAGGCGGACCGCTGGACCAGCACCAGGGTCCATAAGGGGATTGTGGGTACCACACCCAAAGGTGGGCAGGGTCCCCAGCAGAAGAGTGGGGGGGACAAAGGTAATCAAAATGAGTTCTCTAAAGGGCCCCAAAATAATGCGGCGGGAAAGGAGTCCCAGCCCCCCCAGCCTAAGACATTGCAGCCCCCTAAGGGCGGGAGTAGTAACTTTCCGGGTCCCCTCATGTGTTACAACTGTAACGAGAAGGGCCACATTACCCCTAAGTGCCCCAAGAAGTCCCAAGCAACCACTGGTGCTCCGTCACCGGGTTTAGTGAGTGTAGCTTTGGGAGAGGAATTAGTTTCCAGTGGGGAGGAGGAGCAAGCAGTGATGACCCTTGTCTCTTTAGGAGACAGAGAGATGGTCCAGGAGTCCTACTTGCCTGAGAACACTAAAAAGTACAGGCAGTGGGTGACCATCAATGGGAGGAGGGTGGAGGCTCTGAGAGACACAGGAGCCAGCGTGACATCCGTGAGGTGTCAGTGGGTGTCTGAAGAGCAGGTCATTCCCAATGCACTTCACCCTGTAGTTGCAGCAGACAACTCCGTGCGCCTCTGCAAAGTGGTGCAAGTTCCCTTTGAGTGGGGGGGTCGCAGGTTCCTTGAAGGTCGTTGTTAGTCCATCCATGCCTGTAGACTGTCTGCTAGGAAATGACCTGGAGAGTTCCCCATGGAGGGAGGTGGAACGCCAGGCTCATTTAGAGATGTTGGGTCTGCCTGAGTGGGTTTGTGTGACCACTCGGTCAATGGCAGCCAGTAGGGGTAACCAAGCGGACCTGGAGCCTGAAACAGTGGCCCAGGTACCTGCCAGGAAGAGGAAGGGCAGCGGGCGTGGGAAACCAGCCCCCACAATTCCCACAGTCCAGGAGGAGGCAGAACCTGAGGGGGATGCCCTGGAACCTACAGAGGAACAGATAGCCGAACTGGGAGACCTGCCTGAGCTGACCCATTGGCAGCAAGAAGGAGGTCCCTCCAGGGAGGAGTTCTGCAAGGCGCAGGGAGAATGCCCTTCTCTCATTGGTATGCGGAAACAGGGCGCAGACCAGGCAGCAGGTGGCGAGTCCAAGAATCATCTCATTTACTGGGAGGATGGGTTACTCTATAGTGAGCCTAAGGTCGCTGAGCCCGGTGCAGCCCGTGTACTGGTGGTACCCGAGCGCTTCAGGACCTTCCTAATGGGTCTGGCTCATGACGTGCCTCTCGCAGGTCATCTGGGGCATGACAAGACCTACCAAAGGCTTGTCACCCACTTTTACTGGCCCCAGATGAAGACGCATGTTGGTACACATTGTAGGACTTGCCAGACTTGCCAGGCAAGTGGCAAGAGTGGAGGGAAGTGTAAGGCTCCCCTCCAACCCTTTCCCGTGGTGAGCACCCCTTTCGAGCGGGTGGGCATCGACATTGTGGGGCCTCTGGAACCCAAGACAGCCTTAGGCAACAAGTTTATCTTGGTCTTGGTGGACCATGCCACCCGGTACCCGGAAGCTGTCCCTCTCCGGACAATCACTGCCCCCGTGGTGGGCCGTGCATTGATGCGGATATTTTCCCGTTTGAGGTTCCCCAGAGAGGTGGTCTCCGACCGGGGTACCAACTTCATCTCGAAGTACATGAAGTCTTTGTGGGAGGAGTGTGGGGTAACTTACAAGTTTACCACTCCTTACCATGCTCAAGGGAATGGGTTGGTTGAGAGATTCAACCGAACCCTGAAAGGCATGATAATGGGCCTTGCAGAGCCCATGAGACAGAAGAGGGACGTCTTTTTACCATGACTGTTGTTTGCCTGCAGGGAGGTGCCTCAGAAGTCCTTAGGGTTCAGTCCCTTTGAACTCCTGTATGGCCACCCTGTTAGAGGACCTCTCAGTCTGGTGAAGGAGGGTTGGGAGAAATCCCCTGGTAAGACCCCCCAGGATGTGTTCAGCTATGTGCTGGCCTTCCGCAACCAGACTCAGCGCTTCAGGAAACTCGCTCAGGCGAACCTGGAAGCTAGCCAGGAAGAAATGAAAAGATGGTATGACCAGAATGCCACTCTGGTCGAATTTCAACCTAGGCAGAAGGTGTGGGTGATGGCGCCAGTGGAGCCCTGCGCGCTCCAAGACAAGTGGACTGGGCCATTTGAGGTGGTGGAGCGCAAGAGCGATGTAACCTATCTGGTTGACTTGCAGTCTCCCAGGAACCCTTTGAGGGTCCTACACGTGAACCGCCTCAAGCCACACTTTGAGAGGTCTGATGTGACAATGCTCCTTGCCACAGATGATGGGATGGAGGAGGAAAGGGACCCTCTTCCTGACCTCCTGTCAGCAGAGGAGCAAGATGGGTCAGTGGATGGGGTAAACCTCTCTCCCACACTGACCCCAGAACAGCAGAGGGACTGTCGCCATGTGTTGGGTCAGTTCGCCTCCCTGTTCTCCCTGACACCAGGAGTCACCAATTGGTGCATCCATGATGTGGGTACTGGGGACAGCCTACCTGTGAAGCAGAAATTGTACAGGGTAGCTGACAAGGTCAGGGCCAGCATCAAGGAAGAAGTTTCCAAGATGTTGGCGCTAGGGGTGATTGAGCCCTCAAGCAGCCCGTGGGCAAGCCCAGTGGTCTTAGTACCAAAAGCTGCTGCACCCGGTGCCACTCCAGAACTCAGGTTTTGTGTGGACTTCCGTGGGCTCAATGCGGTCACCAAGACTGATGCACACTCCATCCCCAGAGCTGATGAGCTCGTGGATCGGTTGGGCGCTGCCCAGTACCTCAGTACGTTTGATTTAACTTCTGGGTACTGGCAGATTGCCTTAACTGAGGGGGCCAAGGAGAGGTCAGCGTTTTCAATGCCAGAGGGGCACTTCCAGTTCCGTGTCATGCCCTTTGGGTTGAAAAATGCCCCTGCCACCTTCCAGAGACTGGTCAACCGGGTACTGTCCGGGCTGGAGGAATTCAGTGCCGCATACCTGGATGACATTGCTGTGTTCAGCTCCAGTTGGGAAGAACATTTGCAACACCTCTGCGAAGTGTTGAAGGCTCTGCAAAGGGCAGGCCTCACTATCAAGGCCAGTAAGTGCCAGATAGGGCAGGGATCTGTGGTGTACTTGGGACACCAGGTAGGGAGCGGCCAGGAGGTGCCCCTTCAAGCGAAGATTGATCCCATTCTGGCTTGGGAGCCCCCCAAGACCCAGACAGAGGTGAGAGCCTTTTTAGGACTCACCGGGTATTACCGCCGATTTGTCAAGGGGTATGGCACCATTGTTGCCCCCTTGACAGAGCTGACTTCAAGGAAGCAGCCCTGGAAGGGGATCTGGACCGATGCCTGTCAGACCGCGTTTGATGCCCTGAAAGCTGCCATGTGCACGGCACCCGTGCTCAAGGCGCCTGATTTCTCCAAAGAGTTTGTGGTGCAGACAGATGCTTCAGAGCATGGAGTGGGAGCAGTACTCTCACAACTGAACGACGAGGGCTTGGAACAACCCGTAGCTTTCATTAGCCGGAGGCTACTTCCCAGGGAACAGAGGTGGAGTGCAATTGAAAGGGAAGCTTTTGCTGTGGTCTGGGCACTGAAGAAGCTAATGCCCTACTTGTTTGGGACTCACTTCCGGGTTCAAACAGACCACAGGCCCCTCAGATGGTTAATGCAGATGAGGGGTGAGAACCCAAAACTGTTGAGGTGGTCCATCTCCCTACAGGGAATGGACTTTACGGTGGAACACCGCCCTGGTACAGAACACGCCAATGCTGATGGTCTGTCCAGGTTCTTCCGCCATTGTGATGAGAACTCCCCAGGGGATGGGTAGTTCTCCCCACTTTTCAGCTGGAGGGGACACTTGTTAGACCTGGCATCCTTGGCGTGGTTTCCCCAGACTTTTTGCCTCTACCTCCTGGAATTTTGACACTGTGCTGGAATTCGTTTTTGCTGGTTTAGATGCTTTGGGCACTTTGCCACTGCTGATCAGTGCCAAAGTGCAAGTGCTCCCTGGTTAAATTGTTATTGTGATTGGCTATCCATGATTGGTATATTTGCTTTACCCATAAGTCCCTAGTAAAGTGCACTAAGTGTGCCAGGGCTGGTGATTCAAATGCTACTAGTGGGCCTGCAGCACTGATTGTGCCACCCACAGGAGTAGCTCTAAGATGGTGTCTCAGGCCTGCCACTGCAGTGCCTGTGCGCAGTTTGTGAACTGCCATGTTGTCCTGGCCAGTGTACACACTTGCCAGGCCTAACTCTTCCCTTTTCTTATATATTGGACACCCCTATGGTAGGTCCAAGGTACCCCCCTGGGCAGGGTGCAGTGTATGTGAAAGGTAGGACATGTACTAGTGTGGGTAACATGTCCTGATAGTGAAATACTGCCAATTTCGTTTTTCCTATTGAAAGGCTATCTTGCCCATAGGATAACATGGGGAATGCTGTGTAACATGGTTACCTGCATATCTTCCCCTAGCAGCAAGATAGAAAGTTGGAATCTGGTACCCCTGAACTCAGAATTTAATTACACATCTTTTAGTGAAGATGGTTTTTAAATTCTAAGTTTGGAAATAGCACTTTTAGAAAGTGGCTATTTTCTTGTTCAACCTTTCTGTGTGCCTCTGCCTGTTTGTGAATTGACTGTATGGTTTGTGAGTGACAGGGGCTGGGGGTGGCTGCAGGAGGCTGGGTGAGTCAGCACTAGGCTGAATAGACTTATCTACATGTAGAGTGGTGGGAGGAGTGGCACCTGGGTCTGAATAGGCAAGTGCCTGCCCTCCACAATGCTGGCTCCACCTCCTGCGATGTGTCTGATGACCCTGGCCCACACTCACAAAGGAAGGAGAGGTGCCCTGGCAGAATGCACCCTGAACTGGTTTGGACTGGGTCCAGGACCCCTCACACATGGAGAACAAAGACTTTTGGGGTATAAATACTAGAGCTGAAACCCCTGAACTTTAGACTACTTCTGGAATCAAGAGGAATCCCTGCCAAAGAAGATCAGCTGAAGAGACTGAGGAGAAGTACTGCCCTTGCTGTGTGTCTGGGGTTGGCCTGCAGTTTGCTGTTTCTACTGAGGAGAGATCTAAAGGACTTTGCTGTGTGCTGTGTCCCCTGCTTGAAGAAGGACTTTGCTGTGTGCTGTATCCATCTGAAGAAAAAGTCTCCAAGGGCCTGAGAAGAGCTGAGCTCCTGTTTCTGAAGTCCCAGGCGCAAAAGTTCTTCACCCCCAGCCTCCCTGAACTTCCTTGCTGGGAGTTCCAGTCTGCCAGGAGGGCCTGTAACTGTGTGTGAGGCCTCTCTTGCTGTTGGGAGCTGGAAGCGCGATGCAACAAGAGAAGCGTGACGCCGCCGCAGCAGCCGCTGTCGAATCATCGAGAAGCGTGTCGCCACTGCCGCTGTTCGCCGTCGCAACACCGGAGAAGCGTGTCGCCGTCACCAAGGGTGTCGTCGCATCATCGGAGAAGCGTGTCGCAGGGCCGTCGCATCGCTGAGGAAGCGCACGGCCGCTGATCGCCGCCGCATCACCGGAGAAGCGTGTCGCCGTCACCGAGGGTGTCGTCGCAACACCGGAAAAGCGTGTTGCAGGGCCTGTCGTGGCTCAGAAGATCACCGAGTTCGCCGCACGGCCGTCGGGTGTGCACGCATCGCATCTACAGTGTCGCATCACAACAAAGACGCAATTTCATCGCATCGCACCGGATCAGCGCAACGCATCAAGGCGCCATTTTGTCGCACCGGAACCGGAGCACAGGAAGAACCGACGCATCGCCTTCACTGCGCCCCTTTTGCTTGTTTTGCGTTACGCATCCCAGGTACTTTGAGACTGAAAGTGTCGCATTTGAGATCTACAAGTTTATTTTTGCAACAACCCTTCTTAAAGACATTCTACTGAGTTTTGTATGTTGGATTTTTGTCGTTTTGGTCTTGTTTAAGTTTAGTAAAGATACTTTATTTTTCTAAACTGGTGTAGTGTCCATTTTTGGTGTTTTCACTGTGTTACTGTGAGTGTTGGTACAAATACTTTACACATTGCCTTTGGGATAAGCCTGTCTGCTCGTGCCAAGCTACCAAGGGGGTGAGCAGGGGTTATCTAAAGTGTGTATCCCCCTTACTCTGACTAGAAGCAAGGGTCCCTATTTGGACAAAGGTACCTACCTCTGTCAACTAGAGACCCCCAGTTCTAACAACGCCACAGACAGCCACTGGTCTCTTTCCCCAACACGAGTTCAAAAATGGATGGTACTTTATCTGTCCATATATCATCCCGGTTGATCTGCAATAACTCTTGGCTATACATTAATATGGCTGCCCAATAGTATAATTCTAGGTTCGGTGCCAGCCCTCCCCTGTCCCTTGGTAAGGTAAGAAATTTATAGGCACGTCGAGGTCGTGAGTAAGCCCAGATAAATCTAGAGAATACCTGCTCTATTGCCTTAAACCACTGTTGTGTAAATTCCAGGCATTATGCCCTAAAAAGATATAAAATTACAGAAAAAAAGCACTTTAATAACGTTACACCTTCCTACAATAGATAGGTGTAAATTATTAAGACATTGGAGATCTTTTTGGATAGTGTCCATAAGGGGTTGCATATTAGCCTTAACCACACTATCTAGCCGGGACGATATACAAATACCTAAATATGTGGCCTTTTCTACTACCCCTATGTCGGTCATCTTAGCCTTGTCGTTCAGGACAACCTGAGTTTATCCTGGTTAAGTGCATAACCAGAGATTTGTTCAAAATGTCCTACCTCTTCTTCGATAGCTATTATGGCGGAGTTTGGGTCAGCTGTCACCAAGGCGATATCATCTGCATAGGCCAAGGTCTTAGTGGCCCAATTCTGAGACCACATTGCTGGTATTTGAGCATTGTCTTCTAATCTACAAATAAATGGATCAATGTAGATCGCAAATAAGAGCGGGGAACAGGGGCATCCCTGCCTCGTACCCCGGGATATTGATAATTCCTTGGACAATATGTCATTTACCATCACGGCCGCTGTTGGATCGACATATAATCTTTTGACTGCTTGGATAAAGTCATCCCCTATTCCAGTCCTAGACATGGTAGCCCATTGATATTGCCAGGAGACCCTATCAAAGGCTTTTTCTGCATCCAGCAAAACCAGGGCCATAGGGTCTCCTGCAACATTGGTGATGTCAAACAGTGTGATGACTCTCTGAATATGGTCTATAGTGGATCCCGCGGGAACAAATCCATGCTGACGTTCAGAATTAACTTTATGTATAATAGGTGCTAGTCTGTTAGCTAGCAAATTCGAATATATTTTTGAGTCGCCATTAATTAATGTGATAGGGCGGTATGAACCCAATTGTACTGATGGTTTATTTGTTTTAAAGAAAATTACAATTTTTGCACGTGACCATGATCCCGGGGGTCGCCCACCATTGAATATATGCACCACTAAGTCAGTGAGAATGTTTTTCAACTGATCTGCAAAAACAACATAAAATTCGGTTGGAATACAGTCTGTTCCTGTCGCTTTCCCTCTTGCCAGACCCTTAATCGTCATTAAGATATCCTCTGGGTCCGGTGGACAGTCTAACCCTTCCTGATCCTTTTCCTCGAATTTTTTATGTGGTATGAGATCTAGTTACCCTTCAATGTCGCTCTGCCCACTCCCCTCATTTGCTGTGTATAGATTGTGATAGAACCGCCCAAAGGTCTCCTTTATATGTTCTGGGTTCGTGGTCCGACCAATCACTGGGTCAATAATCTCTCGGATTTGATTTAATGAGGTTTGCTGCCTAGAACGAACCACCAGCTGGTGACCAATTTGTTCATTTAGCTCATAAACCACTACTTTCTGGGCTACCGCTTTACTCACCGCTTTATCAGTAAATACATTAGTGATTGCCGCCTTTGCAATTGCTACCTGTCGCTGTACAACCTCTATGTCCTTGTTTTCTTTAACAGCCCTCACCAATTTCTCTTCTCTCGCCCCCAGATTATCCTGCAGTGTCTTCATAGATTGCTTAGCCCGTTTATTAAGGTTTAAGGAATACCTTAATGTTTCACCCCTGATTCCAGCCTTCATGGCATCCCATACTATTTCGATTGTGGTACTCCCTAGGTTATCTTCCAGAAACCTTGGGATCCACTGCCTCATATAAGTACAATATCCAATGTCTGACAGTAACGATCTCTCAAATGTCCAGGACCCTTATATTAGGGTTGGCTATTTCTATTTCTAGACTACATATTAATGGGTTATGGTCTGACAAGACCCGTGGTAGTTTTTCTATTTGGCATTTTGATTTTAGGGAGTTAGAGATAAAGAAATAATCTAATCTGACATGGGTCAGATGTGGGTTGGAAAAATACGTATAACCTGGTTCAGTTGGTTTTACAACCTGCCAACAGTCAACTAACCCATGAGTCTGATACATATTTTTTAGCGCACTAAATACCTTTGGTTTCCTACCCACGTATCACCACCCCTCCTACATAGACCAATCACTGGGTAGATTAATATTGAAATCACCACAGACAATAAGTGGGAGAGGCCAATGAGTAAGTTCGCTTGAGATAGCATCCAACACAGCAGGATCATCACTGTTGCTTCCATATAATGTACAAAGCATTAATTTCTGCCCAACACTCTATTGACATTCAGTGATCGCCCAGCGGCCATATTTGTCCGAACTTGATCGATTAAACAGCAACCCGCCTCCTTTAGCCAAAATCACCACCCCCCAAACCCTAGCCCCCTGTGTCGTGGCACTTATCACTCTAAACCCCAGTGTCCTCAAAACATGTATTTGTGCACCATCTATATGTGTCTCTTGGAGGCATATGATGTTAGCACCTATTGATTGTAACCCCACCGCGACTTTCTGCCTTTTTTCACATCATTCAAGCCGCATATATTAATAGATGCAACTTTCAATACCCCATATGATTTTACGCCACATGCCTAACACAGATGCCCCATAAGCATAAAATATACAAATACTTTGCCCACCAAACAACACTACTCTTTATGCGAGAGATACTACACTACTGTTTCTTTCCTCTATCACCTGTCTGAAAACCCACCCCTCTCCCTCTACCACCCTCCCTCTCCCCACCAATAACTAGGTAGCCAGGCTCAACCATGAGCCTGTGTGAAGACGTCTGAATCCTTCCACCTCACTTCCCCCCTTCGACTACCGATATACCCCTATCCCGTGTTATGCCTGATATCAGACTTAAGCCACTCCATTATTACATTTAATCTATATTTTCATGTTTTATTACCCAAAGTCCCTATTGTAATGTTATACAACATCTTCTGGGCTTGGACTTCTGAATTAAAGCTGAAGTTCTGACCTTTGTATATCACTTTGAGCCTAGCCGGATTTTGTAGAAATACCAAGGCTCCTCCCACTTAAAACGGAGTCATTAATTGCCTAAGCCGCCATCTCCGTTCCACCGTAGCATGGGCAAAGTTGGCGAAAAAGGAGAATCCTTCAAACTGTCTTTTAGCATTGGGTCTGGCTAGATCGTACACGGCCTGTCGAAGTAAAAAGTTGCTGAAATAGATCAGTATGGCACGGGGTAATATTTTTCCTTCGAAAGCATGTCTTGATGGAGTTAGCGGGAATCGGTGAGCCCTTTGAACTTCTTTATCCCAATCCCAAGAGGACAGTTCAGGTAGGCAATCCTTTAGAATATTTACTATGAACTTCCTTATATCGTTACCCTCAAGGTTCTCAGGTACCCCAAGCAGCCTCAGATTGTTGCGACTTTGCCTGTTCTCATAGTCCTCCAGCTTCCACATGAACTCCTTGAGATCCTTATCCTGAGAAATAAATTGTACCTGCAGGGTTTTCACTGTGTTTTCCAGCACTTCTGTGCGTGACTCTACCATATTCATCCGTTCCGCTATGTCCGAGCAGATTTTCCCCACTTTCCGCACTGAGCCTTGCAGTTTCTTAGTAGCTAGCCTTGCCTGTCGATTATCAGCCTTGACATCATCTTGGAAGGCTCTCAGAGATTGCAAAATCAGAGCTAATGATGGCTCGGTCGAATTCCCTCTCTTAGAATGATCCGGGCCCCCACCACCCTCAGCCATTGATTGTTTCCCATCTTCATTTGACATCTCTGGGGACAGCATTAGGGTCGCTGAGTAATCCCACCCCAGCTCTTCCACCAATTCTTGCTCCTCTGGGGTCTTCCGTCGTGTCGTTCTCCCTGATATACGTTTAGATTTTTTCCTAGCAGTGGTGACTTTTTCCGCTGAGCTGCTGTCGCATGAGGATGAGCCAGCATCTTCATCAGTGCTGATGGGTAGACTGGTATCCGACACCTCTGACTCTTCCGTCAGAGAGAAGAACCTCTCCCATGGCACATCAGGGGACTGACAGACTAGTTCTTTAACCCCTTTTACCTCTATACTCTGTGGGGGATAATGTATTGCTTGTTGTGTCTGTTATGCCATTATTATGAACATTATTCCCCAAACATGGCATATCTGTATCTCCGCCAGCGGCCAGTCCATCCTTCATTAGTGTTCTCCCATCCATATTGACACACGGGGTATGCGCCAGTTCCTCTGCCATTGCACTCACCGATTTACTCAGCCCGGGAGTCGCATTTCCCCCATCGGGGTCCTCTGCCAGGACAATGGATGTTGCCATCTGCACTGCCCCCAGCTTTGAATTATTTACTGCGCTGTCTGCTTCGCCCTTATGACTGCCATTGCCCGCTTTTTTCTTTTGGTTTTCGGCCTTAGGGTCACCTAAGGGGGAAAGTATGCTTGAGATAGCAGGTTGTGTTTTCCCAGTTTCACTGAGCAGCTTTGTCCGCCGAATATTTGGCTTCTCTGGAGGCTCATTTTTCTCCAGCTCCGTTTTCCCTTGTTTGTCAGCCTTAGTAGCCCGCACATCTACTTTCTTAAAGTCACTTTTGGGGTCCGATCCCTCTTGCCGCAATGGGGCAGCCGCGGTGGTTACTCGCTGCTTGCCTTTTCCCCGCGCTGCCATTGTAGCCGGCTCTACCAGTGCTTCTTCCGGGGACGCGTTGCTGTTTCCAAGCAACGCCATGGGATGTGAGCATGCCCGGCCCTGGCAACCGCAGTCAGGAGAAGCTGTGCCATAGCTTCCCAGCGACCTTCACAGGAGCCCCCGCAGACGTGTGGTCTATGCCCGATCCAGACCGGAGTCAATCGGGGCCACTCGGGGACACCACGAATCCCGTTGATGCCAGTCAATCCTCCACACATACCACCGGCCACAACACAGGACGATTCTTCAACCCGGAGGAGAGAGGTAAGCAATGGTCTCTTAGTCAGACGCCATCTAGGCTAGAAGCTAATTTAAAGCAAGTTTAACATGACTGAATTGCAAACTCATGTAATCTGTAATCAAGGGATTTCACCCCAAAATTAAGGTTTGGCTAGCAGCTGAATTAAAGCAAGTTTAACATGACTGACTTGTAAACTCATGTTAACATTTTAGAAATAAGCAGTGTCTGCGCGTACATATATGGTAAAGTTCAGTATGTGATATAGTACACTTTACTACTGGCGGGATCTGGTCTAAGGATCAATGAAATTGCGAAATCTTTTTGTCACATTATATGCTTGTTTGTGAAAACCACGCTTTTTATGCAAAATACAGGTAAACGAGGACATACCTCGCATACAAAGGGCAAGTGAGTAACTGGTGTAGGCAGAAAATGTCTCGCAATCGCGGCATGCATCAGTTTCACATTTCCCATGTCACATTTCCTGCGTGAAACAGTATCCAGAGGCCGAAAAAAACGCATAGCCTGAGCGTGAAATAATTACGCGAAATAGTCATGGCCTAGCTGAAGGCAATTAAACGAGAATTCATTCAGGTAACAGAAATTTCAACTCTACGCCCTGAGGTGGTAAGCATAAATGTAACCCACTTCTTTTTACACAGCTCAAAGTCGCTCCGCTCCTCCATTTTTTTAAAAAGAGTGGTGCACAATCATGCTATTCTGTTAGCAAATGTTTGTATTCAGAAGGAAACTGATTAAGACCCGTAAAATATATCGAGGAGTAAACATACTTTGGTATAACTGATGGTTTAATAAAAGTTTTAGCACAAAACTACTCGAAATGTTCATATTATAATATGTGTTTGATACTGTAAATGATTGCTGTCAAGAAAAGAAATAAAGAATTGAATTAAAATGGAATATAAATTATTGCAGTACATTGCTAATTACTTTTATAGAAGGAATTAGAGTAGTCATATGCTCATGATAATTGACGATGTACTGATATAAATCCTCTTCATGCTTTTAGACTCTGAAGTAGTATAATTGATTTCAAAGTCTTTGTGAATTTTTTGCTGTTACCTGTATTTTTTCTTGCAGCCTTTTTAGTGAGACTTCAAAAGAATATGCTGACTGCCAGTCAGTATGCAAATGAATTAGGATTTTCTCTCAGAAAATATCACAAGAATTCAGTATCAAGTTAAATATAAAAACGTACTCAAGATGGTTATAGTGGGCAACCTCTCTTGGCACCTTGGAACCCCTGTCACAGGAGGTGCTGTGCAAAATAACAAAGGCAAACAGGGTGACGCAAGTGGTCTAAACTCCAACTACAGACCCAGTGGGCGCCACTGTGTAACGCTCACTTCTCTCAGATTATTGGAACTCATTCAGCCCTCCGCCTTTGCTTAATTTGTAAAAAATGAAGTGCCAGGGCCCTTCTCGAAAGGCCACTGCAGCTTGCACCACCAATACCCTGCCAGCGCTGCCAATGGCAGTACCAATAAAACACTAAAACACAAATATTTTCCCTTTTGTGCTATAACTTTACTGAAGCATCAAGCTGCTAATTATCAAATCTCAGAAATTGGACTAAACAAAAATTGCATAAATAAGTCCTCAATCCTGATAGTTCACAATTTTCAGAATATTTTTCAATTTTCATTTATTTATTAATCTCAATTAAAACATATTCTTTTATTTCTTATTGTGTAAAAATTATTACATTAAAAAGTAACTCCACTTCATGTTTGATACATAGTCCATATCACTTAAAAAGATCTTATTTTGTTGTAACCCAATTTTTACAACACGGTGTTAGCATTCATGTCTCATCACCACATATTAATAAAACACACACAATATATTTCATATCATAAAAACATATTAGAAACCATTAAAAATTATGGTAATTTAATGTTTTATTTTTTATCTGTTTTACCTTTTTAGTGGCGGCATGAGGTTCCAGCAGGGATGCGCATCTGGCCTATACTGGGATGCCACATCACCTCTCTACCCTTGTCCTAACTTTCCTGCACAGCCTGCTGAGACATTTCAAAATGGCCTCACCTAAGAGTTACTTACCACATCTGCTGTGGGGGACTCAGCTCCACCCTTTCCCTGACATCGCTGCCAGGGCCTTTATTAGCAAATCTTTAAAGGGAGCCCGCTACTGGGTTGGCTCAAGAGATCTGGGTTCCCTCCTTTGTTTAGTGGGCTTGGGGAGGCCCATCCCTGGTATAGTGTGACAGCTGGTTGATTGATGCAGAGCACTCTGCCCCACCCCTTTCCTTCCTAGGACCTGAGTTAAGCACTGTTAATTCCTCCCTTTGTGTGGGGAGACCTTTGTTCCCTCTGCTGCAGAGAAATATAATTAACTTAGCACAGCAGGGTGACAAACGGTCTGGGCTCTGACCATGAGCTGAGTCAGAGAAATATGACATTCCTGGATGACCCATAAGCTGTACAGATATATTTTTGGAACTTGCAAAATTGATTTTCTCATACAGGTTACTCTCTAAATTGGTACGTTTCTGGTGTCTGTAGGCCAAAGGGAAGAAAAGTTGCACTTTAAGACAGCCCTCCCCATAGGTGTATAATGAAGTGTCACTGCAGACAAGACAGTAAACCACACTGAGTTTCCCTATGAGTGTACACTAACATTATGAGACCTATCCCTGGTCAATATCCTATCCTGCAGAGTCCCCTCTGTGCCAGGCTACCTGTGCCCAGTTACTGGGCTGTGCACGGCAGGAGTCTCTCACGTGCAGTCCTCACACGTGTGCACACAACTGTGCACACATGCTCATGTGTAACCAGTCAAATAGGCCTGTATAATGTTGTATGCATATTTGTGCATTCCCTTTCCTACAATCCTACATGTTTTTGTCGGTGGAGGAAGGGGCTATAGTCAGGGTAGAACTGCCAGGTTCTCTTTGTCCTCCATGCCTCTTCATGTTCTGGCCATGCAACGACTCCAATTTTGTGTATCTAGTGTGTGTGCTTGTGAGTGTGCTTGTGTGTCAGAGGTGGCCATTTAGTTTTTTTTTCCATGTATCTTTCTTTGCTTACCATGTTGTAAGTGACCATCGTTTTGTGGAGCCAGTGTTTGTGTGTGTGTTTGGGTGTGTACGTGTGTGTGTGTGGTAGCCATTTTGACTTTCTTCTCCATACTTCCTTCTTTGCTGTTCATATGGTGAGTGACCATCACTCTGTGGAGCCAATGTGTTGTTTTGGTGATTAATCATTTTATTCCACTTGGGAGGAACACCATTTATTATTTTATTCAGTTTTTGCCCCCTCCAACCAGGCCTCCCATATGGTGCCTATTGTCCCTGGAGGGACACCAGGTATTTTTATATTAATGTAAGAAATTTTTATAATATTGTTTTGAAGATGATAATGGTGATTATGACATGTATTGCATTGACAAGAATTGGCAAATCTTTTTTTCCTTATTTTTTATTGTCTGCAGGGGCATGAGAGGATACTGATTGAGATGAAGAGAAGTATTAGCTGATATCGGAGTCGAGAGACCTCTGCTTGTGCTGCTGACCCATACAAGAAGTAAAGAAGATGACCCCAAAGAAGGAGGTTCCTGCTAAAAAATGGCTTGCAAGGAGAAGAAGAAGACTGTTGAGAGCATCACCAGTGGCATCATATCCTCATCTTTTTCTGCAAAGTGGCAAGCCTTCAGCACCTTCACCGGGCAGGAAGAGTCTGGATGGAGTATCACCCCTGGATCAATAACAGCACAGCTATCAAAACTGAAGTAAATGTCTCTGAGCGCTGCTATTTCTGCAGTTGTGACTTATAGCAGTGAGTCTGAAATTGATATGTTCTAGCAGCAAACTGAATCTTCTTCACAGGAAACTCACCAGCAGCCACACTCTCTACACCTGATCTTCCAGAGGTAGAAGCAGAGTATGAAGTTGAGCTTGATACAGAGCCAACTGTTGCTGAGACTGTTCTTTCATTGGATGGAATATATTAACAATCTCCTGCAAGAAAAACTAAGAGCACTTCTCCATCTTCTCCAAACCCCCATTCTGATGATCTTGACATAGACTGGACCAAGACAGAGACCTGCCATGATACATAAGGCAAAACAAAGGTTCCAATAAAAAAGCCTCTGAAGTGAGGAAGGTGCTGAACTAGTGATTGTTTGTGTGGATAATAGCACAGAGAATTGTTTTTGTGGATAGCATGGAGGAAGTACAGATCACCACTATTCAACGTGCTCTGGGTCAAATAGTCCCTCAGCATCACCTACTTCCATGTTTTCAAGAGCTCAAAAACCTGGAGCAACCAACACCAGCTGTACCACGATCCCTAGAGAAAGGCAAGCACATCAGCCTAGCTCCATTTCAACAAATTCTTCAAGCATTGGCTGAATAAGAAAGCTCTGATCTCCAGTTTGGGACTTCTTTACACTTAAGCTGCAGGAGAAGCACATTGAAGAATGCTCACTTTACCGCAAACCAGATTGTCGTGGTAAGCCAGGTGGATATTCTAGTAACGAGGGCTAACAGACCCATCTAAAAAATCAGCACACAATCATGTGGGAAGAGAACCTCAGAAACATAGCTACTGCAGAGAAAGGAGAAGATGTTGAACCAATTGGAAGAAGTGGTGGTGATGAAAAAGATGTCGTCATGCGATGCAGCGATGTGACTGTCACTCATAGTGTGCAATAATCATACTCATCAACCTCGGAATGGCACAAGGAAAAGAAAGATACAGTCACCCCAAGGTGTCCAAGCAGCTTACCTGCTGTCCATATGTCACATGTTGAAGTATCCTCACTTAGATAACAGTCACAACAACCGGCTATCAAATCTATGTTCAGCAAGGAGTCGCTGTACCAGAAAACCCATGAGCTACTTCATTTATACAATGGGAAGCTGGCCAAAATGTTAGCAATTGACTTCCTGCGTTTTTTCTTTGGTGGAAGGAGAGGGGCTTCAGGAATTTGGGGAGACCCTCGGTCCAAAATGTAAGGTTCCAAGCCGGACCTATTTTTCCACTGTTGTGTGCTACCACTGCACTATCAAGTGCTGCATTTGGTCAATGAAGCAATGACGGAGAGCACTGTCCAGTACATCCACCTCACAACAGACATGTGGACCAGTTGAAAAACATCAGACTACATGTGCATCACTGCACACTGGAGACCTCATTTACAAGTGGCTTGCGTTGCCGTAGCGCCACTTTTTATGATGCTTGGGTGGTGCTGGCCTCTCAATCATATCTATGAGGCGATGCAAAGTCACCCCTGCAGGGCTTTGCCTAACTCTACATCAAGGAGGCGTTCCATAGGCGTTGCTGTGGGTTTTCACATGCAACACCCATGGGTTTGGACACATTTTCAGATTTACAAGGATCTGTATGGGAATGCGTCAAAACTGTGCGCCTCTCGAGGGGAGGCGTAACGAGCAGAAATAACTTTATTTCCCGTTGTTTTTTCCTCATCTCCAATTATGCAACAACGCAGACATCCTTGCACCATGTTTCAAGGGTGCCTGTGCCAGTGCTGACTGAATGGACAGAAATGCACTGTATCCCGTAAATATGCTGCATGCCTGCCCTTTCGATTTGGTGCAGGGTAGCGCAGCAAAAAGACTTGCGGCGCTGACCTACGTCAAATCTTTGTGAATGATGTGTATGAGGGACATCAAAAAGTGTGGCGGGTGATCATCATCCAGACTTCCACCTGAATTTGAGGATGAGATTCTACTTTTTACATTATAAAAGAAAAAATAACACAACAGAATATCTGCTATGTAAAAAAAAAAACCCAAAGCAGAAAAAAGTTTTTCTTTTGTATTTTCCATGCGGCAAATATAAATAAACTTAAATGGATCAGTACTTTCTGCACAGATAAACAATCAAGGAGAATGCTGTCATTTGACCTGATGACCGAGCGGTGAGTGGTAACAATGAAAGAAAACTAATTCAGCCTAAGCGGTTGATTACGATGTCGTTCGGAAAGGCTCCAAATCGGATTTGGGTCTGCAGAATCCGATTCGGAACCCGATTTTCCGACCGATTCAGAAAGCTTTCGAACAACCGATGTTCGGAAAGCGTTCAGACTTTTGGAGTCGATTCCGGATGGAATTTGGAGGAACCGAGTCGTTCGGAGCCAACTCGTACAGGTCTACGGACCGCGTTTCCGACCGAACGATTACGATGTCGGATTCAGGCAGCCTTTCCGAATCGGTTTGTCCGACACGGATCGGCTGTCGGAATCTGACTTTGGGGGCCGTAGTAGGCCCCCCTTCACCCAGAGCCTTCCAAATGGGTCCCGTGGGGGTACCCAAGGGCACCCCTCTTTCAGGCCATTCACAGTGTGGCAGGCACCAAGGGGATGCCCACCACAGGGTGCACGATTTTCCCCACCAACCCCTTTCTTTAATGGGAGCCTGTGTATTCGGTCGGAGCACAGGCTCCCATTGAAGTCAACGGGAGTCTGACCGAATGGTATCCGGAAACATCGTAATCGGTCGGTTGGACTCCCTGAATCCGATTTGGTTGGAAACCATTCCGAGATGATTCAGTCGGAATGCTTTCCGAACAACATCATAATCGAGCCCTTAGAGTCAACAATAGACTTTGCTGTTTCTAAGTCAGCAATGGACGCCTTCAGACCATTTCCTGAAAAACAAGATGTCTGCCTACTTTTACAGGCTCAGCCTCTATGTTCTGCTCCAGTGCTGGGACACCTCTTTGCTGAGGCAGCTGTGCGCTATATAAAACATGCTAACATAACATAACATAACAAGATGCAAAGGATTGCATTGCACAGCTTATGCATGTTACTTCTAAAGAAAACATAGACAGACATATATAAGTAGATAAACATTGCACTTGGAATTGGTCACTTGCATCCATGAATGTCAAATGATAATTCATGTGATGGGTGTGACGGACTTTACCTAGGCAAACTTGGTATTTCATGTTTGGGTGAACATTTGTTTCAGGATGAATGCTGGAAGTGTTACTTAATTAGCATTTTGGTAATTTGCATGCCAGCATCTCTTGGTTCTTCTGAAACTTCTCAGTTTATCTAGACTAGACTGAGACAATTTTATTTTTAATTTTATTTTTCAACGAGGCTTTTTTGGAAGAAATTCGATTTGCATATCTCAAGAACAAGCAGAAGAAGGACAAATGCATGTCTATTTGTATGGGAAACAAGATCACTTAAAGAGACCTACCCATTTGAATGGGAATGGGGGTGAGTTATTTATTATAACGCAGACTAGTTGTTTGAGTGGCAAACCCTAAGTGGTTATGGTGGCCATGATGATTTTGTCCACAGCTAAACTTTTTGATTATTTGGGTGATCAATCATTCAGGGTACTTGCAGCTAGCTGCCTAAGATCTTTGCTACTAGAATGGCCCTTAGTTAATTGTTAGCTTATGCTCCACACCGTGACCGTGCTTACCTTGACTCTCAAATGTTGTCATTTTATTTTCTCATTTTACAGACCATCCCTTCTGCAAAGAAGTGGAACATCCATAGTGCTCCTGCCTTTGCAGTTCACCCCAGTTCCCAAGAACAACAATGTCAGAAGAATGCAGTTGTGCTATTTGTGTACAGTATGATTTTTCATAATGTTGATTATCAATATCTTTTGTCACTATTTTGGCACACTGTGGCACTGCCTAACATTCCTTAGCATAAAGGGAATGTTCCATTGGTGGTGCATTGGCATTCATGTGCATCCATCCATGATTTTGGATGCAAATCTATGCCTAAAAAGAATTGTATATATAGATTTGCGCCCAAATCCTGCGCCTCTCTGAGGCTGGCATAACAGGAGAAATATTTTTATTTGTCCCTGTTTTTCTATCTTTGCTTATGTGCTCCATTCTGTAGCATACATACAAAGAGGAAATGCCTTATGCATAGTTTTTGTGCAGGAAGCCGTCCCTTCTTGCACAAAAGCTATGCTGACGACAATGCAGACACCCTTGCACTTGGCACAAGGATGCCTACATTGTTGAATGGCTGTTGAAAGTGCACCAGCGCAGGGACAGTGCAGAACTGTGCCACTTCTTTGTAGATATGGCGCAGTTCTGTTCTCTCCAGTTCATGCAAAACAGAGCAGCATCTTTGTTTGTTGCCCTGCGTTGTGTCAATTCATTGTAAATCTGGGTCAGGGTTCCTGTCTGATGTGGACCTGGCTATTTCTGTGTTTTGTTATCTGTGTGTCTGATGGTGTATATGTTTGGTGGGTGTGTCTGGTGTATCGTGTTTCTGCGTGTGTGTGTGTGCATGTATGTACCTATCACACACGTGCCAATTATGCGCATATATGCAGTAAAGCTATTTTACTTGGCTATCCTATGCTACAAAGAACACTTTGCTGCCTCTCGTTGACTGGATTGGGAAGGGGAGGAGCCGAATTCTCATGAAATTCCCACTGGGTTGGGGTGGTAAAGCAGATGGTTTATTATGTTTAACAAAACTGTGTGAATATTGCTACAGAACACAGACAACACTGCAAGCGCAAACTTAGATCCTGTCACATGGATTCCACAGCGACGAGTCCCTTGGCTCTCGCAAATCTGTTCCTTGCTGTGAAACTCTTAATTAGAGCCAGCACCATTTTCTCCTAGGGGGCTGTGAAAATCTAATGGAGATGCAACGATTCAGTGGGTTGTTTTCTGCAGAAATCTCCGTTGGAAAATTTCAAATCTCAGAGGAGAGCATGCTTTCATATGTCCAAATATATCTAAAACATGCACTTTCAAGCAACTGCAAAGCATTAGTCATTTTGTACATGCGCAAAAGAACAACACGTTAACCATTCATTTAAATTACACCACAAGGCAAATTTCCAGTATGAGGTGTTCACATTCACACTGACCGATCAGTGCAAAATGTAGCTTTTGCACTCATCAACATTCCTTGGAAATATGGATTTTGCAGAGGATTGCTGCTGCAAATAATGATACATAATTGCAGCAACACCTTTACAAAGTTGACCAAGATTGGTGCAATCGATGTAATTGAAATGATATGTTCATACCTAATGCTTTTTAAGAGCACATATCCATTTTCAGAACTTTGCATTAACATGTTGCACCTTCAGGAGCTGCATCGTTTCATCAACTGAGTTTGCTATATCGGATGAAATCTATGGCTGTCTAACTCAAGTACTATACCTAAAGTACACAGACAGGTGGTCTGTGTTAGAAATGGGATTCCTGGTTGGCCGAGGTATGCACCCAGGACAGGCAGGAACCACCACTCTAGTCAGGGTAAGCTAGATACACACTAAAAGATAATGTGTGCTCACCCTCTGGTAGCTTGGCACAGAGCAGTCAGGATTATCTATAGAGGCAATGTGTAAAGTATTTGTGCAGCACACACACACACAGTAACACGATGAATGCACCACAAAAAGACTCCACACAGATTTAGAAAAATAGAGAATATTTATCTAAGTAAAATGAAACCAAAACGACCAAAATCCAATCAGTAGAAGTCGAGATATGAATTTATAAAGATTAAATGCAAAAGTAGTGCTTAGAAGTCACTAGCAGTCAAAATGTTACTTAGGGACCAGTGGAAATCCAAAGTTCAGGCCGACCGTGATGCAAGGCAGGCCAGCTACAAGACCCACGCAGGACCTGCTGAGAAAGTACTTTGGATGCTGAAGGCTCGATGCGTTGATCTTTTCCATGCACTCGGGTCGCTGCACTCGGGTCGGGTCATCGAGCTTTGCTGAATTGAAGGAAATACATCAAGTCACGCAGAGCATTGTCATCGGGCTGTGCAGGCTGTAGAACTGCTGTCATCAAAAAACCCCTGCATCGGCGTTGAAGGGCGATTCTTCGGTTCCAATCGGCATAGTGGTGACAATCCGCCATTTTTTCAGAAAATCAGTTGTAGAACCCACTTCCGAGACCCAGAACCTGGAGGGGCCACCTCAGGCAAGGATAGGGCCCACAGAAGGCAGAGTCCAGCAGCACCAGCAGAATTGCAGGAAGTCTTTTTTTTCCCTGAGACTTCAGAAAACAGGAGGCAAGCCAGCAAACCCTTGGAGATTACTTAGAGAGGAGGCAGAGTCCAGCTCTCTTTCAGCAGAGTCAGGGAGTGGCAGGCAGAGGGGCAGCAAGCAGAAAAGCAGTCCTTCCAGAAAAGCAGTCCAGTTGAGTCCTTTAAGCAGAGGTTCATTTCAAGATCCAGAAGTGTCTGATTTTAGGGGGTCAGATACCCAGTACTTATACCCAAAAGTGCCTTTGGTGTAGGAGGTGACTTCAAAGGAACTCTCTGAAGTGCACAAGGATCCCTTTCAACCCAGTCCTGTCCGCCAGGCTAACCCTGGGGATAAATCAGTGCTTTATGTGAGGACAGTACACAGCCTATTCAGATGTAAGTGTGAGCCACCTCTACCCCTTCCTGCCCAGGAAGGCTGTCAGAATGCAGATGAGTCCTCCATCACACCCATCCCTTCCTGTGTTTGTGGCTGTACATAGGAAATGCACAAAGTGTTGGAGACACGCTGTCAGGCACAAAGAGCAGTAATTACCAAGAAATGTCCACTTTCTAAATGTGGCATTTCTAAAATAGTTATGTTAAATCCAACTTCAACAGTAAGGAGGATTTATCATTTCCATTCCAAACATATCAAACATGAAAAAGATACTCCTCTCTGATCAGGAATTACAGTTTAAAAGTATATTAAGGAATTCCAAATGCTGGTCTATGAGAGGGGTAGGCTCCACAGTAGTGAAAAATGAAATAGGCTGTTTGTCACTACCATGCCAAACATAAAGGTACATGTTCTACCTTTTGCTTACATCGCACCCTGCCATGAGGGTTAGTTAAGGCCTACCTTAGGGGCACCTTATATGTACTAAAAGGGGAGTTTAAGGCTTGGCAAGTATTGTAAATGCCAAGTCGAAGCGGCAGTAAACTGCACACACAGGCACTCTAGTGGCAGGCCTGAGACAGGTTGACTAGGCTACTTCTGTGGGTGGTACAATGAGTGCTGCAGGCCCACTAGTACCATTTGAAGTACAGGCCCAGGGTATATGGTATACCATTTTACAAGGGACTTAACAGTACAACAGATATGCCAATCAGGTATACACCAATGTCATCATATTTAGGGAAGAAGCACATGCACTTTAGCACTGGGTAGCAGTGGTAAAGTACTCAGAGTCCTAAGGCCAACAAAAATGGGAGGCAAAAGTCAAAACGCTGGGGGAAAGACCACCCTAAGGATGACTGGTCTAACAGCCTGTTTAGAAAAAATACAACCCAAAATGCTTTGCAAAATCTGTCAAAGTAACCTGATCTACGAAACATTTTCAGAAAGCTAAGTACTTCAAACTATTACTTTGATTACTGTTACCATACTGTTGTTACTCTGATTCCTTAACCTCATCTCCTTCCTTACTTCATGAGATAGATATCAGACTGCCTCCCCAACAGAAAACATATTAAACCCCTACCACTTTTACATAGCAGACTCCTGTGTTGACCACCGAAGCAGACAAGCTGCATTCAAAGATGGGCACATGATAGGGAGGGCAGTAGGTACAGAATAGTGGGTACAAGGAAACAAGTGAGAGTAATCAGTTTACTGGTAAGTAATCTAATAATTCCTCATCCCTTCCTAGCGTCAACCCTTGCATCATGCACAAAGTAGGAAAAACCGGCATCAAGTCTACACTAACATCCAGTCAGAAAGCGTAAAGATCAGACACTAAGCAGAAAAGGGCGAAATCAGAAGGCCAAAGCAGCCAATGAGGCTGTGCCAAAGAGAACCAACAAACTCTGGAAACACAAAAGGTAGATGTTACAACCAGTGTGCATAGGGGAGCAGCCCTTCGAATGAAAGGACACCAGCAAGAGCTTCCCTTCATGAATGAACAGGAGTGGCAAGGATGCCAACTGGCTGTCAAATAAGCTGTGCTATCGACAGTGGGAAAAAACCAAAAAGGACTACGAAGCAGCAACCTAATGGAATCACATTATACAGAGCAGGCCCAAAGTTGTCCCATGTACATAAAGGATCACTGGGTACAGCACATCACAAACTCCATACCAAAGAAAAAGGGCCAGCAAAGTTAATATACCTTGAGAGGGAGCTAGAATACCTCCCTCTGCAACCATCTGGCCACTCGACAATTGAAACAGAGCATTTACAGCAATCCCAGCAGAGCAAATGGAACAGCCTTTGTGATCCTTAGCCATCATGAACAAAAGGAGGCAGGAAGGACTAGCCAACCATGGCAATCAGAGAAAGAGGCCAGACATTCATCCCACAAGCCCTATACCCCTAGAAGGGTCAGGGCAAAACCTTAGCCCAGCCCAATACCCAGGCAAACAAATTAGAAGGAGAGCATACAGCTTACGTCCAGTGACAAAGTCACTGCTGCCAACAACAGATAGCCCAACACCAGCAGCCAGTGGAGCTGGGTGCAAAGAGTGCACCTATTAGCTGCCAATATCATCACCATACATCCCCCAAGGCCAGATGGAAGGACAGGGGGGAAGTCCATGCCCAGACCAAAATAACCCTAAACAACAACACAAGAGGGCAAAATATGGGCAGTGCACATGATTCAGAGCAATGGGGGCCACTGTAATAATAAAGTGGCAGTACATTCCGTCCTTAAGCCTAGTGGATAGGAAATGGGGAATGGTCCAGACCTAGGAGGTGGGAAGATGCACCATTGAGTGCAATCAGTTCCAGCTCCAAGGTCACTAGAGAGCATGGGAAGACCTGTCCAAACATCTCACTCTCTACCACACGTCAGTCTACATGTGCACCACTGCACACTGGGTCTCCTTCAAGCGGGTTAAGCAAAAACTAGCCACCAGTCTCTCCATAGAGGATGCTTTCCAAGGCATTAAGGGCTAGATTTATGATAATTTTTTGCAGTTGCAAACGGGAAATCGGCCCATTTGCGACCGCAAAATCGGTCTGCCCTATGTACAAACCCTATTTTGCGATTCGGTAGCCTATTACCTACTCGCAAAATAGGGTTTGCGACTCGCTATTAGGAAGGGGCTATTAGGAAGGGGCGTGCCATGCGAGTCGTACTTCAATGTACGATTGTGCGGTCGCAAAACACTCGCAGTTTACCACCTATTTTAAAAAGGTGGCAAGCCACTCGCAAACAGGAAGGGGTCCCCAGAGGTCCCCTTCCCCTTTGTGACTGGCAGCGAAAATATTTTTTAGGAGTAGGCAGTGGTCCCACACACCACTGCCTACTCTTAAAAAATTAAACAGAAACGTTTCATTTTTGTTTTTTAAATGCATTCTGTTTTTCTTTAAGGAAAATGGACTGCATTTAAAAAAAAACTGATTTATTTGAAAAGCAGTCACAGACATGGTGGTCTGCAGACCCCAGCAGGCCATCATCCCTGTGAGTGCTGGCCATTCCCAATGGGGTCGCAAATTGCGACCTGCCGCATGAATATTAATGAAGCAGGTCATTTGTGACCCCATTGGGAATCGCAAACAGTGTCTGAGACACTGTTGTAAATTCCATTTAGCGAGTCGCAAATTGCGAGTCACAAAACGACGCAATTTGTGACTCGCAAATTGGAAGGGTCTTACATCTGGCCCTCAGTGCTTGCAATAATTGCAAAGCTCACCTTGGAGAAAATACACAAATCTTGGAAGAAATTAATACCAAAGTCTACGAATGGTTTCAACCCAGAGGTTTTAGCACTGGATTTGTTGCCACTGACAATGGTGAACTAGAATCGAGAAGCATGTCTCAACTACAGAAGCAGAACCCACCAGTAGTAACATCATTACTTGCTACTAAAACTACAGTGCCAGCAGTTTCACTTCTTACATTTGTAATGAGTCGGTTTATGGACATGGCAGGACTTCAATTAAGTGAACAGCCTTGGGCAACGCAGAAAAAGCAAGTGTCAACAACAATGACAATGGAGGAGATGGAACAGTGGCCAAAACTCAGCAGGCTGGAAATAAAGTATCTAACATGTCCTGCAGCCATTGTATCTTCATAGTCCATGTTCATGCAGATGGGGAAATTGTCAGTCAGAAGAACCAGTCTCTCTTTTCAAAACATGGAGAGATTTATGATGATTAAAATGAATAAATAATGCATAACAAATAACTATTAGACTCCAAAAGACACAGCTGTGTATGAGGCACATCACAAGTATGGCACGTGATCATCCTACAGACTACCCCCCTGAATTTGAGGGTGAACTCTATTTTTTAATTAAAAAAGAAACAATAACACAACAGAATATCTGCTACGTAAAATAAAAAAGTCAAAAACAGAAAAAACTTTTTATTTTTGTATTTTCTATGCAGCAAATATAAACAGGGCCGGACTAGTGATGCCGGGCACCGGGCAATCCCCCGGTGGGCCGGAAGAGGAGGGGGCCGTTTTTTTCACAGGGAGACGGTTTTGTTACTGGGGGCCGATTTTTTAGCATAATCGGCCCCCAGCAACAAAATCAGAAGGCCGTCCATGACAGAGTCAGTCTCTCTGCACTCTAACCTCTGTGCGGGGAAAAAGCACAACTGCCATTGGTGAGGTGACCTCATCTCACAAATTAAAGTGGTGCTTTTTACCCGCACAAACAGAGGTCAGAGTGCAGTGCAATGTGGTTGAATTTAGTAGTGAGTGTGCCCACTGCACAGGATGCATGCAGGCCGCGTACACTTTTGGCACCACGCCGCCACCACTTGTGACCGGTCATCTGACCCACCTTAATGTACGCAGTGACATTGGAGGGGCGCAGATCATTGGTCCGACTCGCGCTTCGCTCAGCGCAACACATGAGTCTGACCAATGATCTGCGCCCCCTCCCCAAGTTTGCCCGCAGATGCTGCAGCCCGCAGCATAAAGACATTAGTTCCCCGGCTGGATCACAAGCAACTTAAGGTAAAGCAATACATTTTTGAGACCAGTGTACGTTTTTCACACGAGTATATTTCTCACATGACAACTGTGCAGCTGCCATCTCAGATTTGCACCACCAGGATCCTCATGGCACTACTTGGTGCATATTTATACAGAGTAGTTTTGCCCGGTAATGCCTGCCAGAGAATAGATAGCACTCCTTTTATACAACAAAGCCTCGTACATGGCGATTCTCCTCTGTATTTCACTTTGCAAGACTACTTAATGTGTTTCACATTTAATGTTTAGTTTTCACCCGTGTAGTATAACTTGCAAAACAGATAAAACAGTGCCTTCTCCAGTTTTTATAAAATCTAACGTGCTGCTTGGCACACCTCAAATGTAGAGTATTTAGCTATGTATTAGGTAAAAATTTATTGCAGGGTAAATCTACATGAATATTTACGGCATACGTGGGTTGCCTTGGAGAAAATCCCAGTTGTATTGTTTTTTGATTTGCAAAACGCCTCACACCCTAAAGAAGTGCCGAAGCACATTGGCTGACCATAGCATGCTACGTCGTATTTTTTGCTTGGTTGGAGGGGTTTGGGTTGTAGTGAGTGGCTACGTGGGAAACGTTTTGGTGTCGTTCTTGATTACCAGAGTGGGTGGTGCTTTTATCTAGTAAATGTTGCTCATGTGCTTGTAGTGAGTGAAGGTCGGAGGCCTGAGGCCTACAGTGGCTCAGCTTTATATCATTGTTGGGTTTGGTTGTGAGGGTGTGTTGTGGTATGACACACGTGGGAACTGTTTTGATGTAGATTTGAGTGGTGTGCTCTTCTCATATTGCGTTGATCACGTAGCTGTGTTTATGCACCGAGTGGAACTCAGCCAGTGCAGGAAATGAGGGGGATTCAGTCGGGTCCTAGATCCGGTAAGTATTGTTGAGCCGGATCTGGTCCGGCCATGGACGTCGTTCAGGGGTCGCAGTTGGGACCCCTGGCACTGCCTTTGTGACCCCTGACACCAGAGGTAGCAAAATCAGTGCCAGGAACACAATGGCAGCTCCTGCTTATGGACGTCATTTGGGGCTGACTGCGCTTGCTCGTTACACACCATATGGGGGCTGGTCTCACTTATACTTTGTGCTCTCTGATTCACTACTCTTGTGTCTATTTTTGGTGCTCTCTGTAAGAATGTCTATGGGTATATATGACTGGGTAACCTGGTGCTCTTTAAGGTCATCATCTACTATTTACTATGTAAATATGTAATGAAAAATGTGCTGTAAAAGGCACCATTTTGGTCTGTCTTTTTCAAAAAATTTCTGGGGGGGAGAACCCCCCCAAAACCCCTAATAGTGGTCAGCCTCGCTCGCTGTGCTGGCTCGCTACGCGCCGGACGGGGGCTGGTCTGGGAAAATTTGCCAGGGCTGCTTTCACTTCCCAGTCCAGCCCCGAATATAAATAAACTTAAATGGACCAGTAAGTGCTGCACAGATAAACAATCAAGTAGAATGCAGTCATTTGACCTGATGACAGAGTGGTGAGCGGAAACAAAGAAAGAAAATGAATTCAGCCTTAGAGTCAACAATAGACTTTGCTGTTTCTAAGTCAGCAATGGATGCCTCCTGACCATTTCCTGGAAAAACAAGATGCCTGCCTACTTTTACAGGCTCAACTGTAAGTGAAGATGCAAAGGATTGCATTACACAGCTTATGCATGTTACTTCTAAAGGAAAATAGACAGGCATAGATAGGTAGATGAACATCGCACTTAGAATTGGTCAATTGCATCTATGATTGTCAAATGATAATTCATGTGATGGATGGAACTGACTTTACCTAGGTAAACTTAGTATTTCATGCTTGAGTGAGCATTTGTGTCAGGATGAATGCTGGAAGTGTTACTAAATTAGCATTTTGGTACTTTGCATGCTAGCATCACTTGGTTCTTCTGAATCTTTTCAGTTTGCCTAGACTAGACTGAGACAATTATTATTATTTTTTTCCAACAGGCCTGTCTTTTTTTGGAAGAAATACGATTTGCATATCTTGAGATTAAGCGAAAGAATGACAAATGTATGTCTACTTCTATGGGAAACAAGAGATCTTAAAGAGGCCTACCCATTTGGATTTTAAAGGAGTGAGTTATTGATAATAATGCAGACTAGTCGTTCGAATAGCAAACCCTAAGTGGTTATGGTGGCCATGATGATTTGTGCATGGCTAAACATTTGGATTGTTTGGGTGATCAATCATACAGGGTACTTGCAGCTAGCTGTCTCGGATCTTTGGTACTAGAACAGTCCTTAGTTAATTGTTAGCTTATTTCTCTACACTCCGACCATGCTAACCTTGACTCTCAAATATTGTCATTCTCTTTTCTCATCCTACAGACCTTCCCTTCTGCAACAAAGTAGGACATCTACGGTGCTCCTGTGTTGCAGGTCACCCCAGCTCCCAAGAACGACAATGTCAGAAGAATGCTGCGTGGTGGTAGGAGCACACAACATCTACAACAAGAGACCATGGGCTAGACAAAGCACACATCCCACATGATCCAAGTGCAGTTTTATACACAGAAGGAAGCTCACGCCCGCACCTCCAAATCCTGAACAACATCAAGAAAACAAGAGAGGAAAATTGGGCACATGCTTGCAAAGCATACACCACCCACAAGCTTAGCTGTGAGTACCCAGGGCATGACACACATGCACTATTCATATTCTGGGGCTAGTAATTGACATCCATCGATGCAGCCTCAGAGTGCCTCCAAGGAGAGAAGCTCAGCCTCGAGAAGGGAGCAAAGAGGCAGGGAAGGGCAGGACAAATATCATAAACAGCACCAAAGCTACCAACAAGGCCATAAGTCCCCCAGCAAGCCAGCAAAAAGCAGGAACACAGTAAGGACACAGACAGCTGACGGAAAGAAAAAACTGAGAAAATGCCCAAAGAATTACAAAACAAATAAGCACCGACAGCCTTCCAGAGACAGGAAGTAGAGGGTGTCTGCATCCCAAAGGATAGTTGGATTTTGGGTTGACATGGTCCTTTATAGACATACTTAAAGGGGGATTAGTTTAAACTAAGTAGACAGTGTTGTGCCTGCAACGGCAGTTTGAACACACCTCATGATGTATGAACTGAAGCGAGTAATCAGGAGGTAATGGACTTTATCACCTAATGTGCAGCAAGGCAACAAGAAAGAAAAAGAAGGTGCCATGACACGGCCACTACTGGCCGCCATGCCATTTTGTAGGTGCGCAAGTGCTTGATAATGTATGCTCGCAGATGTGACATCAACCAAGAGTGTGCATGTGCCATCACACATGGGCATGCATGCCCCAAGAAATGACGTAACCATCCTTTTATTTATAGGCTCATGCGAGATGGATCGGTAAATTAAAAAAAATAATAATAAAGTGAAGTAACGTGAAAGCACTTTTTTATGATGGAGGGGCCTTTTCATTCAAATAAATATTTTTTTAGAAAAGGACTGCGTGAATGGGGGAGCAATGGAGAAGCGGGTGGGGGGCAGGTGACAAGGAATAAAACGAATATAAATCAGGGTTGAGGAGGAGGGAAAACGCGGCACATGAGTTCAAGAACAACACCGGGCTGGAGGACCAGCACACAAGGTTCAAGCCAATGGAGGGGCAAGGGGAGAAGCACACAAGGGAGAGAGCAACACAGAGCAGGACGAGCAGAAGCACACAAGAGAGGGAGCTAGCAGCACATGAGGGAGAAATCAACACAGAGTGAGTGGGTGGCAGAGTAGCACACAACTGACAGAGCTGGAAAACACATGCACTCTGTTATGCGTGGAAGGCATCTTTTAGAATTCTGTGTTGTTCTAAGCTCTGTCAGTATTCCTGATGCGAACATTCCACTCTTGACAGTTGGTGTTTGGCTGGAAAGAGGGAACCAAGCTCAGGCAGGCTGTACTGATTAAAGCTTCTTCTAACTGCATCACTGTGTCAGCAGTGGCACCTTCACCACACACTCTGATGGAACTCTTAACTAAAAAGAAAAAAAGTAGTTCCCTAAAAGTGAGCAGTGGATGAATACAAGTCAGCCAATCAAAAAGAGACTATGCTGCAGGGGAAGGACAAACACAAAAAGAGAAAGGCAAGTCATTGAATATAAAGCATATACCCCTGCCTTGGAAATCTGCTACTATAGTGTTGTATCTTATGTATATGTTCATGTAGTTCACTTAGACTTACTGCAATGAGAATACTGTATTCACCATGTTCTTAGAATGTTTATAGTTCCTAGCAACTGTACTGTGTTTAAGCTTGATTGTGCTGTTGAACTGGAGCTGATGTGGGAGTTGGTGCCCTACATCTCCCTCCCCATGTAGCCTTAATAAACCTCATTACTTCTAGCTCTACGGCGTATTTACTACAAAATTACTGGCGACGAGCTAAGGCTACATGGCATACCTTCGCGTGTGACGCTGTCAAGACTTGCCAAGACCGGTAAAGAAAACTTTGACAAACCTACAAGTAACCTCCTTCTTCATGAACTTCCTACAAGCCTACAATAAGCTGGACTCACTCTCTTCTTGAACTCCGCCATCAAAAACCATAGGACGTTTCTTTTCCTCGCCTACCCTGCATGCGCATCTAGTGAATCCTTTTTCACTCGTCCCTCATTACTGTCATTGCGCTTTGCACTGGCCAACATCAGCTACGCATTGCCACTTTGCCGCGTTGTCCCCCACCCTTCATCATCGCGCATTGAACTGAGCAACCCTCGTCTGCGCACTGACATTTTTCCGTGTTGCATTTCACCCCTCTGATCTGAGCAACTCTCGTCTGCGCACTGCAATTTTACCGTGTTGCATTTCACACCCCAGCGTTTTGTTTCTTTTGCGCTTGGGTGAAGTGGTATTAAGGTTTCTGGCCTTCGTACATGTCATACTCGTTTTTTTTATGCGCACCAGCATTGTTATTTTACAAAGACAGAAGGGAAATTGTGCGGTGACAGAAAAGGTAATCTCACCGTTTGTTTTTTCTTTATTTTTAAACGCCGGTCAAAGTTCCTGCACGTTCTTCGTTCCGTCAAGAACACTCGCGCTATCTCTTCAAGCTTGCGCTGCCTCTCCCATCTTCCAGATCTCGTCATCGGAAAAAGAAAGAGAGACTAGTCTGCCAACCTGACTTCCTGTCTCCTTTGTCAAGTGCCTCTGGATGATTCCAACTTCCTGGTTCATCCCAACGTCACAAAGCTCAACTTCATTACTCTTTCCACGAAGGAAAGGCTTAATCTGGAATCTTCGTTTGTTTGAGGAATGTTTTGAATTCTCTCAGCTACCTCAGTAGATAAAGCAATTTTTTTAAAGTACTAGAACTCTCCCTTTATTGGAAGGTTCTTTCTGCTTTCTCAGCGTGGGAAACATTCTTTTTCTCAAGAAACAGTGACAGGCACACTCCTTTCTTCTAGCTTGCCTGTCATCATTATTTCACGGTGATTGGCACACCTACACTCTTCATACCGAGTGTTTATTCTTTTAGCTTGCCTGTCATGATTATTTCACGGTGATTGGCACACCTGCATTTTTTTATCTGCATATTATTTTTTTACTCTGTCAGCCTAACAATGTGCACCTTGCAATCAGTAAATCCTCCCCCTGCTTTTTTGGATTCTCCTGGTGATCCACAAGTTCGCTGGGAAATTTGGCATGATGCGTTCGAAACGTATTTGGGAGTCATCGGTGCTTCTCGCTTTGTTGCAGAGAGGAAGAAGTGTTTACTTCTTCATTCCTTGGGGTTTGAAGGAAGGTCCATTTTTAAATATCTACCTCCTTTAACGCATGAAGAGTCGCAAGATCTTGATGAATAGCAACAAACTGTGTTAAGACTGAAACGCAGGTTCGACAAACAGCCCAGCCTCATGGTTTTGAGGCACAATTTAAAAAAAAAAAACCAGAGTCCGAAGACGTCGATTCCTACATAACAACGCTACGCAAACTTGCAGCACACTGCAAGTTCGACAATTTCACAGATCAATTAATTAGAGATCAGTTTGTCTGCCATTGTAGAGACAAGAGCATCAGACAAAAACTATTGAGTATGGCTGATCCCTCATTGGAAGAAACTATAAAAATTGCTAAAAGTATAGAAATCTCTATGATTTCCCTCAAAGAGCTGGATGAGAAACTTAATGATGTCGTTAATGTTGTTAAAGTTAACAATCCTTCTAAACAACGGGGAAACCCAGTTCAAGCTCTTCCAATGTATCCTCCTTTCCTAAGCCTCGAGACTCAAAGTTTAACAGTAGCATGTGTTTGAGGTGTGGGAACCACTTTCACCAAAGAGGTGCCAAATGCCCTGCTTTGGAAGTAATGTGTAACTATTGTAAGAAAATGGGGCACTTCGCGAAAGTTTGTCTCAAGAAAAACAAGTTCAAGAAACCTACTGTTTGTAGTGTCGAATCAGAAAGTGATTCAGATTCAGAAGTTATATCGGTAGTCACTTGTGGTGATAACTTAACCGATGCTTGTTCTCAAGTGGTGATTGAAGGTGATCCATCCTCATGCAGAGATCCTGTTGTAGACATTAGAGTAGGTCCTCATTCTATTAAGCTTCTAGTGGATTCAGGAGCTAAGATAACGATGATTACTCAAAAACTTTTTGAGGATGTTTGGCATGGGTCTCAAAGTTTATGTCCCCCTGACAGGTCACCTGTGTCCTATGAAGGGCGCAAAATCGAACTTTTAGGATTTTTTGAAGAAGAATTGGTTTTCAAAGATAGAAGAATCAAGGGCAAAATTTATGTTGCTGGCAAGGGGCTTAACATTTTGGGATGGTTCCACCAGGGACTTTTTGGCATGATACTTAAGCCAGGTGCCAAAGAGCAGGTCTTAGTTGTTGGGAATGAAGAAGAAAGCAAAAGTTGGAAAGACAAGTTTCCAGAAGTCTTTGGGAACGCTTTAGGAAAAATTAAGCGCTTTAAACATAAAATAATTGTGAAGGATGGAGCCATACCAGTTAAACACAAGCTGAGGGGGGTTCCATTTAGTGTAAGGGAGGACCTAGAGAAAGAACTCAAAACTCTTTGTTCTAAGGGGATCATTGAGCCCACAGAATCATCTTTATGGTTGTCACCTTTGGTCGTGGCCAGGAAAAGAGGGGGAGATCTCCGCGTTTATGTTGACTTAAGGTCATTGAACAAAGAGATCTGGATTGACTCACATCCTCTACCTAGAATAAGTGACCTTCTTGCTTCTACTAAAGGTGCTCGTTACTTTACCAAGTTGGATCTACCAAGTGCTTACCACCAAGTGGAATTAGATCCTAGTTCTCGTCACTTGACAGCTTTTGTTCCCCTTTAGGCACGTTTCGCTATTGTCGCATGCCTTTTGGGCTGGCATCAGCAGCCTCTGTTTTTCAGAGGATTATGGGCAACATCCTTAAAGGGGTTGAAGGTGTCCTAGTTTTTCAGGACGATGTATTGGTTTTTGGGGGGGATCTGCCTTCTCATAATTCTACTCTTGATAATGTCCTCACTCTGTTCAAAAGCAATGGCATTGTTCTCAAAGAAGAGACGTGTGAGTTTCTCCGTTCTAAGGTCGAATACTTAGGTCATGTCATCTCTGAGGATGGTGTCAGTCCTAAACCTGGATTGTTGATAGCAATTGTTGATGCCCCGCCCCCTGCTCACAAGAATGGGGTTAAATCCCTGTTGGGCCTTTGCGAGTACTACTCAAGATTTGTCCCTAATTTTGCTTCGATTGTCAGGCCCATCAGCAATCTACTGAAAAAAGGGGTGAAGTTTGAGTGGTGCAGTGATTGTGAGCATGCCCTCAATACCATTAAATCTTCCCTAAGGGATGATTCCGTCCTTAAACCGTTTGATCCCAATCTCCCATGCTGCATCACAGTAGATGCCAGCCAGGTGGGTTTAGGTGCAATGTTAACTCAGTTTGATGGAGGAAGTGAAAATACCATATGTTTCGCGTCAAGAGTTTTGAGATCTGCAGAGCTTCAATATTCTGTCATAGAGAGGGAGTTATTGGCCTGTGCGTGGGCTATTGAGACGTTTCGTGCATACATTTGGGGAAAGAGGTTTTTGTTGCAGACTGATCACAAGCCCCTAGTTAGTATTCTTGGAGGGGGAATGAGCAAATGTTCTACTCCCAGGATTTTACGCATGGTCTCAAAACTTCTCCAATATCAGTTTGAGGCCAACACATTTCTGGTGGAAAGAATGGACGTGAGGATTTTTTGTCAAGGTTCCCAACCAAATCTGAAGAACTGGAAAATGTAAATTTATACAAATTTTCAAATGAGGACTGTGAAGATTGTTTAGTGGCAGCGATGGAGGTGTCTAGTATGAACATTAGCTCGGAGGATGAATGGTTGACAGCCATGGGGTCTGACTGTGTGCTTCAGGAAGTGTGTTCTTATGTGGTTGAAGGGTGGCCTAGAGAGAAGGTAGTTAATTCCTTTGTTCAACCTTTTTGGAAAGTTCAGGATGAACTTACTCTGGAGGATGGTTTACTTCTCAGGGCTGACAAGTTTGTTCCTCCTCATGTATTTCGTGGGGAAATTATACAGAGAGCTCATGAAGGCCATCTTGGCTGCACTCTCACTAAACGTCGTATAAGAGACACTTACTGGTGGCCTAGGATGGACTCAGAAATCGAAGATTTTGTCTCGAGATGTCATGTATGTGGTGCAGCTGACAAGAGTTTCAAAGTGTCAATTCCTCCCTTGATGCCAATCGAGTGCCCACAAGGACCATGGTTAAAACTTGGAATAGATGTCATGGGACCTTATGATAACATTAAAGGTGGTCTACGGTTTGTGTTAGTTCTCATGGACTACGCATCTAAATGGCCTGAGATTAAATTGGTCAGAGAAGCTAACACCAAGGCCATTGTCTCATTTCTTAAAGAAGTGTGGTTGAGAGAGGGGTGTCCAGAAATTCTTGTTTCTGACAACGGCACACAGTTTTTAAGTCATGAGTTTAAAAGTTTTTTGTTGGAGTCAGGAGTTAAGCATTGTAAGACCTCCTTGTATCATCCCCAGTCAAACGGACTTGTGGAGAGAATGAATCGAGTGGTTGGGGAGTGCATTAGATGGGCAAGAGCGGGGAATCATGATGTCCAAGATGCTCTTGACAGTCTGGTTTGGTCCTATAGGACCACGCCCCAATCCTCCACCAGGATTTGTCCCTTCGACTTATTAAGGGGAAGGAAGGCCAATTCAAGTTTTAGACCTGGATGGATGGCTAAGTGGGTAAAGAATGATTATGATGTTTCCAAATTAATGTCTAAGGTGGTTGAGAATGTAAGTGATGCTCAAGTCAAACAAAAGTTGTGGTTTGATGCCAAGAAAGGAACAAAGTCTGTTCCCCTTGTGGTAGGGGACATGGTCAAAATAAGATCTCCTGTCTATACGAAGAAAGGTGATTGTAAATTCAGTGAACCTTTTAAGGTTATTAAAATTGTTGGAAATGCCGTTAAGGTCTCGGGAGGGCATTGGTGGAACCTTAACAGAATTGTCAAGGTTCGCACCAAAGCCTCAGATTCTCCTTGTCTAAGCTCTGATCCTTCATGCTCAGACCAAACCATCGTCAGACAGAGTTCTAAACAAATAATTAGACCTGCTAGATATAGAGACTACATTTTTGTTAGTTATCTTTTATTTTTCTTGTTTTGGGGAAGAAGAGAGATATGTTGTATCTTATGTATATGTTCATGTAGTTCACTTAGACTTACTGCAATGAGAATACTGTATTCACCATGTTCTTAGAATGTTTATAGCTCCTAGCAACTGTACTGTGTTTAAGCTTGATTGTGCTGTTGAACTGGAGCTGATGTGGGAGTTGGTGCCCTACATCTCCCTCCCCATGTAGCCTTAATAAACCTCATTACTTCTAGCTCTACGGCGTATTTACTACATATAGTTCCAGTCTTTAAAAAGGGGAATAGGCAGGATCCCACCTGCTATAGACCGATTTCCCTGTAAAACTCAGTTGTGCAGGTGGGGGGTCGTATTGTTTTAAAGCGTGTAGAAGTATGGGCTCAAGCCAAAGACACTATTTGCCCTGTCCAGTATGGATTTAGGGAAGGGATGGGCACGTTGGAACAATGCATGAACCTTAAACTTCTGATAGGTAAATACGTAGTGGCAAAACAGGGGTCCATTTCCTTGCATTCATGGACCTCAGCTGCGCCTTGGACCAGGTAAACAGGTCAAAGCTCTGGGACATCCTGGGTGTATTAAGACTACCTTCCTACCTGGTCAACTTCTTTAGAGCCCTACACATGGATGCAAATGCCTGTGTCAGATATGGCATGGAGGGGGTGTCCACCCAATCATTTAGCCTACCACAGGGGGTAAGGCAGGGCTGTGTGATGGTGCCAATTTTGTTTTTGTTATACATAAATAGCTTGAACACCTGTCTGATTGCAAACGGGGTTGACCTGCCCAAGATAAAGTCAGCCAGAGTGCCCACTCTGCTCTATGCTGATGATGCAGTATTGATGGCCAGAACAGCAAATGGGCTAAAGCTATTGGTAGATCAGTTTGCCAATTTTATGGATGACTTGGATCTGGACACAAACATCTCAAAGACTCAATATATGGTTTGTGGGAGGAAGGCTGCAAAAACTAGACCTATTGACATTATGGAGCGACTAATTACTAGGGTTTCTACTTTTCCATATGTGGGAGTGTCTTTTGACCATCAGAACAATTGGCTTACCTGTATTTCTAACCAATGCTCTAAATGTAGTCAAGCCTGTAGTGCTCTGTTTAGATTTTTCTTGTCGATAGTCAATAAGCCTATTCTGCCACTACTGCAAATCTATAGAATGAAATGTCTTCCAGTCCTTACATACGGTGCAGCCATTTGGGGGTACCATAACTGCAAGGTGATTCAGAAGGAAGAGGACCGATTTTGTAGAAAATTATTGGGTCTGGGTATAAATAGTGCATCCTTTTTTATTCATGAAGAATTGGGTCTGGATCATGTGGAATATCAAGTTAAACTGGCCCCATTGTTACTCTGAATCTCAGTATGGGCCGATGAGAGACTGTATTTTAATAAGAGTGTGATCGAGGATTTTCTAAGGTGTAGGTATGGCCACAAGATACCGTGGTTAAATTATATTAAAGCCGTTGCTCGCTCCCTAGAATGTATGGACCTTTTTGACAGGCCACAGCTTCTTAAAAATGGAGATCAGAGCCTCTTTAGGGAATGATTTTTAAACAGACTGAAGGGTGAGAAGGAAGCCAGGGGGCTGGAGAAACACTCCAATAGATCCCCCCTGCCCCTGAAAACTGTTACAGGCATCCTTATAGCTGTTAGACATCCTTGGGACCGATCATTGCTTACAAAATTTCGTTTGGGTTCTATCCATACAATGGTCTGTTTTCCCCCGGGTCAGTATGATCCCCATGCACTTTTAATTTGTCATTGCGACGGTTCCTCGCCCCAAACCCTAATACACCTGGTCTTATTCTGAAAATGTTATGGTTTTTTGCATTAAAAGAATTTATTACCACTCTTAAAATCTAGGGCTTTTATCCAATTTCGACCTGCCTTTTTACATTTACAGCTATTACCTAATCATGTGGTGATGTTGGCGGTCACTGCCCATTTAAAAGGAGCCCTACACTAGAATAAAATTATGTGCGCCTAATTTATAATGATTTGAATGATAGGCCAGCCTGTTTTTCTTAAATTGTACCTAATGTCTATAGAATGTGCAACTTGATTGCAATACCGTATATTTTAATGTTTGTAAGGTATTTATGTGGCTCTTATGTTTCTTTCTTTTATGATTATGATGCATAATCAAATAAAGATTTATATTGATTGATTTATTGATTAAATATAAAGCAACTACATTTTAGTGACAATAAAGCCAACCAATGGTAAGCAATGGATGGGCTCTAAGCATGCTGTAACTTCACAATAGGTCTTGCGCTGTCTTCTAGGAAAGACCTAAGAAAGCAAAATATCAAACACTGTGTGATGCAAAGCACCTTTCTCCTCTTGGTGTGAAAAAGAAATTAGTACTCATAATTGTAGTGCCATTCTATGGTAGTGAACTGCTACAATTAGAAGTGAATTCTGTCAAAATTCAGCAAAATTAGCTCCATCTAACAGGCGTTTGCACAGGGATTGTAATGTAATTGTAATGTGGGAATGAGCAGGCCCCTAGTTTCCCCATGGAAACCTTCAGAAATTTGCTAAGAAAAAAATTGCAATGCATGCAGAATTCCGTGTGGCAACATGTGTGATTCCTCATTTTCCAGAGAAAAATAAAACTATGATTTTTTTTTACCGCACCTGATAAACAGAACATTTCCAGTTAGTAGTATTTTCCCGGTGCAGTAAATATACCCCCACCTCTTACTTAAGCCTTAGTCAATTTTCAATATCTAGATTGCTTTCTATAACGTGCGCCTATTATCGCTATGGCTGCTGCAGTATAAGGCGTCAATGTACAAGTGTCCGCCTTTCTTCAACAGATAATGATATTTGTTACTTTTTGCACTTCTAGAAAATATACATTTCTTTATACCTTGCGACTTCGCTCTCTATTTCCTCTAAAAGAGTCCAGATTTCATCCGTGCGTGCTGATGCATTGGCTGCGACCCAGACTAACAGCTTTTATTGCTTTGATAACCAGGATCCTAATGTTAACAAGCAGCGTAGCTATGACTCATGGTGCACCCAGAGCAGGACTGGATAAAGCTCTAATGAACTGTGTAGGGTTTCTTGCAGAAACCTACTGAAACATATTAGCAGTTCACTGGACCATCAAATCCTGACAAACAACATTTCCAAAAAAACACATAAATGAATAAAGAAAGGGAAACAATGGGGCTCTGGCTGCCTCGCAAAATAAAAAATACTGTCCATAATCTTCAAAAGATCTGGACAGAGAGAAATTGCAGCAGAAATATATCATGGCAGGTTTAGTGGCGCTGTAAGTAAGGGTCTGTCAGTGCCTCAATGTTACATTTGTAATACATGACTCGGGTCTTTTATTGAATTCATTCTGATTCATGAAGTTCTGTTTCATAAAATCCAAACCCTCGTGTATTCTGCGAGATGTGAGTAAATCATTTCCCCGTTTATCAGGAGCTACAATTATTATGCAGTTCTCAGGAAACAGGTTAAATCTCTGTCGTAAACAGCAAAATTGGGTATTAGAGAGAGAGCACTTCTTAACGATAGAAGTTTTAAAAATGGTTCAAAACTCATTTTTAAGAATGACCTCAATTTGACTTGCTTTTTAATATTTTTTTTAATCGTGAGCATTCGGTATCAGCTGCCATCACATTAAATTTGGAGAGGGTTTTGAGTCCTTTTGTTGGATGTAGTAACTTTAGAAGTGCACTTTGTGATTAGAAATTGGATTGCTCTTTTGTGGGGAGCTGCATGTTCCTCCTTGAAGCCCTCCCTAGCCACCCTAATGCTAAATCCCTCCTTATACCTTTCTAAATCCCGCCCTTTTCTCCAGCATCTCCCCCTGGTCCCTCTTATGTTTCCTAATAAGTAGTAAAGTTACATGTGTGAGGATTTCCCCATAGAAACCAGCGATGGCGGAGGAGCGTCGCCCCACTGCCCACTCAGAGCCAGTAAATGAAAAATAAAACAATGTCATCATTTTATTTTTCATTTTGCGCCTCTGAGTAAGCTTGCGATGGGAGGGGCGGGGCATTGGGAGGAGGAGTGCGACATGCACTCCACTCCCAAAGTGCGCGTATGTATTTGGCCGGCCGTCTCAGACCGACCAAAACACACATGCACACTTAGGTTTTCTCCAGCCGAGCTGCATTGAGCAGCCGAGCTGGAGAAACCCCACGGACTCCCTGATCTGAGCAGGGCGCTCCCTCCACCCGCCTCACCACCTCTTTATTGTGGCGGCCGCAACTGATAGAAAAGCTAGAAGAGGAGATTTTCACTCGTAGGTTTGTGAATTGCATTATGTAAAAAGTAAGTAGTGCTACTGTAGTATTATTTTATGTACTACAAAATGCCATTTTTGACTCAGGCACATACGTTTGTGAATAGCATTTTGTAGTACTTTAGGAGTGCTGTTGTAGTACTACTAAATGTACTATAAATTGCAGTTGGTTAATAGCCATTGAACCTCTGTGCATAGCCTGCTAAAGCACATTTATGGCTGACATACAGTAGTGTTAAATCTGTCTCTCTAATTGCAATCACTGTTTTGCTCCTTCTTTTTAAAACAGAGGCTAGCCTTTGCTGCCACATTGCAGTTTTTATGCCTAGGTTGCATTTTTTGCTTAGGATGTAGGAGAAAAAAAGACTTTGCTAACTTATATCTGGAATTTGACATTGGCACATCTTGAACTATTTGTGAGCACATTAGAGCTGAAATACCAAATGGTCCAATATGTCGATTTCATTGTAAACTCAGGTTAATTTTTAGGGAGTTCCCGTGAAATTGGGATCTGTTTTTCAAGCCCCTACTGCAAAAAGTGCAATATGCCAGTTATCCACAGTCCAAAAATGAAAACAAATGCAGGACCACATGGCCACCTGGTCTTGCATTTATTTTAATTTTTGCACTGTGAATAACTGGTATGTTGCACTCATAAAACCGTCTTCTAATTCATTCATTTTGTTTGCTCACCAAGCCACCACAGAAAGGGGCCACCCATATGCATTGCCTCAAAAGGGGCAGTCCAGTTGGAATTGCTGGGATACCGCTATCTACCCTCTGTTACCGGAAGCAACCCTATTTGTGTTGTGTCTCGTCACTGAGGTGGAGGTTGTGTCCACTGCCGGACTGGGAACAGCAACCAGCCCTGGCAGATTGCTGCTCAAATGTCCCCGGGAGCGGGGAAGGAGAAGGAGGGGTGCTAGTAAAAAGCACTGCTGTGCTTTTGTTACAGGGGGCCGATATTGCAGCACTGCTGCAAAACTGGCCCCCAGCAACAAAACCAGCCCCCACCGGTACAAAACCGTCCCCCACCCCTCCAACCCACCGGCGAAACGCCCGGTGCCCGCTACGGCCAGTCCGGCCCTGCTTGTATCCTCTGGTCCAGAGAGTTACAGGACTCATGTATGGACAAATCAATCTCACTTATAGAAATTTACTCAGGAGAATATGAAGTGATGGATGGAACGCTTGAATAATTCATTTGGGCCTTTTTCAATGGTGGCAGAGTGATAAAAACAAGTGACTGAAATGCAATCTGAAATCATTAGCAGGGTCTAAGATTAATTCAATCATTTACTGCGTGACATTTACTTCATGTTGCATTATCAGCATACAATAGAACTGGGACATTCAATATAAGGAATATCCAGTGAGAAATGGATGAGAATATCACTTCTATTAAATCACATACAGTTCAAGAGGTTATGAGTCATGTGGACAGCTCTGGTTAATTCCATTGCAATTTGATGACATTTGCTTATCTTTCAATTTCCACATACTTTTACTAAGAAATGAGCGTTCACACTGATAGTGTCAATCAGGCCCGGTAATTCATGATGATTTCCAGATTCTCCTCAATGATGCTACAAATGTTATTGTGTGTCACACTGTAGAAGCCTCATTCAGATCTAGAGAGCAGAAAAATACTTTTGTGGACCCAGAAATCTTTTGGCTTCCTATACTTAAAATGTTACTGGCAGATTCTGCTGATGCTATAATTTTCTAAAATATCAATCAGGTCCTTTTAATTTCTAAAATTACAATTGAACACCCATTTTATCGTACTCCCAATGTATAAAAGTTTTCGCAATTTGGTAGTCTTTAAGTGGATATTCCCTCATGTTTCTTAGTGGACTTACCTTAATATTGAGACTTTTTCTTGAAGGAATCTGGGGCCAGATGTACTAAAAACTGGCTAGAAAATACTGGTCACAATTTGAATACCGTATTTTTGCATCCAGTGTGGTAATTTACGAACTGACCTATGTACTCATAGGTCATTATCCAAATTATAGATTCCTAGTGGGTCACAATTTGACGTCCCTCAATAAAAATTAATGAGGTAGGTTTCAAATTGCGACACACTAGGAATCACAGCCATCACAGTGATACTAGCCTGTTGAGGTCAGCAGACCACTATGTCTGTGATTGCCTTAAAAAAAAAAAAAATTCCTTACAAGAAAATGGAATGCATTTGAAAAATAAAAATGAAAAGTGTGTTTAATTTTTTAAAAGTAAGTAGTTTTCCATGGGACCACTCCCCACTCTTAAAATGTTTTTGTCAATGCTCACAAAGGGGAAGAGACCTTGGTGACTCTCCTCTCGCTTCCAAATGGTTTAGATTAATGTTTTGTGACCAGAATTAGATTGTAAAACATTAATACATCACAATACGATTTGGCATTTGCAAGGGAGGCCTTAAACACGCCCTGTCCCAGTACCAAATTTGTTCTGGGTCTCAAAACCGAACTGTGATTCGGTACCGAATCGCAGTTTGTAGTTTCTCCATCAGAAAAGGCATTTTTGCGATTGCTAACAGCCTGATTCTGTGAATCGAGCCATTTGCGACCACAAAAATGCATTGTACATCTGGCTCCTGGTACCTTCATTGTGCTGACATTGCAGTCCAACAGTCCTGTTGCATGATTTGGATTTTCCTTTATATTTGTGAATGGACAAAAAGATGTATGGAGAGCTGTCTCAGGACATTATTGAACAATCTGCTCTATGCCCACAGCTGGAACAAGTGGCAGGCATTCCTGATAACTGCCGTTGTCAGATGCTAATCTATGTGACTTTTGTATAGCTGCATATACATTCGGGGCGTGATCTGGTATGTACACACAGCAACTACTACCAATGACGCGACAGGCCCCACCCCGATCAGCAAGGATGACATCTAACACCATCCTATTTTGAAGGGCAACGAGTCTCGTGGCCTGAAGCTCAGCTGTGATGTTGGTTAGTATTCCTGCAGTAGTGTTAATGACTCCCTCTACCACCCTTGTGAGTCGGCGTATACTACGGCTGTTGTGCATGGGGCCCCAAAAGGGCAGAAAACCCTTCATGGCGTCTGTAAATTGCTGCAAGGTAGTGTCAGTCTGGTCAATATCCTGTGTGTCAAGAACCCGCCTTACTCGAGTCAGGTGCACACTCCTGCGCCGCAATCTGTGGTCTCAATGATAATTGGAAGGTGCAATATGCTCAGGGGGCAAGAGAAAGGACACATAGCACACACCAGACCACCCCCTAGGAAGCCATATGTAAGCCTGGGACCCGCAGACGAAGTACACGTTGTGGGGCGGAAGCAATAGTGGACTACTGGTGGTGTTCAAATCATAAGTGTAATTACAAATACTCTCTCCCACCGGGACCTTTCCAAACCCTCGGACACAACAACTAGTGGTTGTGTTAATCACTGGCACCGGCATAGCCTTATCTTTAGCAATATTACGTAACTGGAAGGACCGAAAATATTCAGTGACATTAAAGTCTTGAAAATCGGTCATCTCTTCTAGAAGCCATGTTACATTTTTCTTCCTTTCATACACATTCATGCATGCTGCAGGAGGAAGTGTGTCAGCTGCCCCATTCTTTCCCGGAGTATATCCTTGGTGTGTTGCTATATAACCCAGTACAGTCTCATAATCAAGGTACATCATTTTCATCGCATCTGAATGATAATGGATATATACCATAGTGAACAGTTGGAACCAGGCTTCGCAGCTGGCTAGATAAGAGAGGGGCAAGGACAACAACAGGTCATTTTTGTGCATTACTGGGGGGAGTAAACCACAAACCCAACAATCAGTGACATTGGTGGTATGGTGGGCCTGATGGAGCATCTGAAGGAAGACATTATCTACATAAGTCTGCCTATGTCTTTCCTTATGCGGGCTAGGGTGACAAAGACATGCTCGGGGGGAGCTGTAGTGGTTGCAATCAGGGTGTGTACAGGATGTCATTCTTCTAAAAACCATAGGCTGCCTAACACTGCCACCAAAGCTATAAAAACTATTACTAGGAACACTATCTTAGTCTTAGTGGGCCAGCTCGACCAAATGGGGCTATGTTGGTCAGGACGACGTCCCTCTAATGGCTGTTCCTCTTCCATAACTATACAACCAAAGGGGTACATTTTCATCTATAAAACTACCAGAGGAGAGTCCGTGCTATGGAGCCAGGTATACAGGGGAAAAAGAAAAATAGTCTCTCAGTATCTCTCAACGGTGGTGCTAACGAGCACGTCGCGGTGGGGCTGCACAATCACAACCCTTGCTGTCTCTTCGCTCAGGATAGGACGACTTCCCTCCTTGGAAAGCACCCCCAACTTATCCTGTCCAATGTCTCAGACCGTGCACCAATCTCTCTGTCCCTAAACTATTGTTGGTACCATAGGCAGAGTACACAAGCCCTATTCTTCATCCAGAGGTCCAACCCTACTAACCTGACTGTCCCTCGGGTGCACTGTCCCTCCGCCGGGGTCGCAAATTGTATCGAGCCACTCCTGACACTGACTTGTCTCGGAAAAGGACCTTACCCTCAGGGGAGTCAGTGGACTGAGACTCCCGTTCCTGTGGACCAGATGGAAGAGAGACCTGGGTAGCCTTTATTTCTGGAGGCACCGCCTCATTCAAAGCAGCATCATTCTCCTCTTCCGTCAGGTCAGCCGGGCGTCAGAAAAGGGGATAAAAAGAGGGACCTTCTCCGTCTCGTGGTCCCCAATCCCCTCGCGGACCCACTGGTTGTGGGGAAGAGGGAGTGGGACCCGCTTACAATGGGATGTATGAATCTAATTCTTCCATCCCTCCACCTTCACAGCAGTCCTTGTTGCAAGGAGGACCAGCAGGGGCCCCCTCCACCATGGCTCCAAGCACCCTCGCCTCTGATAGTTGCGAACCAGCACATACATTCCGGGCTGGATCCCGTGCCCTGGCCCCTCAGGTATTGGTGGCAGTGCCTCGTGGACCTGTTGATGAATAGAATGCAAATTTTTAGTCAGCTCATAAAGGTAATCCACAAGCAACGGGTATTCAATATCAGAGAATTGGCGTGGGCGGGGTACACCCCACACATTCGCGGGGCGGCCAAAGACCACCTTGTGTGGGGATAACCCCGTTCTGGAATGCGCTGTCACTCTAGTGGATAATAGGGCAAGGGGTAGTGCATCCGGTCATTGCAACCCTGTGCTCTCCCTGATCTTAGCCATTTTCAACTTGAGAGTACCATTGTACTTCTCAACTAAACCAGCCGACTGGGGGTGGTTTGCTGCATGGAACTTTTGCTTAATATGGAGGCCGTCGTATACCAGCTGAATCACTTTTGCATTAAAGTGACTTCCGTTGTCACTCCAAATCAAACGGGGCAAGCCGAAGCGTGGGAAGAACTCCTTCAATAGGACTTTCGCTGTCGCCATGGCTGTGTTCTTTTTAGTGGGGTAAGCCTCAATCCATTTACTGAATGCACAAACGACCACCAGCACATACTTCAAGTTGTTAACCCATTCCATTTCGATGTAATCCATCTGGAGAACCTCGAAAGGGAAAGAGGGGGGTGCAAAATTACCAGGAGGTGTAGGGGTGCCTTTCCCTGGATTATGTATCAGGCAAACCATGCAAATTTTCACTAGATGGGCCGCTACCTTAGGGATGTTATCATTTCGCCATACGGGGTCCAATAGCTTACATATCCCCCTTGCACTAATGTGAGCTGGAGCATGAGCCATCGTAACTACAGGTAATACGTATGCATCTGGTAACATCCATCTCTGCTTTTCCAATTTGTCTGTCCAGCACCCTTCCTCATCTAGGCACCCCGTACTCTCCTGCCACGTTGCCAGCTCCTCAACTGTTGCCTCACTTTGAATCTCCTTCACATTTTCTAATGTGTCCTCAAACATCCCACCCTCAGGTACCCATCGGGCTGGCCCTGCCACAAACATCCTCTTCATCTTGGATCTAGCTGTCTCTTTAGCTGTTTGGTCTGCAAACGCATTTCCCCTCCCTACATCATCAGTAATCGCTTTATGGGCACTACACTTCACTATCGCCAGTCTTTTGGGAAGCGCTAGGGCTGACAGGAGCCTATGTATCAGAGGGCCATGCTGTATCCTTGCACCATGTGAGGTCAGGAATCCCCTCTCCGCCCAGAGCCGGCCAAAATTATGGGCAACTCCGAACGCATATTGACTGTCCGTATAAATATTGACAGTCAATCCTTCACTTAGCTCACACGCTTGCAAGAGGGCAACAAGCTCCGCAGCTTGTGCTGATTGGTAAGGAACACGTGATGTCTCAACTACAGTACGCAGCGTAGTAATAGCATACGCTGCAGTGGTGGTGCCATCCGACAGTTTGAAACAAGAGCCATCGACATATAGTTCCCCTTGTGGGTCAGATAAGGGAACGTCAGTCAGGTCTACCCGTCCCTTCGTCTCTTCTTCCGTCCAATAAAGACAATCATGGACATCTGTGTCCTCATTGTCCGAAGGGAGGGGTAGTAGCATGGCTGGGTCCAGAGTGGCGCATTGCTTGATTGTAATGTGTGGTGCAAACAATGTTAATTCATAACCAGTCAGACGAGCACTGGTAAGGTGCTGCGTCTTTGTCTTATTCAAAAGTGTGTCCACAGCATCGGGTACCATTACTGTGAGGTCAATGTTGAGGACGAGCCCTGCCGATTGCCGAATAGAGACAGCCATGGCCACGGCAGCTCTTAAACAGCTCGGGAGGGCTCTGGCGACAGCGTCAAGAAGAGCAGAGAAATAAGTACATGGTCTCTGCTTACCTCCAAAGGCCTGTGTTAACACCGAAAGCGCACACCCAGCCGTCTCGTGTACATACAGCACGAAAGGCTTCTGATAGTCAGGCGTACCAAGCAGAGGGGCAGAGCAAAGCACAACCTTTAATTGCTCAAAAGCTTGCTGGCATTCATGCGTCCAAGGTAAAGGCTCATGCACATCTTTAGTGGTTAGGTAAAGAAGAGGTTTCGTTAGTAAGGAGTAACCAGGAATCCAGTGGCGACAATATGAGGTGATGCCTATGAAAGCACGCACGTCTCTCTGAGTCTTGGGGACGGGCATCTTAACAATGGCATCAACTCGTTCAGGTGTTAGCCTCCTTCCCTCCTTCGACAGTAGGTGACCTAGATAGGTGACCTCCTGTCGACAATATTGAAATTTGGAAAGGGATACTTTATGTCCATGATGCGCCAAATGTAACAGCAATTTGACTGTGGCTTCTTTGCAACCCTCTTCAGCATCGGAGGCTACCAACAGGTCGTCCACATACTGCAATAATACGTTACCTGGAGGAAGAGAGAGGGAATCCAACTGACCGTTCAGGGTTTGACTATATATGCTAGGACTTTCAGTATACCCCTGAGGAGCACGACAGAATTGAAAACTCCGGCCCGCTATGTTAAATCCAAAAAGGTGCCAGCTATTAGGGTGAATTGGAACGCTAAAGAAAGCATTTTTCAAATCGATCACGGAAAAGAATTTGGTTGTGGAAGGAATCATTGTCAAAAGAGCAGTGATATCGGGGACCACCGGGAACTGAGAGACCACTATTTTGTTAACCTCCCGCAAATCAATTACAAAACGATAGACATCAGGATGCCATCAGCAGAGTCAGAGGGTGTCTTTTTGAGGATGGGAAGAATAGGGCTGTTACACACATTCGCAACTGTCTCTTCAACCACCCCTGATTTGATCAAATCCTGTATAATCCGCATCAAAGCCCGTTCTCCCGCCTGCTGTATTTTGTACTGGGGAATACGAGGTAGCACAGCATTGTCTTTTATCGTAATAGATATCGGTGGTATCTGCAACAACCCTACATCCGTATCTCCTGTTGCCCACAACATGGGCGGCACATCTTTGAATTCAGCAGGAAGCGGTGCGTCTTTCAAAAAACATTGTTTGGTACTGGCCACATCGGGTCCTATTGTCATATAAACACCATCCGGAGAACATGAAATCTTAGCATGCAACTTTTTCAGCAAATCTAGTCCCATGAGATTTTCACCACAATTCGCTGTCAACAGAAAGGGCGAGTCCACAGTGAAAGGGCCAATAGTTAAAGCAAGAGGTTCAGAGATGGGGCTCACAACCGGTATGCCTGAAAACCCTACCGAAACATTGTTATGGCCAGACAGAGCTGCCCCAGGGACCAGTGAACGAGAAACAGAGCTATTCATTGCACCTGTATCCACCAGAAACTTCTTAGCCGAACCATGCAGATCCGCCGTGACATAAGGACCACGCTGATCTACAGGTATTGGAACTGGTCCCTCACCCTGTCCCTGGCTGTCCTAGTTATAGGACATCCCTGACGCCTCGTCCAAATCATAATCATCGTGATAGTACTGCCTTCCTCGGGGATCGTCAAAATAGTTCTGGTCAGAGCAACCCCCTGAGGATACCCCACCCTGTGTCTCATCACGACCGCCTTCACCACGTCCCCGTCCACCGGCACCCCAACCCCTGGGGGCGGCAACCTTCTGCAACAAGTCCGGGCACTCACTCCACCAGTGCCCCTCTCTCTTACAATACGCGCATTGATTCGGCCCCACGAGACCACTTCCTCTGCCTGCGCCATGCGATCGGTGAGCCGGACCAGTACCACATCCTCTACCGGACCCTCTTGTTGCCTGTTGCATTAGTACCTTGGTCTTCAACTCCTTATTCTTCTTCTCTACCTTCTCCTTCTCCTCATTCTCCCTATGCTCATAGTACTGGGCCACACTCAATATCACTGAAGGGGAGGAGGTAGTCCAGGTGCTCTCAGAGGCCTGCAACCGAGCAGCTATCTCAGGAAGCAAATTCATTACAATTCTGTTAACGAACAACCTGACGCCGCCCTCCACTGACAAATCCTGTCCACTAAAATCCCAAAACACCCCTTCAAACCAAGTAAAAAAATCTGACACAATTTCATCCTTCTTCTGTCGACATGCCGCTAACTTATCCCAATCTACTCGTCTGGGTGGGATGAGAGAAAGCATGTAAGTAATGATACGACCCGGCAAAGCCAATATCTCAGCTCTAGGCTTTTCGCCAGGCTTCCGCTCATTATCCCACACCCTAATCACATTCCAAGTGCCACCTAACTCCGCAACATGATCCTGCGTGTGCACCTGTCGCCATATATCCACCGGTACCAACAATCCGAAAAACATCTCAACATCGGCCAGTGTCATCACTGTCGATGAAGCGGCCTCTGTTAATTCTTTATAATATGCTGTGGGATTTTTCCTAGGGTCCGGTAGCTGACTTTTGAGGGCAAGTACCTCACTCTTTTTCCATGGAGTGTAAACCCATTGCACCTGAAAGCGAGCCTCCACCCGTGGCTGGACTATAATATCCTACGCATTACGCCGTTCTGGAATCTCGGGATGAAAAATAGGATGGACCTCCCTCATTGGGAATTGGGAAACTGTCATCGGCGTTTTCTGATGCAACCTGCCCCAGTACCCAATCATCGTCGCCACATTGCTGAAAACGTCGCTGGGGGCCATATCAGCAGCATATACAGGATCTCGAATGTCAAATTATCTGGGGTGCTACACCACCAAAACACTGCTCCCACAACCCTATCAATTTAGCCGACATGTGCTTGAGGGCATGCTGTTGCACAAACGGCTCAAAATCCTTCAACACACTTCACACATCCTCTACACTGTAGATCGGACTCCGTGCCCACTGCGCAGCCTGATTGGCGACCATCTGTTTTTCCTCGCTCCCCACATCAAATCGAATCAGCACCCACCCCATTCGTTCCCGTGCCGCAGCCTAACTCCCCTCATCCATTCCACGCACCGGTGTCCCAGCTCCTAACGATGCCGGGGATGAGATGTCCGGGAAAGTCACAATAGATGAAGGAGCAGGCACCAATGTGAGTAAAGTCTGCGTTGAAGGTGTGAGAGAAGGGGGAGAAACAGGAGCAGAGACAGCAGATACAGCGGAAGGTCCCACAGCTACTGCACTCGCAGCTTGTGAAGCCAAGGGGGAAACAGGTGGGCTGTAGCAGTAGCAGCTGGATCAGAGACAGCAGAGCCAGATAGAGAAACAAGAGGAGCAGCAGGCTGAGATGCTGGAACAACAGGGTATATCCTTTGTGGGGCATAGGGAGGCGGGGGCCTAGCGTCCAATAGTTCATCCACAAATGCATCCCCCTCCTCCCGAGCAACATAGGACTTATCACATTGTAGTCGGAACTTCCTATCAGCACTCTCGATACCCTTTTCTACTTTATCCCTATCATATGCTACTGCTTTCTGAGTGATCGTTTGCATTTTCACTCTCCGGGCCTCCTTCTCTGCCCGCATACATCGTTGCCTAGCTTCCTTTTGCCATACCTGAAGAGAATCAAGCATCGACTGCCTACTTCTCCTGGCAAATAATTTATCTTGCAGATAATTCAATTTCTGTTTGTCAAAAGTACCTGTCGGTGGCCACTGAAGCTCGGCATTGTCCCTTGTATATTTGTGCCATAATGAACTAAACATAATAGGGCCAAGGCCATGCTTCATATAATTATCAAAATTTGTGGTGCCTTCAGGAGGCGCAGGTTGCCTCTCCTCCAACTGAGCTTCTGCAGAGCAACAGTGGCACCCCACACACCACAATTTACTTAAACAAGGCATCTTAACAACAGACACATACACCACTCGCACAAACTGAATGACACACCAAACAAGGGTAAAACAAAACAAGACAGTCCGAGGACTGTACCGAAACCAGACAGTCCATAGACTGTACCAAAACAAGACAGTCCGAAGACTGTACCAAAACAAGACAGTCTGAAGACTGTACCAAAACAAGAAGGCAGGCTCTAGCCCCAGGCCTTTTCAAGAGCAAACCAAATTCAGCAGGTGGCCCAGCAGAACGTTTGCAACACTCTGTACCTCAAGGGTCCACAGACCCACCAAGTTCGAACAAGCCAAGAATTGTCCTCAGACCATATTCAAGATACCAAGAGACAAGACAAACTCACCTGGTGCACACAGGTCGAGCAAAGTTATTCTCCACTGCCGACTCTTCGGACCAAACGGTCAGATCCAAGGGTTTCGCCTTTTCAGGACCCCAGCTGGGTGACCGCTGGGCGAGGCACGGCCCAATCAGACGGGCGGGGCAGCTGCGAGAACTAGGCTCGATCATGTGGGGTACCCCGATCCGCCCATCCGACCGGACGTGACCCCGACCTCCACACCCAGTCACGGGCGAGGATGGGCCACCTGGTGGAGTCCCTGTTTGGGCGCCAACTGAAGGAAGTGACCCGATTAGGGCCACCCGGGTCACTCGCGACCTCCTCTCAGCCTTCCAAGAAATGAAGAGTCGGTGACGCAGTAGAGAATACAAACCAAAGTTCTTTATTGTAAATTGCACTGCAGCGGAGTCCAGTCTGATTAGCCTCTTAAGATGCTACCGAGGGGACTGACCCCCAAACATTTGGTATCATGGGATCAACCTTCCAACACCTCTCGAAAACCCCGTCCCTAATGGAAAAGTACTGCTTGGGCACAGGGACTTACAAAGGAGGCACTGAGGGATGAGCTAACACCTGCAGAATGGGTACACATTATCAGACTTCCAAGGCCGTCTTACTCGATCTCAGCTCTCTCTAGTGTGGGAGCACAGCTATGTCCGAGGATAGGAATGCAGAGCTGAATAAACTATTCTCTCTTCGTACATCTGGGTTCCGACCTTGGATGAGACATGAGAACCTTTCTGAACAGCAGCTTCTGCTGAGGCAAGCAGAGAGTGGGGGCACAGAGACCAGGGATTGTTCACAGCACAACAAGGCTAGTAGAGAGATGAAAATGGCGTCTCAGATGCTAACTTAGGCCTACACTACTCTACAGTAGCCGGGCACATGCACAATAGAAATCACGATTATATAACATAGCTACATGAATGCTAACACAACACAGCGTACATCATGGAAGACGGGAGGGGGAGACATTTCGATTCTAAAACACTCTAGGACGGAGCTGTGCGAGGGGAGAGCAGTTTCCTGACCAGCCATCCAATCTGACATGCGCACTTCAGCCTGCACAATCCCAGGGCTGAGAAACAGCCAAGGGATAACAGCCACAGGCCCCCAGCCGCAAACTGAGCGCTGGGTTACCCTGCTCCAACCAATCCTCCAGGATTGGTTGCAGCTCCAGGATTGGTTGCAATCACGTTGCACAAGGGAGGAAGTCTTTCCCTTTCCTGCTGTCTGCTGGAGCCACCGCTGAGGAAAGAGACACCGGACGTGGCTTTGCGCATCATATATGGTGAGTTTTTTGGGCATCGCTGCCCACCATATTTTATTGTTGCTGGCTGCCACTGGACAAAGAATAAAGGCAATCAGTTGTTTTCAGGAAATAACACAACATTTCCTACACCCATTCACTGTAAGAGAAACCCTCGTCCATTACTTCAAGATAGCCAGCCCCAGAGGCCTCTAGAACAAAGAACACAGAAAAGAGAACGCACTCACACTCAGACGTCTGTCAAGTTGTTCGAAAAGGTCGGAGCAGGTTCAACTATTTATTCCAAGTCCACATTCAGGCATGCTGGCTACCTCGCTGAAGCAGCAAGTCCCCTTTCTACCTGTTTTTCATTATAGCATTGCTCTCCCTCTGACTGTTTAATGTGTCCCAGTTGAGGTCTGGGAAGGACAGGAAGTAGCACCCACCCAGGCACCCCAGTTTTGCTTCAATCGCTGCTCTCAGAATTTTATCTCTCATAAAATCACAGCCATGACAAAGCCTCCCACTCTAGATTCATCACGCTTCTTCCTGGAGGAGAGATGAGCAGTGTGAACCAACTGATGCTCATCCTCTTCCCGCAGTCCAAGCGAAGCCATCGGCTCTCTAGAGCGCTCCGTCAGTAGTAACTGTTGCCAGGAAATGTGATGGTACTCCTTTCACTCATCCCGTCAATCTATTCAATTCCCACAATCCCATTGCTCTCCAAGGTCTGCAAGCCCTGCGCCTCTATGCTGAGGGCCTCTGCCAATAAAGCTTTTGCATTACTTGATTCGGTCCTGTTTCCAGACCCTGCTCTGTGCCATCAGGTTCTCTAGTTTGCCCTCCTGTGCCTTTTCAGTGGATCCAGTCACCACATTTCTCTCTGCAATATCAGAACTCAAGCCTGGTGACTGGGCATCAGAGAACCCATTAAACTCTTGAAAAGCCAGCTTCCTCTGCAGGAATCTCAGCTGTATCATAGTGATCCTGGCTGCTGGTACTCCTTTACAGAGTATAGAAAGTCCTCTTTTTGTTTCCTTCGCTCTGCATATTTTAAAAAATAACATGGATGTCTCAGGAGGGGCCCAGATACTCAGCCACAGTTGTTCTGATCTATCCAGTGGATACCAGTCCTATCTGTGCCACCCACAGGCCCTGCGCTCAGAGACCCACCTACTCGAGCTGTCCCACAGGTATGGGTGGGTCTTCATCTGATGGAGTGCCGCTTCAGGTCTCCCACGGCATGTCCTACCACCTGCATTCGGCCCTAAGGTACCAGTGTGAAGCTGGAGTGAGTGGCCTCAATTCAGCTCCAGTACACTGATCCAGCGCGATACTAGCAACGAGCATTCATACAACAGATACTCACTTGGGCCCATACATTCATACTACGCTAGTGTTTCACGCTGGTGGTGTCAGTTGTTACTCTTTATCAAAATCCCTGCTACCAATTACCTTCCGATTGAAGAGTAATGACTTACCAATGGATCCTCTGTTAATCAGGAAGTTTAAAATGAGTGACATTCATTACAGTTCATAAATCCTGAAATAATCACTGAGTCAGGAAGTTTTAAAATGTTTATCTAAAGATTTAGCAGAGTAAATTACAGAGCTGCATGATACTTAATCGCATATCAAGGATGAAGCACAAGAAATCAATTTATCGATTAATGACGGTCCCTCAGAAAAGGAGAAGATAGAGACAGCAGCGCAACTAAAGGTTGCATATATTTACCTAAAGTGCGAGAACCAAACCCCTTGGCCAAGGAGTTGGAAAAGATGGGACCCAGGAAGGATGAAGAGCAAGACCTCCTCCAGGATCAGGACAGGACCGGTGACCTCTCTACCTACGACGCCTGCGTCGTTCCCCTCTCTGATACTCCGCTTCTCCTCGATTCTCCCGTGCCTTCCTTCTAATGGACTCTGCCGCCCCCTCCTCAGGACCTCTCTGGACAGCGATTCAGTCTGCGATCGATCAGCTTGGCGATCTGGAGCTAGAAGCTAGATAATTAGCTAATTCTATATCTATTATACCCCTCTACGCCCATGTACCTCCCATTAATGTTGCAAAAATATGGGACCACTACTTCTGATTGGACAGGGACAGGGGGTTGATTCTCACACCATATGATTTTAGTTCGAATTCTGAAGACCATTGTTTTTAAAATACCGCCCATCAAATTTAATACATTGGCTTTATTTCCCACCCGTCTCACGACAAAATTATACATTCTCCATGTACAATGTTTCAATTTTCAACAGGAAAGACATTGGGTACAGCAATTTCGGCCATCAGGTCATGGCCTTGGACGACGTCCAGATTGACTTCATCCTTCTTTCTTGGCAGACATGCAAGACGCATGCGCAGAATCATTGTCTCTCGAGTTTCAGTTCATCAACCCCAGGCCCAAGTTTACGAACTAATAAAAGTACAAGAAGAAAATATTAAAATCACAAATAAAATGTTTCACTGTATACCCACTCTCTCTACTCTATTCCCATTTATTTATAAATTCTATCCCGCATTAGTAGCGTTAAGGAAACGACAATTTAATTATAACATGAGAGCAAGCTGTAGCATGTGAAAACATTGAGCAGCCATTTTAGAACACACTGCGCAGAAGCAGGATTTTCCCACCAAGCAAAGTAAGACGTCACACCATGTGATATGGTTGAGACATGCGCAGAAGAGTTTCCCGCGTTTTAGCGGCCATTTTAGAACAAACAAGCGTTATTTGTTAGTTAGAACACATAGGCAAGCTTCATAACTATTTATGTCGTGTATGTAAAAGTTAGTATAACAATACAAAGTTTAATATATTAATACTGTGAGGAGATTGCCTCCAAGCAAGTCTCATTTATGAGTCCTTGCTCCATCAATCCCCTCTCTGATGGCGTTTCTGAGCCATCAAATTACTACCCACAACCAGATGCCAACTTTTAACATACTATAATTTCATTTTCATTTTTACTTTTTCTATTTTTCACATCTCCTTTCAACTTTTGTATAATTCACTTCTCAAATCTTCAAGTTCTATTTCATCGAATTTTCTTTTCTTTCCCTTTCCTGTCACATTATACGAATTATCCTTTCTACAACATTTACACCATATTACTACTGTCAATGCTATTATTGCTATTCCCGCTAAGGGTACTAGTACTTTACCTATAAGTCCTTTCCCTATATTAGAAAACCAGGAACCAATTGACGCTATACTATTTGTCAATCTTTCCCATACACTATCAACTTCCAGTGGTTTCAGTTCCTTCTCAAGATTCGTTATATTCTGTATATATCTTTCAATTTCTGCACTTTTATCAGGTATGTAAGTGCAACAATTTTTCGCCTTCAATAATTTACAGACTCCGCCCTCTTTTGCCAAAATAATGTCAAGAGCAAGTCGATTTTGCATAACCATAGATCTAATCGCAACCATCTCCGCATTAATCATTAGAAATCCTCCAGCAGTATCCGTTGATAAACGATCAACCACCGTAGATAATTTACATATTTTCCTTGAGTTCAGAATTATTCCCACCGAAGGTATCAATGCACCAAATATATCACCTACTATTTCAGAAAAACTAGCTCTTTTACTACGTGTTAATTCGCCATTATTTTCATTGCTTCCAGTGTTTCTTTTTATGTGGTATATTTTTGGAAATACTATTCCAAAATAACAACTTCCATACCACCGTGCAGGAAGCCTAAAGTAAGCCTTATTCCCACACACATAATAGATTCCAGGAAAAACTGAATCTGTTCCTCCTTTGAGTCCCCAACCTCCAAGAATTAAGAAATTGTGTTCACATTCACTGGTACCGATGAAAACATTGTTATAGTCAGTCCTTAACCTATGTAGACAAATTTTCCCTGTTTTTACAAAATCCAGAGCCATAGCAGCTTGAGCCTTGCCAGGTGTGTAACTACCCTCTTTCTCAGCCCAAGGTGGCAAATGAGCCTTATGCTCAGAAGCTTTCTTTTGAAAATCTTGTCTTCTATCTTCTACTAAATTCAAAAATATCTTTTCTTCTTCATGTAAAGAACATGTTAGATTGTTTCTATGTGCATGTGTTATGTCTATTGATTTCATTGTTAAGAAAAACTCTCCCATAAACTGTGCATCTTGACTACTAAGCACTGGGTTCATACTCTTGCGAATCGGAACCTCAGAAAATATCACATTTATGTTTGAATAATAATACTGAAGTCTCCCTGTTCTATAAAATAAACTAGCCAATACACTACATGAGATGCCATAAGTTAATGGCAAGTGATGATACGTTAACCCTTCTGCTACTGATTCGGGTAACTTCATACAGACATAACAATTACTAACTTCCATGGTATCTACATATTGAAACAATAGCTTTGTGAAAACATTTAAACTAGTGTCGTTATCAGTTATCTCATGATGAAATTCTGGTTCATTTTCTGCCATTAGTTCTACTCTATTACCCTTCAAGTTATGCTGTCCTTTCCTTAGTTTCATTATTAATCTTTTTATCCATTATCATAAGGTAGGGAACTGCTACAATCAGTACTAACCATACTATAAGCACCATTACTAGACTACATATGCATACTAGCACAGCATCTTTTACAACATTTTCTGTTTTGATCTCCCAGTAACTCTATCGTCGGACATTTTGACAAGGAAGATTGCTCTTCTTATCTATTTTTCTTCACTTTTCTTTGCGCAGCTTCTTCACGTTATCAAGGTGGTCTTGTTTCTGTTTCATAGACCAGTTCTGCACTAGTTCCTTCGTCACCACTTTCACTTGATTCTGAGCTCTCGTAGTCTTCAAGAATTATGTAAGTCCAGTCAGGACCTTTAAACTTGTTGTTAATAAGTTTCAGTCTTTTACTTCTCCGATTCTCAGTTTTGCTTTCCTGTCCTGTTTGGCTAGTCACTTCGTTTACTTGTTCAGGATTTTCACTTCTGGTTCTTACGTGGTATTTCACTCTTTTAATGACACTAGGCCAATGATCACCTTTTCTTGTTTTCTGTGTTTGCACTGCCTCTTTGCTTTCTTCTTCTCAGTTAATTCGTTTATTTTCAGATCGTGTCACAGTTTTGTTTTCGACAATTACAGTTTCTTTTATCTGTTCTTTTTCAGGTCTGATCGGTTTCTTTTCAGCAGCTCCACTTTCAGTTTCTGATAGCTGACTTTGTTCAGGATTTTCGTCTTCAGGTTCAAGAATTTCGAGATCTTCTGATTGAATGGGTTTTCCTTGATCTAACTGGTCCTGATCAGGGCTTATTGCACTTTGTACTTCTGCAGCCTGACCGCATTCTTCTAAACCTGTCTGTCCCTGCTCAAAATTTCTTCGTTCTTCACTATTTTGAGCCCAGTTTTCTTTCCCTATCTGGTCCTGCTCAGGTTCTCTTATTGTTTCTTCTTCTTCTCTTTCCTGAGCTGCTTCTTCTTCACCTATCTGATCTTCTGTAACTTCTTTTAGATTTGCTTGACTTCTTGTTCTGTAGTAAACTTCAGGAATTTCCACCACTGGTATCCAGTCCTGGCTTGTGCTCGGTTGTTCTTCATCAGCTTCCCTCGAATCTTGCTCCTGTGATTCTTCAGCTGGGCAACCTTCAGCTTCCTCAGTGATCGTCACTGTCTGAGGATTTTCTTCTTCAGGATCTGGTACTCTTTTAGTGTGGCTTACATGAATCCAATTAGGAAATCCTGCACACTTCACAGCGGTGTTTGTAACCAATATGATCTGACAAGGTTCGCTCCACCTGGGTGATAGACACGTTTCTCTGGTGTGATTCTTCACTACCACCCAGTCACCAGGATTCAGATCATGTTCTTGTTCAGGCTGCCTGGAAACTGCGTCTTCTCCAACCTGGTGAGAGACAGAACGCACTAGGTCAGCCAATCCTTTGCAATAATCCAGAACCATATCATCAGATATATTCACCAGTTTGTTTATGGGAACATGTGCTTGTCTCATTGCTCTTCCCATCATTATCTCGTGGGGACTCAATCCGGTATTTCTATCAGGAATGCTTCTGAGTCCCATTAAGACAAGTGGCAATGCATCCGGCCAACTTAATGATGTTGATGCACACATTTTTCCCAGTCTGGATTTTATTGTGCCATTCAATTGTTCAACCACTCCAGAAGCCTCTGGACGATATGCACAGTGCAATTTTTGTTCAATTTGGAATGCTTCACAGATTATCTTAATTACTTCACTGTTAAAGTGCTTCCCTCTATCCGACTCCAAAGTTACTGGAAAACCAAATCTAGGAATGAGTTCTCGTAGCAACAACTTTGCGACTGTAATACTGTCATTTCTCCTGGTAGGGTAAGCCTCCACCCACTTTGAAAACAGACACACTATGACAAGTACATATTTTAGCCCTCTACATGGTGGTAACTGAATAAAATCAAATTGGAGTCTTATAAATGGACCCTCTGCCTTTCCAATCTTTCCAAACCCGATTATTGTCTTCCTCCCTGGATTATGCATTTGGCAGGTTAAACATCTCTGGCAAAGACTCTCTGCTACAGCCCTGAATTTGGGATTGTACCAATTTTGTCTGAAGAGCCTAATCATTGCATCTCTCCCTATGTGTGTGTCTCCATGATACATCCTGGCCATTTGTGAGAGCAGACAGTCGGGCATGACTGGTCTGCCATCAGCACAAATCCACACCTCGTCATCCTGTCTTTGAGAACATCCCACTTTAATCCATATATTCTTTTCACTCTCATCAGCATCATCTTGCAATCTTTTTACATCATTCCATGTTTCAGGAGGTGCACACAGCAAAAGTTGGCAGCTGATTCCCATTCTTTCCACCCTTTTATTCACCGCCATTCTGTTTTTGGCACAATGTTGAGCCACAAGGTCTGCATATCGGTTGCCGACTACCACCCAGTCATCTCCTGACTGGTGTGCGGCACATTTCACCACAGCCAATTCTTTTGGTGATTGTATTGCTTCCAACAATTCCCTTACAAACTGTCCATTTTTAATGGGGGATCCTGAAGAAGTCATGAAATCCCTCTGCATCCATAGTTGGCCAAAATCATGCACAACCCCGTAACCATATTGGCTATCTGTAAATATAGTTACTTTTTGATTCCTCCCAATTTTGCAAGCTTTTATCAAAGCAATCAATTCAGCTACTTGTGCAGATTTTACTCCTGGTAAATAGGATGCTTCGACTATTCCAGTTAATTCACATACTGCATATGCTGCAGTCAGTTTACCATCTTCATGCCTCTGGCATGAACCATCAACAAACAGCTCCCTGTCTGGGTTTCTGAGGGGCTGTTCCTCAATATCCGGACGTGGTTTTGTGCACAACTCTGTGACTTGTAAGCAATCATGTTCTTCTTCATCATCTTTAACTTCTTCATGGTATGGGTCTGGTAGTAAGGTAGCAGGATTTACTATTGTGCACCTTACCATGGTCACATTCTCAGCACCTAAAATTATCCTTTCATATTTAGTCATCCGACTAGGAGTAAGATGCTGAGTTCGGGTTCTTGTCAATAGAATCACAACTGCATGTGGAACAAACACCTTGACTGGGTGTCCCATTACAATTGACTCACTTTGTTCAATGCTCAAACAGGTAGCCGCTACTGCTTTTAAGCAGCCTGGCAACGCGGCGGCCACTGGGTCCAATGTAGCAGAAAAATATGCTATAGGACGTCTATCCAGACCATGTCTCTGAGTTAGGACTGATAGTGCACAATTTTCTCTCTCATGACAGAATAGTGCAAACTCTTTCTTATAATCGGGCATGCCTAAGGCAGGTGCTGCACACAAAGCGTTTCTCAATTTTACAAAGGCTGCTACGCTTTCATCATCCCATTCAACTGGGTCCTTTGCCTTCTTTTTTGTCATTTGTATTAGGGGCTTTGCTAACAAGGAAAATCCTAGTATCCATTGTCGACAATAACCCACCACCCCAAGAAACATTCTCACTTCCCGTTGGGTGTTAGGCATTTGCATTTTCTTAATCAATTTTACTCTTTCAGAGGTTATTCTTCTTTTTCCCCTCTCAATTTGATGTCCTAGATACTTAACTGTTGTTGTACAAAACTGCAGTTTTTCAGGTGAGACCTTATGCCCTTCTTCAGCCAAAAGATTCAATAATGCAATAGAGTCCACAACACAGTCTTCTCTAGTATTAGATGAAACTAATAAGTCATCTATATACTGAACTAAAACTGAACTTCCTGGCATTATTAGTTTTTCTAAGCACTTTTTCAATATCTGATTGAAAATGGAAGGACTTTCTGTGTACCCCTGAGGAACACGATTCCATACATAGACCTTATTCTCGAATTTAAATGAGAAAAGATACTGGCTATCTGGGTGCAATGGTATTGAAAAGAAAGCCTGGCACAAATCAATCACAGTGAACCATCCTGCACTCCAAGGGATCTGGTATAGAATTACTGCTGGATTTGGCACTATAGGACAACAAGGTTCCACAATCTTATTTATTTTTCTCAGGTCTTGGACAATCCTATATTTCCCACTAGGCTTCTTTAAACCCATTATCGGTGAATTACATGGGCTACTCATTACTTCTTTTAGTATGTTTTGTTTTACCATTCGGTCGATTTCTTCAATAACTCCTGCTTTTACTTCTGCACTCATTTTGTACTGCCTAGTATTCGGGAAAATTGCACCTTCTTTCACAGTAATTTTAACTGGGTCTATATTGGCCATAAGTCCTACTTCTTTTCCCGTAAAATCCCAGACTATGGGATTCACTGTAGTTTTTAATTCTTCTGGCAACTCGTCTTTTGTGATCAAAGAGAACATCTCATCTACCTCTGTACCTTGTTTCGCAATCATGAATTTATATACATGATCTTCATCAGGGGTCTGAATTGCCACACCATCCGGTGTGCAGAATATTGTGCAGTTCATTTTACACAACAAATCTCTGCCCAATAAATTTACTGGACTAGAATCACACACTACAAATTGATGCATTTCTCTAAAATTTCCAATTTTAACTTCCATTGGTTCGGTAAGAGGTGTTCTAATCTTTCGATTAGCTACTCCCACTACTTGGATAGCTTCTCCAGAGAGAGGAAGGTCTGGAATGTCTGCTGTTCTCACAGTAGACCGGGTAGCACCAGTGTCCAAAAGAAAAGTAATATCATTACCCTTCACATTCCCTTCAACATATGGACCTGACTGATCTACCGGTAAGGATGCGCCAAGTACGCACTCCTTCTTCCCCTCTCCTAGGCACCGTCATGAACTGTACTGACAGAAATCGTCCTGTAAAAGAAACTGTGAGGTTACATAATCATTCTTACCACTTCCTCCTTGATATCCGATGTCTGTACCGTGCTTTGCTCTGCTTACATTACCCTGTACAGGTGCTGGTGGTAACTGACTCTGAGGATTTACACCCTGCTGTGAGTCATTCTGCGTCTGTGGATTTAAATTTTGATTTGGGCCATTATTATTCCGTATCTTTTTACATTCATCCTTCCAATGCCCCAACTTTCCGCATCCATGACAAGGAAATTTCTTTTTAGCTTCTTCTCTGCTCATTCGTCCTCTCACTTTTCCACCATTCCCAGCATCAACATTTGATCCAGAATCTTTTCCCTGACTTTCACTTGGATTATCCAAATTAATCCCCTGTTTCTCGGCCATTTTTACCTGAGCCCACATCACTTTCTCTTGCAGTTTCTTGTGCCTATCCTCAATGTCATCTCCACAATATTTCGCATATTTCAAAATTTCGTCGATCGGTTTCCCCTGCCAACACAACATGTGCTGCTTAATCATCTGACAAATCTCTGGTTTCAGGCCATAAACAAATCGGTAAACAAACTGACTCATGTTCTTATCTCCAATATCCTCAAATCCACTATACTGTTTGAATACCTGCAATAAACGTTCATAGTACGCGTGTACCGATTCACTGGCTTCTTGGGTAGTTCTGTCTATTTTCACCCAATCTGTTTCTTTTGGTGGTATTTTCCCTTTCAGGTAAGTTATTACCTGCTGATACTTTTTCATCACATCACTTGACGGGGCACCTGTCTTTGGATCTCTGGGATACTCTTCACTTGGCCAATCAACTGTAATTTTACAATCTGTCCATAAATCGGCAGGTACCACTATGTCAAACAGACCATCCAAGTCCTTCAACAATACCTTTGACACTTTCACAAACCTTTCAACCTGCTTGTACCATTCAATTGGTTTCTCTCTTAACTTCGGGAAATCATTCGTAAATGATAAAATATCCTGTCTGCTCCATGGGACATGTACATATCCTCCTCCTGGAACTTCTCGCATCGGATACATTTGATCTGTCTTCCCTGTTTCCTTCATTAAATATTCAGAGGCTGTCCTACTTGATCGTGCCTCTTCCTTCTTCTTGGCCCATCTAACTCTCCATTTATCTAGGTCTCCCCATTTTTGCAGGACTGTCATTAATTCTTTTACTTGTAATTTTCTTCCAGAGGCATTCATGTTTTCTAAATCTTTGTCTGAAAAATCTGCTCTATAGGGTTTCTGCAACACTTTTGATCTCCCTATTTCAATTCCCATTTGCAAAGCTAAATCTGATAATTTCTCATGGAATAATTTTACATTTCTGGTGATACTTCTGCATACGAACAATAATTCTTCTTCATCGTAAGCATTTAGGCGATCTAACCCCACATTTCCTGCTATTATTTCTTCTAATTCAACTTTTAATTTATAAATATCCAAAATTTTTGGAGGTGTACACTGCTGATCTGATCCTTGTGCCCACCTTTCTAAGTCTTCTGGATGTTACTACAGTGACACTTTTTGCTCCCGATGAAGTTATTAGGTTTATATCTTTCGAACAACCAGGTGTAGCCCTTCTGGGAGTACTATTTACAGAATCTCGAATGGGCAAGTCCATTAATGAAATCACAGATTCACAATCACTAAAATGATCCTCAACCATTACTACTGCTTCAGGTTTAGGAACATTCACAGGAGTAGGCGCAACTAGCGGCTGGAGGATAGTTTACCTTGTCACTATATAATGGAACTACTGGACCAATTGTTACAGGTATGGTCAAAGAGTCAGGATGTACTTTTATCTGTGTTATTTTCTGTATTAATTCTGCTCTGGTCTTCTCTAGGGCTTCTTTTTCTTTATCATGAAGTACCCTACTAGGTGTGAAATCATGCAATACCTGCGGTACCAAGGGGGTTTTTAACGGTGGTGCACTTGGGGTACATCCCTTTGTCCCTTCCTGATATGGTGGTGGGTTCTTTAACAACTCTTCCATAAATTCATCTTCAGAATCTCCACACCTATTTAAGTGTTTTGTCTTTTCTGTGCATTTGCTCCCTAACAGTTCTTCTTCTGTCAATATTGGATACAGTCCCTCTGTAAGCATTGCTCTTCTCCACTGTTTCATCTGACCGTCCCTTGACTCATTTTGGTACCTAGGGAAAAATCCTCGGTAACCCCTATTACTCCTGGATCGATCACGCTCAAATGCCTCGGTTTCCCATTCCTCTAAGGCTTCGTATTGAGTTAATCTAGGTCTGGGTTCTAAATCATTCATCCTCAATCTCAGATTTTGAAGAATCCTTCCATTAAAGGTACCATTCTCGGGAAATTTTAATATTCCATCATTTTTGGTATATTCTATCCAATTCTCTAACCATACGCAAGTATGATAACCTCTTTCCATCATCATGAATGAAGCGGGCGTTTTAGCTGGTGGAATGATAATTCCTTCTCTAGTTTTGATTGGTTTGTCCTTTTTAAAATAATTCTTAATCTGTTGTAGAAATGTCATTTTCCTCTTCTCTCCGTACATTTTATCTAATCTTCGGTGTATAAAGTTATATTCTGCAAAACCTAGGAATCTCCTATCCGGACGAGTTCCTATTAAAGTTGGATCGCGTTTTAACATGCAATCTCCACTATCCACTAGGATTTCTGTTTCTATATTAGCAACCAATCAAATTCCAGTTTACTTTTGTCTCTGAACCAATCCTAGCGCGGCCTTTCTGTGACGTTAGTCTGTCAACCCCTCCTTTACAATATACACTTTTCTGTACCTTGCTGTTTCGACCAATCCCAGCGCGGCACCTCTGACGTCAGTATTACTCCTGACTACTGACCCCTCCTTTACAAGAGTCTTCCACGCCCGCGGTTTCAACCAATCCCAGCGCGGAGCTTTGTGACATCAGCTCCCTCTCCGGCAGCTGACCCTCCCTTTACAAATTCGTACGCAAAACTTTATTTTCTCTACAACTTTAAATAAAATTCAGTAACAACATAAAACATTCGCTATCGTGTCAGTTTCTCTAAATTGAAAGATAGTTTTTGTCCACACTAGTAAACCCTTTCCGTTTACTAAACATACACTACGAGTAAAACCCTTCCGCTTACTCTTCACTTGAGCATCAAAAATACCTGTTACTTCTTCAATGTTACCCTTTCTAGGTGATATAACATCAAATTTTCACCAGCATATTCCTTTTGCTATTACTCACACGCATAGAGTCCCTAACAAGTACTGATAGCCCTACCTAACTTTTCAGTACTATTTCTGCCTGACAGATAACCTCACTGCAGTATGGCTTCCACTTACCACCCGCTATTCAATTTTCCTCCCCGGGGAATTCTGGACAACATAAAACAAAACTCTTAAACAATAACAGGTGTTAATTCATAAAAATACAATTCTCATTACCCAATTAACAAAGTAGAATCCTAACCATCCTCTGCTAGCCAGAAAACTGATCCAGCGCGATACTAGCAACGAGCATTCATACAACAGATACTCACTTGGGCCCATACATTCATACTACGCTAGTGTTTCACGCTGGTGGTGTCAGTTGTTACTCTTTATCAAAATCCCTGCTACCAATTACCTTCCGATTGAAGAGTAATGACTTACCAATGGATCCTCTGTTAATTAGGAAGTTTAAAATGAGTGACATTCATTACAGTTCATAAATCCTGAAATAATCACTGAGTCAGGAAGTTTTAAAATGTTTATCTAAAGATTTAGCAGAGTAAATTACAGAGCTGCATGATACTTAATCGCATATCAAGGATGAAGCACAAGAAATCAATTTATCGATTAATGACGGTCCCTCAGAAAAGGAGAAGATAGAGACAGCAGCGCAACTAAAGGTTGCATATATTTACCTAAAGTGCGAGAACCAAACCCCTTGGCCAAGGAGTTGGAAAAGATGGGACCCAGGAAGGATGAAGAGCAAAGACCTCCTCCAGGATCAGGACAGGACCGGTGACCTCTCTACCTACGACGCCTGCGTCGTTCCCCTCTCTGATACTCCGCTTCTCCTCGATTCTCCCGTGCCTTCCTTCTAATGGACTCCGCCGCCCCCTCCTCAGGACCTCTCTGGACAGCGATTCAGTCTGCAATCGATCAGCTTGGCGAGTCTGGAGCTAGAAGGCTAGCTAATTAGCTAATTCTATATCTATTATACCCTTCTACGCCCATGTACCTCCCATTAATGTTGCAAAAATATGGGACCACTACTTCTGATTGGACAGGGACAGGGGGTTGATCCTCACACCATATGATTTTAGTTCGAATTCTGAAGACCATTGTTTTTAAAATACCGCCCATCAAATTTAATACATTGGCTTTATTTCCCACCCGTCTCACGACAAAATTATACATTCTCCATGTACAATGTTTCAATTTTCAACAGGAAAGACATTGGGTACAGCAATTTCGGCCATCAGGTCATGGCCTTGGACGACGTCCAGATTGACTTCATCCTTCTTTCTTGGCAGACATGCAAGACGCATGCGCAGAATCATTGTCTCTCGAGTTTCAGTTCATCAACCCCAGGCCCAAGTTTACGAACTAATAAAAGTACAAGAAGAAAATATTAAAATCACAAATAAAATGTTTCACTGTATACCCACTCTCTCTACTCTATTCCCATTTATTTATAAATTCTATCCCGCATTAGTAGCGTTAAGGAAACGACAATTTAATTATAACATGAGAGCAAGCTGTAGCATGTGAAAACATTGAGCAGCCATTTTAGAACACACTGCGCAGAAGCAGGATTTTCCCACCAAGCAAAGTAAGACGTCACACCATGTGATATGGTTGAGACATGCGCAGAAGAGTTTCCCGCGTTTTAGCGGCCATTTTAGAACAAACAAGCGTTATTTGTTAGTTAGAACACATAGGCAAGCTTCATAACTATTTATGTCGTGTATGTAAAAGTTAGTATAACAATACAAAGTTTAATATATTAATACTGTGAGGAGATTGCCTCCAAGCAAGTCTCATTTATGAGTCCTTGCTCCATCAACACCATAAAAAGGATGTTGGTGGCACTCATCCCAAAAGTGGCCTTCTGCATCAGTGCCCTGCCCAGAGAAGACCCACTGCTGTCCCCTACCATGTACCGCTCTGGCGGTCACAAGGAAGCATCATGACCCTGTTGTTTGGTTTATAATCTAAATAACAGTGTTGTGCTAGTGTGGTGCCATACACAAGAATGTCCAAGGATTTTTAAATGCTCAAGGCAATACGTTATTTTGCCTCGGGAGCACTCCCTGGTTGCAGTAAAAATAATTATTTACATGTTTTGCAGTTATTTGGTGCAACTACTAATTGGTATGCTAAGGCCTTACCTGGTCTTGTGGAAGTAGAAAACTATGGCAATAGGGTAATTCTAGACTGCCATAAAATAACGGGGTCTACGTCAGTCGCGGTCCGTGTAGGAGTGCCGGCCGGGCGGTGACGTGGGGCGGGGAGGGGCAGGGTGGGGGTAGCAGTATGATTACGGACCAATACAGGTAGTAAACATTTAAATCAATGATACGAACTTCGTTGCGCGCACTGCATCGCATTTGGCGATGCAGCGCCACAACGAAATTCGTTTTATTGATTTAAATGTTTACTTACCTGTATTGGTCCGTAATCCGTACTTTGCTACCCCCCCACCCTGCCCCTCCCCCGCCCCACGTCACCGCCCGGCCGGCACTCCTACAGGGACTGCGACTGGTCTACATAGGGCCCAGACCTTGGCATTATAGCTCTGTAAGAATATGAATCATGACTTCTCCATCATCCTCACCGGGCCTGCAAGTCAGCTTCCAAATCTTCATCACTTCCCTTAACTCTGGCCTGCATGTCTATCACCCCTCCAATAAACCCTCTATCTGATGATCACAATATCAGCAAGTCTTGCTTACCATTCTTTTTCAGTCCACCTCCTTGTCCTGCCCCAACTCAGGGCCCTTTTTTCCACCAGCCAGCCATGCGCACTACAATGAGATATGACCACAGAGATTATCTGTGGATTACCTACAAAGACCTGCACCGAATGAATGAACTAATTTATGAATTAAATATATCTTTTATAAAGTAAATGATTACCCCAGTAAAGGGTGTCCTGGCGCCAGACAAAAAACAAGTCAGATGCAGTCATTATTTTGCAAACACATGGGTTTTGAGTTGTTTGAGAAAGCTCAGCAGACAACAGTGATCCTGAGATGGATAGGGAGAGAGTGCTCCATTTTTCTCCAGATTATCCTACCTGTACAGCAACGTAGTGTCGGATGTTTACTGCATGATTAAAAGAGGCCATATACAGGTACCTACCTTTCCAAATGAGAAATAGATGGATTTTTTTCAATTTTGAACTCTCCTGCAGATATTTACACATGTGTGAGTGGGCTTGTGTGAAGTTCATTTGGTCAATAAGGGTTGTCATCCCTCTATGTGGATAACGACACACCCACTATATGTCAATTTATAATATGTCATATAGATTCTATCGCCATCCTTAACTAAATATAGTAATATTGTCGGGGGCGTAGCTTGGTCAGTATAACTGGGGGGGGGTGGGGTGAGCTTCAGATTTCTCAACATTCACGCTGGGACATCTTGCTAAAGCACATTATATGAGAAACAGGACACGACGGGGGCTTAAGTGGCAGTGGAAAGAAAGAGGAGGGCGGATTGTTAGGAGTACTTAAAACACAATATGTTTCAAACTAATCAACATTTCTAAGGGCTTCAAAACATAGGGGCACATGCATCAACCTAAATACCGATCGCAAAGGGGCCAATTCGCAGAATCGGCCCCTTTGCGACCGGTATTTAGGCAATTGGGATGCATCAACTCAAAACCCATTCGTAATATAGGTAATCGCAAACTTTGCGATTACCTAAATTGCGAATGCTTTTAGGAATCGCAAATTGCGATTGCCTATTTGGGATGCATCAAAGCCTTTCCTAAATGCGACTTCGCATTTAGGAAACGCTAATTACCATCAACTGCAAGTTGATGGTAATTTGCAAGAACTTTGAAAAATGCACAAAGTGCATTTTTCAGTGAATGTGGCGCACACATATGCCCTTAAGGCTTATGTGTGCGCCACATGAGCACAGATGCCAAATTTGGGGGTGCAGCAGGGTGGCCTTTAAGGCCCCCTAGCACCCTTCAATTAGTATTCGCAATTTGCGAGTACCTATTTGGTACTCGCAAATTGCGATCGATTTCCCATTCATTCCTATGGGCCTCCAGGCCCATAGGAATGAATGGGAAGGCATTCATATTGCGAATCGCAATTTGCGATTCGCAATTAAGGAATGTGTAGGAATCGCAAATATTTTTGCAAAACCTACATGCATAGGCAATTGCAATTCCTTAATAGCGATTCCTTAATAATCGCTATTAAGGAATCGCCATTGCCTAGCTTGATGCACGTGCCCCATAGATAAGAGCGTGTGTGTGTTTTTGTCAGTGCGGGCATGTGAGAATCCCATGTGAAATCCGACAGACACTTCACATTACCCAACTGAAAGCACTTGTACCCAACTATTTACTACAGAATGCATTTTTTAGGGGTGTGTAACACCCCATACCACCCTCCCCCCCCCCCAGAGCTAAGCCCCTGTATATTGTTCTTGCGCCAAGGCAATTTAACCCAGATATTGGGATGTTTTATCTTGAGCAATATATTTAATTTACTTTGTGTGTAAATAACCAAATCTTCCTTGACCTATGAACCATCACAGATGTTATGCACAGTATTTCTGATCAAAATGCTATGCTGCTGTAACTAACAATAAATAAATGCACAAAAGAGACAGCAAGAAAGAAAGGGTGAAAGAAAGGAATGTAGTCAAATTAAACGTGCTTCCCCTGGTAATCTAGGATTGAATACACTTTATTCACTGTGCAATTGACTCCGGTGACGAAATCAAATATATTCTTCTACTCAGAACTAGCAACTAGTTTGAGCTTGCTAGATTCCATAAACATTATGATCAGGCTGTTCTAGTCACCACCAAATACTTCCGTTTGGACTTTACGCATATGTTTTATGTCCTATGATATGCTCATCTAAGAATTGGCAACAGAACTTGGGGGCATATTAGCAAGACCTGCGATAAAATTATCGCCGTTTAAGCGGCAGGAAACTGCCGCTAAAACGACGATAATGGGCTTGCTAATATGCGTTATAGAATTCAATAGAAGCCCAGGTTAGATGTCCTGCACATCTAACCTGGGCTTCTATTGAATTCTATAACGCATATTAGCAAGTCTCATTATCGCCGCTTTAGCGGCAGTTTCCTGCCACTAAACGGCGATAATTTTATCGCCGGTCTTGCTAATATGCCCCTAGGTTTTGGAATTAAGCTTTTCCTTATATTTTCATGTGAGGTATAAACTGTTGATTATTTGACCATTTCTTTGCCAGCAAAGTGAAGTCTGATCCAGCGTGGCTAATATAAATTTTTCCTTATGACACTAATTCAGAAAAACACCTGCTCAACCTGAATCATATAAAACCTATGTCGGTGGGGCCCATAACACCGCATACATACATTCACTCAGTTTTCTGGATCAAACGCTAAGGAAAATGAGCTGCTGGACAAACGGGATACCTTATTAAAACGACAGAATTATAACCTACACATTATATACATTAACTTCGGATCCTGTCGGTTCTAAACATCAAGGTATTCCGCTATTCGGTCGATGGACCAACTAGTAGAATCAGTTGATGGCGATTAAGTCCAGCTCAATCACAATTAAAACCTTTAACATTTTATTAATCACAATTTTATTTAGAGAACCACAGACTCATTTAGAGTTAGCATATAATTTTATCTAAATTCTTTGAGCAAATAAGTAAAATTCATAATTAGGCAAATACATTTATTATATCAGTAAGCACTTAAGTAAAAGATTAAGAATTTAGATGGAAAATACTCATTACCCTTGCCATAGGGCGATGACAAGAATGGTTCACCAGGAAAGAAAGATGAACCGCAGATCACAGGATAGGACTCCCAAACTGACTGACTGTCCCGCTAACCTCCTCGGACGCAATCTCCTCCCGGGCAAACTCCTGCAACGGTCTCGTTCCTTTCCCAGTCAAAGTTCGAAGTCCAAAATGACAGAGTCTCTCGCAGCATCAGGATAGAAGAAGCGAATAGAACAACACGGACAACATAAGAGCAGACACTCTTGTACCCTATTCTCTGACTCGCTACACTTAAAGTTGCAATCTTTAGGGGCAGAAATCACGCTAATTGGTCCATTGGAGGGGTGGTGATGGTCACCTCATCGCCCTCCTTGTTCGAACTGGTTTGGGGACAATAACGCTTACATTAAGTCTCATGATCAACGATGTCCAAAGGTAGTCCAATTTGTTAATCTATTTTGTAACAAACTCTGATGGTCACATATTAGTTCATCCCCTGTCGCTCGATTTTCTCATCCGTTCCCATGCATATATGCTGAACTCTTTGGCACGATCCTCGTTGCAGGTCAAACTGGCCTTGACATCTCTCACTCCGGGCACAGGCCGCATACACGTGACTGGAGCATTCACACTGTTCATGCGCGGGGGCCATTTTATTCAGCGCACGCCATCTCGTCCTTTCCAGCGGCCATTTTCAAAGCATGGCCTAGCAGGCCCGAACAAAACTAATATAAGAACAAACACAACAGAAATTAAAACATGGAAAATAAGCCTTTCTGTATACCACCCGCCATTCTAAAGACCCGTGTTAGGTATTACCTAGCAGAAGCGACATTTAAAGCCATTTTACTTACCATCTGCATTCTTTGCCACAGTGCAATTTTACTATGCAACAAAATCATGCAATTTACTCTATTTACTACACAAATCACAATACTAATGTTATTTTGCTTCACATTTGTAAATAAATTAGATTTTGCAATGCCAGCAAGTTGCCCACGTGTAATGTTTAATAAAAAGGTGCATTTGTTGATTAGTTCATGCGTTTCAAACGGTTAGTATCATTAATCGTTATGGGGTCATTAACTTCCAAAGGGGTACAAAAAATATTTTGTTTCCCCTGCTCCATCAAGTCCATAACTAACGTATAGCACCTCACTACCATCAATGGGCCGTTCGTCATTGTTGAGCAGACATTTAACAGTTTTCTCATCAGGAAGGAGGAATAATATGCTGAAATTGTTATTAATGAGGAAAACAAAAAACTGATCAGTAGAATGCTTGGATTTTTCTCAGCCCCTGGTAATTACTCAGGACCATATTCCAGTCCATCATTTTTTTGCCCACAGTGCCACCTTAGATTGGAACAGCACCATGCAAATCAGCCTTGATCCGGCTCCAATGGGAACTGACCAGCCTAACTGCTCAGCCAGGACCCCTCTGAACCAGACTTACAATGCGCTCTGAAAAACAGATTATGGAGGTGTTTGCTTTAGGCAGAAAAGGTATGACTCTGGTTAGTCTTAAATTGTAGGTTCAGGCTTCACATAGCTGTCTCCTCATAGGTCAGGTGCCAGACACCTGAGCTAACCCTCAGGTGGCAATGCTCCATCACTAATGGACAGAGCCACACCCCATCATTTCTGCTTTATTTCCTCTAAAGATGCCACCAGCCCAGAGTTTAGTGCTTGAGGGCACCCACTAAATAAATTGAAAACCTATATACCCCAAGATATGAGTTGTGTTATTGCTTAAAAAGTGCAATGTGCCCTCACAGACAAATTGCTGCTAAACAGACTAACGGCATCAGAAAAGATAGTCAATAAAATAGATGAATTTTAAAAGCTTTCCTAAATGTAGAATGATCCTCCATTTTGTGCATTCCAAAACAGAGTGCATTGCAAATGGAGGAAGCAACAAAAGAGCAGAAACTTCATAACAAATCATGCAGCCATATTCTACATCTATTGAAGCTTGTAAATAGCTGGCTCAGGAAGGCCACTGTAGCAAGCATTGGCATCGTTCAATCTAGAAATTATGATAGCAGTACCATCAAAAGCCTTCATGTGGCACAGAATCAAAAGAAGTTTTTTCTTTGAGATCCTAATTTGTAGGTAACAGGACAACACAACTGCCACAGCAGGATGAGGCAGTTGGAAATGTCATCATTGTAATCTTATCTGACAATTTTCAATACTGCCACATGGGCGGTCTCAGTGACTGAACCAAGTCTTATATGCATCTGGGTAGCATGTAGAAACTGGTCCTCTTCAATATGTTCATAAATCTGCTGTGCTAGAACTTCTCATTAATTTTAGTGACTGCTGGCAAAAGAAAGCCGAGCCTATAGTTGGCTTTTGCCCAATTTTGACTTTTTTAAATGAAGTTAGCCGACACCCCTTTCTTCCATGCTCTAGTGACAGTGACAGATAGAAACAGTAGTTAGGAATGAAGGTAAGAGCAGGTGTAGCAAATTTAGAGTCCAGACTGGACATACATCATCTGGGGAGCCCAACTTTAGGGAGGTAAACAAGGAGTAAACCTTCTCCTCTTCCTTAATCATTGGGAGAGCTGTTACAGGTTAGACAAAAATGGCAAAGGCTTGTAATTATGCTGCATAAAACTGGAACTGGGCAATACAGTGATGAATTGCCTTGGTCTCTTGATCTTCTCATAGAAAAAAAGAGGCCAAATTGTCTTAAACTACTTGGGAGGGGGCTAGTCATTTTGACACATGACAGACTGGTGAGATTGGAGACTGCCTGGAATAGAGCTCTTGAGGAGTTTGAGGCCTGAGAAACATAATTTGAAATAAAAGAGTAATTAATAGCAGTAAGAGGCATTTTGTAATGCCTGCCTTGTTAACAATTATGTGGTGCTTTCAAAGTCTAGTGTATGTGTGCATCCACACAAGTTTGTGTTTTCTTAAATTCACAATTATATATTTTTTACAAACAAAGATGGAGGAATTTCAACCCTGTTTTTCTTCACCTGACCTCAGCTGAAGATGCCAAACCTGCCTCTATCCTGTCCTACTCTCCAAAGAACGATGGTTGCTTTTTATCAGACCATTCTTGCTGTTTTCTTTAGCACTACATACAGGATGCTGACAGGTTAAGAGATGAAACTGAGGGCCTCATTTAGAGGTTGGCAAACTGGGAGAACCAGCATAACTTTGTGGTGCATCCATCCCACTAAACACTCTCTTCCCCTGTTTTATTTAGAGTTGGTGGAGTTGCCATGTTTACACTGGCGGAGCCTTTGCTGGAACTGCAGATGGAAATCTCCGATCTTGTGGAACATCTACCAAGGACCTGAAAAGTCACAATGATGGTCGTCCCACACTATTAAGTGCGGGGTTATCATCACTGAATTTACTTGCCCAAGGCATGGTGGATACAGAGAAAATGTAGGATCACCCCCATACACAGGGAGAAAGCTTCCTGCGCGTCAGGCATCTATGGTTTGTATTGAGAAAACAAACTCCTGCTTTCAGAATTTTTCTCAATACAAAAAACTTGCCAATTAGATGCTTTATAAACAGTGCCCCCTTGGCAAGTCTGCAGTGTCTAACTAAAGCTTGACACCATAAGGTTACCTGAAGCTTGCAAAACAAAGCCTCCTCCACATATAATGGGTTTTGGATGATCACCATGGTTAAAGTGGGCAGGATCTACTTTGCATTTTACAATAACAGTTCCCATACTTTTTGTTAAAATACAACTGTTCCAGTACAGATAAGAACAACCTTCATGTGCCTCTCGCCGAAATGGAAGGGGAGGAATTCTTTTGTTCTGTGAAACCACAGGAGAGGCTAACACAAAAAGAAGAAATAAGCATTCTCATCAGGGTGACTGCTACCTGAAAGAAATGTAAATGTGTGCAATTGATTAATCAGCAAACCAAAAGGCTGCTTGGGAGCCATTATATGGCTTTAATTGATGGAGTCATTTGAGGCTACAAGGTGACAAAGATTTATATTTTTAAGAGGTAATACAGGGGTGGTGCAGCTGAGTCCTGGAGCACACCCTTCTAATGGAAACTTAAGAAGAAATTGTTTTTACTAGGTACAGTCTGATTGAGTTTAAATAAAATATATATTTTTAATGCACTTATTTTATGTTTAACTTTTCACACAATGGAGTGCAGCAAACAATGCAGTGCAGCAACATTCGTTGCGTGAAAGAGAGAGCATAGCTGCATCATATCTATTAAGCTACGGCACTGTTTTCCTCGCTCCCTGTGCCATGCACATACCTTTTCACCATAGTGCAAGGGGTGTACGTGTGATGTCAAGCATATTTTTTCTGCAGAAAGGAAACTCTTACAGTACAAAAAGTTTGCTTTAATACTTTGCATTCTTTTATGTTATGAAAACTCAGATGGTTAATGCAATCACAGCAGGTTATTATGTGTATAACCAGAAATGATACTGAATTCAGGTTGGTGCACTGGGAAGTAAACTTTTAGTGTGGATTCCATCTTGATAAAAAATCAAGGGCCAGATGTATCAAGCAAAATTGCGTTTGCGAACGCAATTTTGCTTAGTGGTATGTATTAAGGCAAAACTGCCTAGCAAAATAAGGAATCGCAAAATTTGCGATTCCCTATTTTGCGATTGCATTTAAGGAATCGCAAATTGCGATTCCTTAAATCCAATGTAAGAAGCACCAAAAAAGTGCAATTTGGCCTTAAGGAATCGCAAGTTACCACCAACTTCAAGTTGGTGGTAATATGCGATTTCTTTGAAAAATGCACTTTTTAGTATTTTTCAAAGTGCCATGTGCACACATACATATTTCAGGGGTGCAACAGGGTGTCAAAAGGACACCCTGGCACCCTTGAAATTGCATCCTCAATTTGCGATTCTCTAATTGCGATTCGCAAATTGAGAATGTCTTCCCATTCATTCCTATGGGCCTCTACGCCCATAGGAATGAATGGGAAGGTATTCCTTAATTGCGAATCGCAATTTGAGAATGTCTTCCCATTCATTCCTATGGGCCTCTACGCCCATAGGAATGAATGGGAAGGTATTCCTAATTGCGAATCGCAATTTGCAATTCGCAATTAAGGAATATTAAGGAATCGCAATTATTATTGCGATTCCTACATACATAGTATTTTGCGATTCCTCAATAGCAATTCGCTAGAATTCGCTATTAAGGAATCGCAAATGCAATCCTTGATACATCTGCCCCCAAGTTACTCATTTCACTGCCCTGGAGAACAGTCACTTAGATTCATTCTCACAATAAAACAGAGTCATAGCAGCTCACCTTCAAATACCCAGAGTAATTCAGAGATGGGCTTCAGATAATAACAATAATCAAAAACAACTACCAAATATCCTTACTCTTCACATTTCTCTTCTATTAGTACCCAGACTCGGTCAGAGCTCAGCACAAGATAATGCACACTCTAATTCAGAACCCTGTGGATGTTTATACTCGGACTCAATCATAATGGGTCCTTCATAATACACAGGCACACCAAGAGCTGGGATTCAGATCATGCACACTTTCAATACAAAGGCACAGAAAGAGATGTGCTTCAGATAATACACTCTCTTGATCTGAGCCCTGTGGCCTTTTTATACTCAGACTCCATCATGATGGGTTGTTGATAATACACAGGTGCACTCAGAGTGCGGCTTCAGATAATGCACACTTTCATTCAGGGCCCTGTGGCCTTTTATACTCAGACACAATAAGAATAGGTTCTTGATAATACACAGGTGCATCCTGAGCTAAGCTTCAGATAATGCATACTTTAATTCAAGGCCCTGTTGCCTTTTCTACTCAGAATCCTTCAGAATGGGTTGTTGATATTGCACAGGTACACTCAGAGCTGAGCTTCATAAAATGCACACTCTCATTCTGAGTCTTTTATACCCAGACTCAATCAGAATGGGTTTTTATAATACACAGGTACACTCAGAGCTCGGATTTAGGTAAAACACATTCTCGATCTGTGACCTGTTGCCTTTTATACGCAGAATCACTCTCAATCGGTTGTTGGAAATACACAGGTACACTCAGAGCTCAGCTTCAGATAATGAGCACTCTCATCCAAGATCCTGTGGCCTTTTTTACTCAGACTCACTCAGAATGGGTTGTTGATAATACACAGGAACACTCGGAGCTCGGCTTCAGATAATGCACACTTTCATTCAAGACCCTGTTGCCTTTTATACTCAGACACAATAAGAATGGGTTCTTGATAATACACAGGTTCACTCAATGCCACAGTCTATATTATACCCAGAATCACTCGAAAATGTTAACTATAATACCCAAAACTCATAACTATATTCATTAAAATAACAAGATTTATTCAAAGTAATGTTCTTGATAATATACAGTCTAGTTAAGTACTATGGGCCTGATTACGATGACGGTGGGACTGCCACCGACAGCTCGTTTGTGGCAGTCCCACCGCAATGAGGATTCCCGCCCGCCACATTAGGATGGCAGGTGGAGGGGTGGCGGTCGGAGAGACCACCACCATGGATCCGACGGGCTCAAGGAGCCTGTCTGACCATTGGAGGGAGTTGTATTCCCTACAATGGTGGCGATGTCTGTCAGGCACCGCCGTAGGGATTACAATGTCCCTTTCCGCCCGCCGTTTCATGGCGGTCAACTCGCCATGAAAAGGCAGGCGGAAAGGGACTTTGGGGGCCCGTAGTGGGCCCTCTTTCCCTCCTGGCCCTCAGCTGTGGGTTTTGGGGGGCACCTATGGTTCCCCTCCACATATCCCTGCACCATGCGGCAGGCACCGCATGGTGCCTGCCACATCGTACAGGGATATGTGTAGTGTCCTATTTTTGTACTGCGGCGTGTGCTGCAGCCAGCAGCACCGCCGCAATACAAAATATAGGTATTGCTACTGCCGTGGTGGTGATCGCATCCTAATGCCTATGGCAGGACCGTGGATAGCCTGTCAGGCAGTCCCATTTGCGAGGGGATGGAGGTCGGACAAAAGTCCGACCGCCATCCTAATCAGCCCCTATATTATTAGCAATGCACAGAGTCCCTCTGAGATCTCCTCCTGGTAATCCTCTGACTCAGAAAGAGCTTTATGGTTGATTTCACCATGACTCGTTTCACCCTGACAGCTGAGGTTGGTATCTCTCAGAATCACTCAAAGCTTCGATCTTAATAATAGCAGTCTTTATGATACTTCTGACCTTGACAACACCCTAAGTTACTCGGAGGTACGTTTATAGCAGTCTTTATGATACTTCTGACCTTGATATAAACACATGCACTCAGAAATGTAGTTTTAATAGAACCTAGAGTTCCCGAGATATATTTCTCTTGATGATACAGAGACATTCTGATTTTTATTTGTGAAGGTGTGATCCCGAGACTCATTCAGGTGTCTAAAACTGAAAATGCTGTATGTCACTCAGCGCTCTGCTCTTGAAGATACCCACATTAATTCTAGGTTCAATTTTTTGGACTATCCAGACTCCCTCTTGACTATGTGTTTATGTTAGTACATTCCACGCGATTGTTATGTTATGTATGGAGGGAGATGGTGTTGGGTCACTTGCAAGGTAGGACATAGACCCCTGACATTCACAAGCTTTTATGCTCCAGTGGAGGATAATCCTACCGTTTATGAGGAATTTTTTCAATCCTTAATACAAGTGTCAGGGGAGATAATTGTGGGGGGGGACTTTAATTTGTTGATGAATCCAAAGATCGATTCTTCAACAAAAGAGAAAAACAGTTAAAGCATCAATCCCTCAAAGTGGTTCAAAGCTACAGCCCAATTCTTGATATTGCCGACCCTTGGCGGGCTGCATTTCCCACTGAAACTGCCTATACTTGCTTTTCAGGGAGATTTCAGTCGTTTTCACGGATTGATTTTTTTCTTATCTCTCGGAGTTTGTCTTTTAAATCACAAAAAATCCTTCAGAGCGGTTTCTTGGACCATGCACTGGTTAGCTTAGAGTTAGAATTGGGGGAATGTAAGAAAGCCTTAAGAAGATGGCAGCTAAACCGTCAGTACCTATCCGAGGATAACTGGATTTCTCTGATTAAAATTGAAATTAGAGCATTTTTCGAGTGAAACCATGGCTCAGCCCCTATACACATGATCTGGGACTCATTTAAAGCTTTTTTTTGTGGGCTTGCAGTGGCCAAAGATGCAGTGATCTCAAAGGGTAGGAAGAAGGAAAAACAAATGTTTGAACAAAATTTGCAAAGGTCCCTAAATAATTTTCTGGCCAGCCCTACTCCGGCAAACCATCGACAGCTGGAGCAGGCTAAACGGAGTCTTGCCGAGAATTATTATGTAAAAAGTGAATTTTCTTATCAGCAGTACAGGCAAAAAATGTATGAGGACAGTAACTACACTGGCAGATTCCTAGCTTGGCAGGCAAGGGAGCGGGCTGTTAGTAATCAAATACTTCCATTGAAATGCCCTATCTCAGGTCACCGCATTGAGGATAGGGAAGCAATAGGAGATATTATGGTCCAACATTTTGAGAATATATATGGCCATGAGCAATCTATTAATATGCCATCGCTGGAAGCATTCCTTCAGGAAAATAAATTACCCGCTCTAACAGACTCAGAAAAAGAAGTATGAGGAGGCCGTTTTCAAGAGAAGAGTTAGGGGAAGTTATTAAGAACCTCCCGAATGGCAAAGCCTGCGCCCCAGACGGTCTCCCTTCAGAGTTTTTCAAAACATTTGCCAGTGAGATCCTTGATTTCGTTCTCATTTTGGCAAACTCAATTTTGGAAGGAGGACTCATACCACAAACTTTTAGAGAAGGGAATGTAGTTAGTTTTTTAAAAAAAGGCAAAAGTGGCGAGGATCCTAACTCTTATCGTCCGATAACCCTTTTAAACACGGATTATAAATTGATTACTAAACCTTTAGCTAATCGTTTTAATGGGTGTGCTTCGCATTTAATCCACTCCGATCAGAATGGTTTTATAGTTGGAAGGCAATTGGGAACTAATCCGCATTTTTAGTGGAAGCACTGGATTACTTTGACACACAAAAGATCCCAGGATTAGTTCTGTTTTTAGATGCCGAAAAGGCTTTTGATTTGGTTATATGGGAGACTTTATTTTGCATTTTAACAAAGTTTGGAATCCCATCCAACATTATAGATTTGGTGGCGAATTTATATAAGAATGCCGCGGCCAACATTATTATCAATGCTACTCAGGTCGGTCAGGTAAAAGTTAAAAGGGCACTAGACAAGGCTGCCCGTTGTCCCCGGTGCTTTTCGCTTTTTTTATTGAGCCTCTTGCGATAGCCATTAGAAAAAATAGGTATATCTGTCCCCCGCTTCCGTCTATGGCTAAGATTAAATTATATGCTGATGACATTATGCTTTTAATAAAGCCAGAAGAGGAAGCGCAGGCCAAAGCTTTTCAGATGTTTGACTTATATGAGTCATTCGGTGGCTATAAAATCAACAAAAGAAAAACCGAAATAATTCTGAGTGGATGTACGTCGGAGATCTTACACCCCGATATTCTTTCGTGTTTTAATTCGAATCCTAAGCGGTATTTAGGGGTCTACTTCTCACCATTTGTTTCGGATCTGTATGATTTGAATTTTGTCCCGTTGCTACGAAAAGTTCAGGACCTATTTTTACGCTGGGACTCTCTTCCGCTTTCTATTTTAGGAAGGGTTGCATTGATCAAAATGTCAGTGCTTCCACTGTTTAGTTTCTTATTTTCTACAATTCCCTGTGTACTATTAAATTCCTTTTTACAAGAATAGAGTCAATGTTTACATCGTTTCTGTGGAAGAAGAAAATTCCCAGAATTGCACTCAGCACCTTATATGAGAATGTGGAAGATGGCGGTTTAGCTCTCCCCAATCTCAAAGAATACTATTTTTCGTACTTTGCACAATTTATGTCTAGATTTAAGCAGGGTTTACAGTCGGGTCTTTTTATTAACTTTTTATGAACTTAATGTTTAAAGATAATCAGATCCACCACCCGTTAGCAATATTTCGATCTCCAAAATTAGTTAGATATAAGTGTCTATATTGTTTTTTTTATAAATACCAGGCTTTTTTTAGACGTTACTCTCTCCCACTTATTAATGATATAACTCCTACCGCTGAACTTTTTGTTTCTGCAGGTATTAAAGAATCATTTTTTCTCTCACAAAACTGGTCGAAAGCTGGTTTTCTGAAGCTCTCCGATTTTGTCCGGAACGATAAATGGATCAGTGTAAGAGAAATGTCTCAATTAATCCCCGGTGATTTTCTTCTTCTTGGGTCATATATTACGCTTAGTAAATTTCTTGAAAATCTTGACCTGTTTCAGATTATAACTCAGAAACAGTTAGTCTATGACTTGTTGGGAGATAAGGTAATAAAAATACCAGGGGAATGGAAAAAAGCTAGCTAGAATTAAAGGGACAGATTTGGAGATTAAGGCAATTACAAAGTGGGGTAAATATGAAAATCAAGAACTTACAGTAAATATTTGGACCACAATTAATAGCTTAAATTTCAGCTCAGTTAGAGGCGCTAATTGGCGAAGGATGCTATATTTTAGTAAATGGCTATTGTATAGAACTCCGGCCTTTGTTGCTAAGGCTTATCCTAGTCAAACGGGGCAGTGTTTTCGTTGCCATACTCATCCCGCCGCAAATTGGACTCATATAATATTACAGTGCCCATTGATTCAGAAGTTCTGGAGGTATATCTTCGAGTTTTTCACGATGGAATGTGCAATATCAGTCAGTTGTAATGACCGACTGATATTGTGGGGCTATGATCCAGATTTGCAGGTATCACAGAAGTTGATTAAAATAATATATATTGGTATGGCGGTCGCTAGATCTCTTTTACTTCAAAGATGACGATCGGATTTAATTCCTTCTAAAATTGAATGGATTCGGAAAATGGTTCTAGTAAAGAATAGTGAACGAAAATATGCTATGCGAACAGGGGGACTTAAGAAATTTGAGAAGATCTGGGCAAAGTTTTTTGATATTGCTCCCTAAAGTCACTATTCGAATCAATTTGCCCCTTTTTTTTGTTATTTCTGCCCTCTTGTTTATGAGAGAACATTTTTTAGAGAGATAGTACATTTTTAGCTCTTGGTCCAGTCTCGATGGTAACAATGGAGATATATTTAATAAGATGCTAGGTGGTTTATTTTGTATTTTTTCTTTTTCCCCTGTTTTTATGATTGATTAAGATTTGCTATGTATTGATCAATAGATGTTATTTATCATTATGTGTGTAAATATTCTTGATGAAATTTATATGATGTATAGCTGGATTTATTGTATTGCATTATTTATGGTTTTCAATAAAAAATTAAAAAAATAAAAAAATATATGGAGGGATTGTTGGAGAAGGGGTCTGGACCGGACAGCTCGCACGAGGAGCTTAACGCACATTGATTTGGAGTACATTTATTTGAAGCAGACCACAGCATTAAGCTTGTAATAATATCCTGACTCACTCACAGCTTTACAACTGTCCCACCCAAAGCCAAGCAGCTGTCTGCTATTAGCACATACTCATCACATGCTGAGGCCACTAAACCCGAGAGTAACTAGACTTATTAGGAGTTAAGATTTACTACGTCCTATCCAGTGTTTATGATAACGGCTGACCTCAACAGGACAATAGCCACTCTATAAATTCTTTTAATTTGTATCTCGACGTTACAAATTTTAATAACTTACTTTTGGGCTAGGCATAACATTTAAAATGCTCTAATGCCAATAATTTTGTCAGATTTGAGGTGGGCATTTTTACCGAACACTAGGTAAAACAAGTCCACCCCTTTTATAGTTGGACTTCCCATGATTTCCCAAAACAATATACTTATATTGGCATAAAACTCAAAGTATGAATGATATTCGAATTAGTGACAGATTCCCACTATGTCTAAAGAATTGTCTACTAACCATGGTCATCATTTAGGGGTTGCCAAGTGTCACAGCTGCGACCCCTGTCTTGCCCTTTTGCGACCCCTGGCACTGCATTTGCAACCCCTAGCCTCAGTAGTAGCAACATCATTGCCAGGAACACAGGGGCAGCTCGTCCTTGTGGACATCAGTTGGGGTCCAATCTCCTTATTTTGTGTCATTTTTTTGTTACACTAACAGTGAATTACCATTCACTATTAGTGTAATAAAAAGTGAAGTACAATTTTCTGGACTATGATTCTCCCTGGCAGCAGAGGTAGGTAAAAAGAGAGAGTGTGTATATGTGTATGAGAGAGAGTGCTTATATGTGAGAGTGTGTGTGTATATGTGAAAGCGTGTGCATGTGGGTGAACGTAACGGTCAAATGGCATGTGATGTCACTTCTGCTACTCCTGGTATTTTGGTAAATTGATGTTCCTGCTTCTAACCAGGCAATTTGCAGTACTTATTGGCTCATGTTTAATCTCTGTTAAATCAAGGGGAGGGAGAAAGAAGGAACTGTGATCCATTCAGCTTCCTTATTCGTAAATTAGATATCAAAATGAGAATGGATCACTTGACCTGAGTAACCAGGGTATTATGAAATTCGTGCAGTGTACCGATAAAAACCCTCATTCACGTACAAAAAGTCGGAAAAGCGGTATATCTTGATTATCCGCCCTGCTCTTAAAAACGTGACAGCATCATCATAGGGTTAGTTTTTGTATGCTTCCTCCATCCGGAGGAAAACCACTGGTTATTGCAGTAGTGATCAAAGAAAGGTGAAAGTGTTTTTAGTGAAGTGAATCTCAAAATGTTACAAACTTGTAGTCCCCGATTTGTAAAATTTAATCAATCTGGGTTCGAGATATATTAAAATCTGTGTCGTGCGTGGGAAGACTAGTTAGTGGTCTAACGCACTGTGAGTGTCCATAAAAAGGTCGACATGTTTCAGCCCCAGTGATTGCCCTTGTGGGTCAAGTGGGCTTTCTTCAGGACCTAAAAAGAAGAAAAGTGATGGAGACCTTATTTTGTATGGGTCTCTATATATTAGGGTGTATTGACCCGATTCTCATGCGGTCAAGTAGTACCTTGAGTCTTAAATTGTGGATTTCAGCGGGCAACCAGGGAGCTTCTTACCTGCTGCTGTGCAGTGTAGTACGACTTGTGCTGACACTTCCTCTAGCATCCAGGCAACCAGAGGAAGTTTGGATTTATTTTTATTTTCTGTTGACTTATTAGTGGGAATAGAGGCATACATTCTGTGTCTGTGAAGCCCTCTTGAACAGCTGCTGCATCGTGGGACCCTCTATTTTCTGAAGCAAGATGAAGTTGTGAAGGGAGGCAGCAGGCTCATTTCTGTTTGATGCATCTTGATGTTGTCAGTGGTCATCAGTCTAAAGTTGATTTGAGGTATGGAAATAGAACTGGGTTTGGTTGTTTGTCAAAATGAACAAGGTCAAGAATATCGACGACCAACCAGGGTTCGACTGGCCGATAGGGCAATTTGGCTATGCCAGAAGGGCTTGTGGGACAAGTCAGTGTGTGGGCTGTTTTTTGGCTATTTTGGGCCCATTTTATGGTTTGGTGGTCCTGTTTTTACTGTTGGTACCACAAACATTGCCTGTCACACGCACAAATGCATCTCTTCGACCTTGCAAAACACTTTTAGAGCCTGTCTTTGAAAAACTTCCCCTGCAAATCTGAGCCACTTTGTACCTATCTTATTCGCTAATGGGTGCCACTTTTATTTTGGTGCCTGGCTCTATTTTCTGTCCCAATCCGACTCTGCTACCAACATAGCCAAAAGGTAAGACAATAAAGAGAATGACAGATTCACTATTATTAACGCCACATCTGCTTACCTTTACCATATAATCATAGTCAATATTGTTATGTCAAAGCAAGTGCTGGCCGATATAATAATCACAATGTTTTAGCAGAATACCTTGGGTTTTATGTCTGGAATTTGATTAGTTTTGCTCACAAACTGCAAGAAAATAAAGTTTTAAAGCACTTATCATTGCCTAGTGTTAATTTGAACACCTCTGGGTCACCTAAGGGACCGAGAGCAGAGGCGGAAGCATATGTTCCACTGCCAGTGTTCTTTGCACCCAGGAGTGGCCAGGCAGCAACATCAGCATGCAGCTCCTATGAAACCAAAAATAGAGAAATAAATGTAGCTGCCAATTGTTCTACATTACAAGGTTTAGATTACAAAAGCTATCCAGCTCAAGGTTTTATGAAGGTAGTATTTTTTATATTTGTCAATCTGCAGCATGTTAACATATAGCTCATATCGCATCTTCAAAAGTTTTGTTTTGGAAAGTTCAGGGCTGTGCTGAGGTCCGTCTCAAGGCGAGGGCAGTCGAGGGTATTTGCCCCAGACCCAGCACTTTTCATGGCCCCGTGCTGCTTCTGAGAAATGCATCCATGTATCTCAAAAGGACTCTCTTCGGTTATATATTTACGATGGGGCTGGTATTCGTCACTCGCCACTAGGTGGCGCCACATGCCAGAGCAGCCATTAATTCTCGAATTTCGGAGGCATACCTGCCGAAAAATGCTTCCTTTGCCAGGCTTTCTAATTTAAGGAGATACTGCTCATGTTAGAAAATAAGGGTCCTTATGAAGCTAATGACCTGAGCCTCGCACAAGCGTCTGGCAGCGCTGGCTTGTTTTGCAACTAAAAAGTCAGTATTTGAATTTTATGCTAAACAGCAGTGACCATGGCAAATGTTGAAATCAAGAAAATGGAAAACATTGACAATGTGGAAACTGTAACCAGGGTTACAGGAGGTCAAAAGAAGAATGATCAACGAACAGGCCTATCAATTTTGTTCCCATCTCAAGACACAGGTCAAATGCCAAGCAATATTTTCTGTATAAATTGCTTCTTCTTCTTATTTTTTTTAACACGGAGGCAGTTGTTTACTTTTCTCTTCTCTTAGTGAAAAGTGAGTTAATTTTGCAACCAAGTGACAATCCTCGTGGGTTTAGAGAGTGTGAAAGAAGGCTGCAGTATGGCAATTGTTTTCTAAAACACAGCGAAACTGAAATACATGTAAGTTAATTTTAAAATATCTGATAAATTCCAGCAGCAGGTGAAGAGCAAATAAGGCATAGTGTTTTTGTTTTTTGTAATGCTTATTATGATGGATACAAAGATGCTCCACGAACCAAAACAAATCAGGACACTTTACTGTTATTGTTTGTGCGCCGCCTACGTTTAATAGCAAAGCTGCGGGCCGTATTGCAAATTTAATTGCCATTTAAGGAGGGCATTTCAATGGACTATGTGCTCTCTGTGCATGGAAGTACCTTACCACTTCATGCTTTAATCATATATTTGGGACAATGTGCCTCAAAATGCACCACTGGACACATACTAAAGCCTAACCATAGTCCTGCTGAATGTGCGTGGCTTATTTGCCACACGTGCCCTTTATTTTTCACAAACCCTGTGACTTCGGTGACGTAACATTGATGGCAGCAGTCACAGCCTGAAAAATGGTCCTGCAACAGTGACGAGCGTATGCCCCTAAAAAATGTAGGCGGCTCGCTGAGGGAGTGCTGCGGGGCGGTGGGGCGGGGGCAGGGTGGGGGTTAGCGGACTCGGACATATGACGGACAGAACTCAGAGTAAGCCTTACTCTGAGTTCTGTCCGTCGTATGTCCGAGTCCACTACCCCCCGCCTCACCGCCCCGCAGCACTCCCTCGGCGAGCCGCCACTGCCCAATATCTCGGCAACCTCGAGAGTTTATACTGTCTGACCCACCTTGCTGCCTACTGTGCATTTAGTAAGCGTGGAGGCATGCACTCCAAACCAGTGTCGTAGCTAGAGTGTCATGCTGGGAAGTGCAATGAAGGAAATAGGCCCCATGGCTGCTGAAAGGGCCCCTGAGGCCTCTGGGGTCCAGTGCCACTGCACCACTGCACCAGCTGCACCAATGAAAGCAATGTACTGCTCCTGGTGCCAGTGGCGTAGAAAGGGGGGGCGGTCCACCCCGGGCAGCACGAGTTTTGGGGACGGCGGGCTCCCCCTCTCTTGCCTGCTGTCTCGGGGGCGGCAATCGCCTGCTCCCCCTCTATATTGCGGCCGTCGCAGGGCGGCATTCCCCGCAAATATCGCCAGCACCAAACCCCCCCCCCCCCCACTTCGAGCGGCTGCCGAAGGGCGGCAAATGCAGAGACTGCCACGGGCGGCCATAGGGCTAGCTACGCCACTGCCTGGCGCTAAACTGGATTGCTGGAAACTGGCTGAGGATCTTTCCCACAAACAATTATGTTTAGAACTAGTTCTGGAATTACTAGCTTTAGGTCATTTTTGCCATGAGAGTTTTATTTTTTCTTGTTATCTTCAAATGATATTCAGCTTTTAAAATAGAGGCAGAGAACAATTGAAGTAAGAAAATATTAGAGGTGGGTGGAATTGGCAGAATTTGAGTCCACAGATTACAGTGGAATTACATTATATTTGTGTGAGATTCTGCAGAATTCTGTGATGGGCGGGATGGGCATTTGGCGCTATTTTCTTAGCCCAAATATGGATGTCAGGATGCATTTTGCACTAAGAACATAGAACAGCCAAATGCTTCTCGGCGCCCTTACATACTCTGCAGTGATTACTGCAGAGTAAGTAAGAGAGCTGTCGCCAGGTGGTATGCAGTGGTTTCTAAACTTTAGAAACCAGTGCATATCACTCTGCTGTGCATACTCCTCGGTGCTCTTACATACTCTGCAGTAATCACTGCAGAGTGTGTATGGGCGCTGAGAGGCATTTAGCTGTGCTATTGTCTCTAGTGCAAAATGCATTGCTTTTTTTAACAGGGTGGGAAGAGGGAGCAGTCTCTCTATGTTTCAAAAATACTTCAGATTACTGCAGAGTATGAAAGAGCGCCAAGATGTATGCCCTACAGTGGTTGTTTCTAAACAGGGCAGCAAGAGGGAGCAGTCCCTCTATGTTTGAAAACTATTGCAGACTAAACTTTAATCTGCAGTGATTTTTAAACATAGAGGGACTGCTCCCTCTTTGAGCCCTCTTTAGAAACAATTGAAGTTACTGCAGATTAATTCCTCCAACTGAGCGGTGGAATTTATAAGTAATTCCACATTACAAGAGTAATGCTGAATTACCAAATTCCTCTGATTCCGCCGGCGGAATAAATAATTCCGCCTAAGCCTAGAAAATATAGCCCCAGAATGGAATTTTACATAGTGTGGCTACACTTGCACAGCTTCAAATATAAACATGAACAGAACAGTTGCTAGCTAACTATAAAGAAACCAGATGCTGACATGGCCCTTCTTAGGTGGATTTCACTAGAACTTTTAGCTTTTTGTCCTCCTCGTTTTTGCAGACTATCTTTTTGTGACCTTAGGACTCTGTGCACTTTCCCACTGTACTGCAGCGGGAAAGTGCGTGCGCCCTTCCTACACATGCCAAGAAAGGGTGTTTACTTGATTGGTTTAGGTGTGGAACCTGTGAGTGCCCTGTAAAAAGGTACACCACATACGCAGGGTGGGTACTGCACTGGCTAGTAGTGAGATGCAGCACTGATTGGGCCACCCACCTGAATAGCCTGTCAAACATGTATCATGCTCAGGTTGGCCTTTTCTCACTCATTAGCCAACCCTGAGAGGGCCTTTCACTACCACCAGTGCGGCCCTAGGGTAAGTCCTGAGGGGCGAAGCTTGAAGTAAGTGAGTGGCAAGGTAGAAACACTTGTGTGTTCGCTGCCTGGGTAGGGAAGAACCCGCATGCGGGTTTTCCCTTCCTAGGGGGTCGGCTCTCCCCATGGGACAACTACCGGGTTTTGCTGATTCTCTTCTTGTGGCCTTAGGGCCTGGATCACTTCCCACTGTAAATGCAGTGTGAAGGTGCGCGCACCCTTCCTACCCATGTTATGAAGTGGTGCTTACCCGATGTTTATGAAACAGGTTATCAGCCTGCCAATGCAGGCCAGTGTGCATGCTTGCACCAATGATGCGCTTGAACGTGTCCAGCCTGCCATCGCAGGCCGGTCTGTGTACTTGCACCAATGATATGCTTAAACATGTGTCTAAACTGTCTTTGCAGGCCAGTGTGCACACTTGCACCTATGATGTTTTAAAACATGTGTCCAGACTGCCATTGCAGCCCAGTCTGTGCACTTGCACCAATGATGTGCTTGAACATGTGTTCAGCCTTCCCTTGTAGGCCAGTGTGCGCACTTGTATGTTTGGTGTTTCTAAACATGTGTCCATCCTGCCATTGCAGGTCTCTGGGTGCGCAATTGAGCTTCTACTCAGGCTGGCTTTTCTAATTCACTAGCCATCCTGAGAGGATTTTTCACAGCCACTAGAGCACTCCGAGGGTAAGTCTTAAGGGGTGAAGCGAGTGGTAGGTGAAAGGCAGGGCAGGTACACATGTGTGTCTTCTGCCCAGGTAGTGAGGAATACATGTGTGTTTTCACTACCTCTGAGGTTTGTTCTTCCTATAGGCTAACATGGGGAAATGGTTAAAATTACTTCAGGCTGCAAAAGTGGATTGCAGTGGAGCAGCCTCATAATGTTTCCTATCATTGGATTCACAATGACAAACCCTTTTCAGTGGTAAAGGTGATTTTGTCAGTACTAGATTAGAAATACCACTTCTAGAAAGTTTGCATTTCTCTGCTCTAAAACTCTCTGTGTGCCTTTTTGCTTGGCTCCAGTCCACACTGGATGCTGGGAGAGCACATCTGGGCATTTCCCAGCGACAGCTATAAAACATTGGGCATGCAACTGGATAGACACACCTCAGCCATTTGAGGGCCTGGCTGGATAGATTGGAGGAACAGATTATGACACTTGGCCCCTGGAGCGAAATTATGGCCCACTAAAGACTAAGATCTGCATTCCATGACTTCATGCAGATAGGACTGCATGCTCCGTGCTTGCAGCGTCCAATTTACCGGTTGCGACCCTTTGAGGTGGGAGCGTAACCGTAGTAGTGCCTCATTCTACCTTGTGAGGCATTGCTAAACTTGCGCCTGTTTGTGTGACCAGCTGGACGCCACGGGAGACGTACCACGCGACCCTTCACTGTTTGGTAGGATTCGATCCTAGGAGCCACAGAGCATTGGGTCATTGATTGTGTAGACCTATAGTACACAAGGTTAAACGAAGTGCCACATATAAGGCACACCTACAGAGCTGGTGGTTACCAAGTTCTCATCAGACCAAGGATCGTTTATGACGACATGCATCCATATAGACCTTTGCATCATCTTACGCAACTCTGTTCCAAGATTCTCACTTAAGCTTTAAGGACTGTAAGCACCCTAGGAGTAGGGAAGTCCATAAAAGAAACTAATAAAGTCTTCATATCATACCCACCTATGGAAATGATTTAGAACATTGTTGTGTGGTCCTGAAGAAGGTGACAGTCACAATACATGCCCACACTGAAACGTGCGTTGACCTCTGTTGGATAACAGATCCCAGCTCACAACACCACAGTGGATAACAACAATTGCTGTATTACTGCTGAGGCACGTTTTTATGTATAGATAACTGGGACTGTTGTATGAATGTTGAGTATGCTAGTGTTACAGTGTGGATGGTAGTAAGAATGATAGTGTAGGGTATGAGTATAGGGGTTTCACCCAGTGTGACACCACTGTATTTTTAACAAAAACAAAGAAACTTATGTTTATAAATGTGTCACAATACATAGAAATGAATCTTAAAATATGTTTGTAGACATTTGTTAATATTGAAATGATTTTTGCAACAATCTTGATCGAATAGTAGAAAAATTTGAAAAAATATATGTGAAAGCAAACATAATAAAATTGATCTTAAGATAATCTTTTCATATGCAAATGTTTGACTAGAAGTGGGTCAGTACCAACAGCATGTATCAGCGATATTGAAGTAATACAGACCTGCGGGTGCTCATCATTTTTCTTGTGTGACTGGAATTGTATGGTGCGACCCATATCAATGTGCACCAGACATTTTGCCTCATTTCCAGGGAGGTACGGAATTTTCAACTCTTCGATTTGTGTGACCTGAACGGTCTGTTGCGACCCATATAAACGTGCAGCAGACATTATACCTGTATTACCTGGGTTCAACTCTTATCGACGCATACCCGACGAGATGCTTCCTTCTTCCGAGAGGCTCCCCTGCTTCATTCCCCATTCATCAAGTGTTCCCTTTTGGGCCCTCAGTGCGGCGGAACAAATGCCGTCTCCTCACCCAGGCACTGCCGACATTGTGTTGCAGGTAGTATTGCCCAGCTCGGGCTTGGGCAGTGAGAGATATTGACTGGGCTGGAGGAACACTTTCAAGAGTGATCTGGAGTGGATCAAGAGCCTGCGTGTAATAGCAGAGCCATGTAAGGCTATGCAGGGGAGCAGTAAGCTGCACATTAGTTCAAGATTGAGGTGCTAAAATAAGGACAGCTCTGTGCAGGCACAACACCGGGATAGCAGGCAGTATTTTGGATCATAAGTGAGGTGCACTGGGAAAGCTGCACCCATGCACAGCAGTGGAACAACTAGTGCACTACTGTCAAAAGAGACAGACTGATGCATGCACTGAAGTCCTGAAGGACACGTGGTGCATGCACTAATATCTCAAGAGACAGATGTGTACTCTGATGCTCTGAGGGACAAAAGGTCCATGCATTAGTGTCACAAAAGACAGACCGATAGGTGCACTGATGCCCTGATGGACAAAAGGTGCATGCACAAGTGTCAGAAGAGATAGACTGGTGTGTGCACTGATGTTCTGAAGAACAGAAGGTGCATGCATGAGTGTCACAGGAAAATAAGTGCATGGATGCTTTGAGGGACAGAAGGTGCACGCACTAGTGTCACAAGAGACTTGGGGCCTCATTACGATGTCGGTCGGAGTTGCCTCCGACCGACACCGTCCCAGTTGAGGGACCGACCGACCTCCGGTCGGCCGTCCCGACACCACATTTACAATGCCACCGCACATGGTGCAGTCGCATACTCCCATTTCTCTATGGAAGCTTGTGCTATGGCGGTAAACGGCCGTAGCACAAGCTCCCATAGAGAAATGGGAGATTCTGTTAACCCCTGCACTGTGTGGCAGGACCTCAAGGTGCCTGCCAAACGACGCAGGGATTAACAGGGGGGCACCATAGGTGCTCCCTCAGCCCCCAACCAGAGGCCGCAGGGAGCAGGGACCGCCAAAGTCACTTTCTGACAGGCTTTCCATGTCAGAAAGCCCGGCATGGAAAGCCCGTGGGAAACTGACACAGTAATCCCAACGGCTTAACTGCCGTTTTATAGGGATTACGTACCAATTCCAACTGGCCGACGGGCTGCTTGAGCCCGTTGGAATCCAGCCGGAATGACCGGCTGGTTTCCCTTTCAACCGCCTACATTGTAATTAGGTGGTCGGAAGTGAAACCGTAGATGTTGGTCGGAAAGCCTCCGACAACAGGTTGGAGGCTTTCAGACCGACATCGAAATAGGCCCCACAGTGTCGACAAATAGATTTGTGCACTAATGTTTCAAAAAGGAAACTGGTGGGATGAGGGAGAGATAGGGAGAGTGAGCGACAGGCAGGATTTTCCAGAGAAATGCAGTTGTGTCTTTGGAATAAATGATCATGAGAAATAGATGATTAAAGAAAACATTGTATGCATTGATTTTGATCACTACGCAACAGTTACCTAGAGAACATTTGAGCATAAACTTTGACATTTAGATCGTAAAATTTAAATACTAATGCCAGCTGGGCAGGCAGTTAAAAACAGACTTTTAAAGCATAGCAAATATCTATGAAAGTACATAGCAGACTAGGGACCCTAACCCCTGCATCCTGGGATTTATTTGTACAATAAAAAGTGCAGGCACCCAAATATTTTCTCAGGAGGTCACCATCCCCTTCCCCTGGCTTCTCCCACATCCTCTATTGGCTCCTCCCACTTCCATCATTGGCTCCAGTGATATTTGCCTTATAATGTGGCCTAGATAATTGTTGTTGAGGAAGCAACGTTAAGGCTAATAAATCAAAGACAAAATGGTTTTATGTGAAGTGCACATTCTGAAATCACATATTTGAAGGTGCTCACATATGTGATAATGAGTGTTAGATTTGGCATCTTTTGGCATAGTTTCCCCTGCCCTTTTACTTCTGTACTCCTGTTTTTGACTGTGCTGAACTTCGTTTTTGCTTGCGTTAGGACTCTGGGCACTTTAACACTGCTGACCAGTGCTAAAGTGCATGTGCTCTGTGTCTAAAATTCAAAGGTATTTGGTTTCTCCATGATTGCCATATTTCATTTACTGGGACGTCCCTAGTACAGTGCACTATATGTGCCCAAGGCCAGTAAATCAAATGCTACTTGTGGGCTTGCAGCACTGATTGTGCCACCTACACGAATAGCCCTTCAAACATGCCTCAGGCCTGCCACTGTAAAGCCTGTGCACACAGTTTTAGACTTGGCAAGTAAACCTACTTGCCATGCCCAAACCTTCCCTTTTTCTACATGTAAGGCACACCTAAAGTAGGCCCATGGACAGGGTGCAGTGTATTTAAAAGGTAGGACATGTGTTTTTAAGTTTTACATGTCCTGATATTGAAAAATTGCTAAATTCGTTTTTCACTACAGCAACGCCTATCTCTCTCATAGGTTAGCATTGGAGCTGCCTTGTAACATTTTACAAGGGTATCTTTCAATTGGGAGCAGATAGAAAATTGGAGTTTGGTGTCTCTGGACTCACAATTTAAAAACACATCTTTTAGTGAAGTTTTTTTTTTTTAAATTGCAGGTCTGAAAATGCCACTTTTAGAAAGTTGGTATTTTCTTACTTTAACCATTAGGCGCCTCTGCCTGTCCCTAGAATACACGTCTGGGATGCATGACAGTTGGTCTTTGTGAACTCACTCTAGACAGTCACACACAAAGGGAGCTGAGGTGTGCCCTGCATATCCTGATGACCCATCACCAGGCTGATGGGTCTTCCTGAGTGGTGGGAGCAGTTGAGACTTGAACTGAATGGGGTTGTGCCTGTCCCCACACAAAGAGCTGCATACCCCCTGTAGTGTGTCTGGAGCCAGTGCCAGGAAGTGCAGGTGCCGCCTGGTCAGAGACCTGCTCTCTCCCCCAGCAGTTCTGCGGTAGTGCTGCTGGCGCCGCCCCTGTGCCGGTAGGTGTTCGAGGCCCTCCTCCACCTGCAGGCTCCTGCCTTCGCCTCATCCCTGGTGGTCCAGTGGGAGAGCCTTGCTCTTCTGCTGGCCGCTGCTGTCAGTCTCTGTGCTTGTGCCGTTTTCCTGTCTTTCTGTGCCCATTTTTCTGTCTTCCTTCTAGCCTCTTCCCTGTCTTTTTATTGTACCTGTCTTGTTATTGTACCTGTGCAAAAATGTTACAGTTTTCTGCCTTCTGTGCCTGTTGCTCTCCGTGCCCTTTCCCGCCACTGCTGCCCCCGTGGCCTCTCCCCCCCTGCTGGTTCCCGCCTCCCAGCTGCGCTTCCCTCCCCCCTCCCCTACTTAATGGCGGCCGCTGCTGGGATGACCGAGCTAGACCTCTGACCTCCTGGTCAGAGACCTGCTCTCTCCCCCAGCGGCTCCGCGGTAGTGCTGCTGCCGCTGCCCGTATGCAGGTAGGTGTTCGAGGCCCTCCGCCACCCATAGGCTCCTGCCTGTGCCTCATCCCTGGTGGTCCAGTGGGAGAGCCTTGCTCTTCTGCTGGCCGCTGCTGTCTGCCTCTGTGCTTGTGCCGTTTTTCTGTCTTTCTGTGCCCGTTTTTCTATCTTCCTTCTAGCCTCTTCACTGTCTTTTTATTGTGCCTGTCTTGTTATTGTACCTGTGCCTGTGTGTTAATTTTGCCATTTTCTGCCTTCTGTGCCTGTTGCTCTCCGTCCCCTTTCCCGCTGCTGCAGCGCCCGTGGCCCCTCCGCCCCGCCGGTTCCCGCTCCCGCCTCCCAGCTGCGCTTCCCTCCCCTCCCCTAATTAATGGCGGCCGGTGCTGGGATGACCGAGCTAGACCTCTGACCTCTTGATCAGAGACCTTCTCTCTCCCCCAGCAGCTCAGCGGTAGTGCAGGTGTTCGAGGCCCTCCTCCACCCACAGGCTCCTGCCTGCACCTCATCCCTGGTGGTCGAGTGGGAGAGCCTGGCTGCGCTTCCCTCCCCCTCCCCTACTTAATGGCAGCTGCTGCAAGGCCACGCGCAGCGGGTGCGCCGCTGGCGCGCCGCTGGTGTGCCGAAGGCATGCCAAAGGCAAGCCCGTCTGAGCCCATCCGCGACCCACCCACGGCCAGTGCCAGGAACCCTGGATCTGCGACCTCCCACAGCTACAACTCCGCTGCCCTCCTCGCACTCAACCCCGGAAGGAACAACAACTGCCAGCGAATGACGCCGAACACCACCCACGGCCAGTTCTCCTGCCATCACTGCCGCCAATCCTTCACCGCCGATCGCACCCCCGCACCGAACATCAACAACACAGAAGCCCTGAAGTGCATCCTCCTAAACGTGCGCTCCCTGCACAGACATGCCGTAGAGATCTGGGACCTCCTCGACACCCTCTCGCCAGATGTCGCCTTCTTTACAGAAACCTGGACCAACGCCTCCTCCGCGCCTGACATTGCCACCGCCATCCCAGACGGATACATGATCCAGAGGGAGGACCGCCCCAACCGCCCAGGAGGAGGACTTGCCATCGTACACAAGAGCTCCCTCCAACTCTCCACCTCCACCACGAAGAACTCCTTCCTCACCACCGAACACCTCCACTTCCAGATTCAGACCAGCCCCAGAACCTCACTCTGCGGCACCCTCGCCTACAGACCCCCCGGACCCCGCGCCTCATTCGCCACCACCATCGCCGACCTTATCACACCACACGCCATTGCCTCCATGGACTACATATTCAAAGGAGACCTGCACCTCGACAACCCCAGCGACCCCAACTCCACCGCCCTCCTGGACAACCTCGCCAACATCGGATGGAAACAGCTCATCACCACGCCCACCCACAAGGCAGGACACACCCTCGACCCCATCTTCGCAGGAGGTAACAACATCCACTTCAGCCACTACGCAATCCCCTTGGACAGACCACCATTGCCTACACTTCCACGTCGACAAACCCACTCCACCCAAACCTGCACGGCGCCCCCCACGAAGGAACTGGAGCAAAGTAATTGAGGAACAACTCAACTCCACCCTCAACCGCGACACCCCCACCATGTCAACTGATGCCAACCTTGCAGCCAAAGGACTCCACACATGGATCTCCAGCTGCGCAGACAAGCTTGCACCACTACGCAACCCCGACAGACAACGCCCCAGGAAAGCCACCTGGTTCACCGCCGACCTCCAAGAATCCAGACGCACCTGCAGACGTCTTGAGAAGAACTGGAGAAACAGCAAAACACCAGAAGATCACACCACCAACAAAAACGCCACGACGGAATACCACCAACGCATCAGATCCACCAAAACAAGATCCTCACCAACGCCGGCAACTCCAAGCAACTCTTCAGCATCATCCAGGAATTCACCAAGCCCCCCAGCGAAACCACGGACATCACCCCTTCCCAGGACCTCTGCTACAAGCTCGGATCCTACTTCCATCTAAAAATCAAGGCACTCTACGACAACTTCAACGACCAGACACCCGACTCCGAAACCACTTCCTGCTCCAGCAATGCCATCCAGCCCACCATCTCCTACTGGACCCCAGACACCACCGAAGACACCACTTCGACCATGAAAGGCATCTACTCAGGGGCCCCCACGGACCCCTGCCCCCCACATATTTTCCACAGAGCCGCCACCGCCATCGCTCCCGAACTACGACACACCATCAACACCACCTTCAAGACCGGCATCTTTCCCGATGACTGGAAATGCGCAGAAGTCAGACCCCTGCTCAAGTAGCCCTCAGCAGACCCCACCGACCTCAAGTACTACCGACCCATCTCCCTGCTCCCCTGTGCAGCCAAAGTCACAGAGAAGACCGTCAATGCACAACTAACCAAATTCATCGAAGAAAACTCCATCCTCGACCCCTCCCAATCCGGATTCCGCAGCAACCACAGCACCGAAACCACCCTACTCGCCACCACAGACGACATCCACACCCTCCTCAATCAAGGACACACCGCGGCCATGATCCTACTTGACCTCTCTGCAGCGTTCAAAACCGTTTCCCACCGCACACTCACCGCCAGACTCCATGACGCCGGCATACAAGGAACCGCCCTCGACTGGATCCGCTCGTTCCTCACCGGCAGAACCAAAAGAATCAGACTACCACCCTTCCTCTCCGAACCCACGGAAATCAACTGCGGAGTGCCCCAAGGATCATCGCTCAGCCCCACGCTCTTCAACATCTACATGGCCCCCCTCGCCGCCATCATCAGACAGCACGGACTCAGCATAGTATCCTACGCCAATGACACCCAGCTCATCCTCTCCCTCACCAAGGACCCAATCACCACCAGACTCAACTTCCAGGAAGGAATGAAGGACGTCGCATCCTGGATGAGCAGAAACTGCCTGAAGCTCAACTCGGAGAAGACAGAAGTCCTCGTCCTTGGACCCTCCCCCTCGGCATGGGACAACACCTGTTGGCCTACTGCCCTCGGCAGCCTCCCCACAGCCACGAACCATGATCGAAACCTCGGCATCGTACTTGACTCCTCCCTCTCCATGACCCGACAGGTCAACGCCGTCGCCTCCAGCTGCTTCAACACCCTCTGAATCCTCCGAAAGACCTTCAAGTGGATCCCCCCCGAATCAAGGAAGGCCGTCACCCACGCACTCATCACCAGCAGACTGGACTACCGAAACACCCTCTATGCCGGGATCAACAAGTCTCTGATCCGCAAGCTCCAGACAATATAGAACACCGCAGCCAGACTCGTCCTCGACATTCCTAGACACGAGCACACCACCCAACACCTACAGGAACTCCACTGCCTCCCCGTTGAGAAGAGATACTCACCCACGCCTACAAATGCATCCACAACACCGGACCCCAATACCTCAACGAGAGAATCTCCTTCCACATACCCAAGAGAAATCTCCGATCCGCCGACCTCGCCCTCGCCGAAATCCCGCGCATCCGCAGAGCCAGAACAGGTGGAAGAATCTTCTCCTACATCGCAGCCAAGACCTGGAACGAGCTCCCGCTTAACATCAGATGCGCCCCCACCCTGAACATCTTCAGGAAGATGCTCAAGACCTGGCTCTTCGACTGAACGGAGCTGCTTACCCCCCCAGCGCCTTGAGACCCTCACGGGTGAATAGCGCGCTTACAATTCCCCCTGATTCATTGATTGAAGGGCAGAGTCTTGTGCACTACAAAGACCTTTCCTTGAAGTCTCCCTACTTCAAAGGCTAAAATGGGTATTAGTACTGGACCTATGACACCAGATACTCAGAACACTTCTGGATTGAGGACATTCTGCCAGGAAGAAGAGCTGTTGTGCTGCCAGGAGGGATAGCCACTTTGCTGTTTGTTTTGTTGTGTTGGCCTGCTGCTTCAGTCCTGGGAGTGAGAGGGTTGGACTTTGCTCTCTGCATCCTGCTGTCTAAAGTTTCTCCAAGGGCTTGAGTTGAGCTTGCCCCCTGTTGGAAGTCTCAGGGCCATCAAAGACTTCACCTACTGCACCTGGGCTCCTCTGCTGAGAATTGTACTCTGCCAACTGGTGCCAAATCCAGTTCCTGGGCCCTTGGAAGTGAGCTTCTGTGCTAAAAAGAAAAAACCAACTTCGACTTCGAGCATTACTTCAGAACCAGCGCCGTTATGCACTTCGACGCTCTGCCGTTGCCTGCAATGAAGCCGTGGTCCCTGCTCAACGCAACAACCGCAACTTACAATGCAAGCGCTGACGCTGCCCCAGCATCTCCAAAGAGCCGCCACAGCGAGTCTGGAGTACTGCATCACCGAAGTCTGTGATGCCTGACTCCGCTCACCCACAGTACCTGTTGTTCCGTGGTGTGACATTGACGCTGTGAAATTGACGCCTCGTGCCTTGACCCTCGATGCATCATCGACACCGCACTGCCATCGGAGCCAACACATCATCACAACCACCGCATCACCTCCCCTGCGCCTTGCATTGTACCCGGGTGTCAGCAGCTCAATGACTCTGTACTACCTCCAGGAACTAACACCTTACTTGCTTCAGTGATGCCTCGCCTCTGTTGCACAACGCACTGTCCCCGAGCGCCAACGTGCCAATGACCTGCCCCGCAGTAAGGAACTGACATCGCAACTGCCTTATGTGACGCCTCACCGCTCCAGCTCTTTGCATCGTCTTTGATTCTCAACGTCTCCAAGGTACTGTACTGGGGTCTGCACAATTCCGTAGCTGGCCCCCGCTCCTAAGCAGTAGGTCTGAACTAGTGGATTTGTCCCCGTCAAGCACGTCAAGATAGTCCTGACTGGAGCTATTGTGTTTTTAAGCACTAGAACTTTATTTAATCTTCAAAAAATCTTGACTTGTGTATGTTGGATTTTTGTTGTTTTGGTCTTGTTTTACTCAGATAAATATTGGCTATTTTTCTAAACTGGTGTGGAGTACTTTCTTTGTGTTTTCACTGTGTTATTGTGTGTGTGTGCACAAATACTTTACACATTGCCTCTTTAGATTAGCCTGACTGCTGTGAGCCAAGCTACCAGAGGGTGAGCACAGGTAAACTTAGTGTGTATTACACTTACCCTGACTAGAGTGTGGGTCCCTACTTGGACAGGGTGCATACCTCTGCCAACTAGAGTCCCCGGGGCAGATTTACAAGCCCCTTGCGCCACTTTTGCGCCGCCGTTGCATCACTTTTGTGACGCAGCGGCGACGTAAACCATGCGCCACGTTGCGCATTATTTACAACGTGACGCATCTAGGGAGATGCGTCACGTTGTAAGCTCCTGCGCCACATGAAACCTGCGTCAGGTTTCATATGGGCGTTCCTCCGCAGGGTGGGCGTTCCGTCGAAGGAATGCCTCGTAAAAGTGACGCAGTGAAATCTACAAGATTTCACTGAGTCACTTTTCCGACGCCGCTGCGACGAATCCTTACGCCTGCTTCAAGCAGGCGTAAGGAGTGGCGCACCACGTTAGGTATGGGCGGCCCACGAGCATTGCTGGAGTTGCGTCGCGCTTGCGACACGACTCCAGCAATGCGCCGCCCTGCGCCACAGGATGCGACACGCATCGGCCTTTCCTTGCGCCACGGTGCGCCGCATTGTAAATGCGGCGCTTCCGTGGTGGCGCAAGGAAGAATTGCGTGTCGCAACTATTCTGGCGCATCCCTGCTGATTTGCAGGGATGCGCCAGAAGTTGTAAATCTGCCCCCCCATTTCTAACAATGAGCAAAAAGACTGCTCGCTCGGTGACGTAAAGTATTTACATAGTATCACACAATTTGATCCAGCAGGGAATCCGGCATTAACCTCAGATTCTACACTTCCACACTGTGCAATTCACCCATAATGAAATCAAATATTAACACTTTGTCCTTAACGAATGAACCATGAGATTAGTGCAGGGGTGACAAAGACTGGCAGAATCCACATTTTATTTTTTGCAGCTTTACATGGTGCATAGCCTGAGAGAGGACAGACATACGAACACTTCAGAAAAGGAACACACAGACTACATTTCACTTTGTATTCTTAGGCACATCCAGATTTGCCAGGATTCAAAGGATGCTACTGAGCCCAGGGATTCAAACCTGCTTCCCTGTGTCTCATGGTTAGCAGCTGCTGTCACTAGGCCACATTGCCTTCGCCTCCCATGCAGGCTCATCTAGTTCTGTACTTGAAGGAGCAGAGTTCCGTGTTCTAGATCTGCTCTGGAATCCCAGGTTGATGGGACTTTTTGTCAGCATGAAAACGTGGAGGGGAGAGAAATCGTTAGCCAATCAAAATTTCAGGTCTAATTTACCATGACTCCGAAGAATCACAGGCTCCCAGTTAAGTTTAGTTAGCTTATTACAAAGCCAAAAACAGCTGGACATACAGGCACATCAAAGTGAGGGTGTAGAAATACATAGGAACTAATACAAAGCCAAATCTATGGATGAAGTTAAGGCAGTGCAGCATGCACAGGATGATCAGTTCGAGAATCAGGATACAGAACATAACAAAGCAGACGTCGAAATTCCCCTTCATTGGAAGTTTGTGGGTATAAAGCATTAATCTGTCCCTACACTACCACTAGAGTGACATCCCTACATAGCGTTTCTAAAGGCAAGATTCATTAAGGTGTCAGCATATGAAGCCTTCCTAAAGTGTCTCTTCACATTAGATGGGTCAAGTAGCATAAAGCTACAGAGCTCGTTCTAAGATGCTCTCTCTCACAAAGGCAAGTCAGAAGTCCCCGGATACTTTCCCTAACTTCTATACATCAATACCACAGGTGGTATCCCAAGATGCATTGCAGCATCACAGCATTCAGTCAAGCAACCTCCTCATAGGTGATTTTCCAATAGGCAGCAATGCTCCCAGACCTTGGCGAGATGACATTGATTCCCAGACTTGCTCCGATGAGAAAGTACAACAGTTCTCAATTATCAGCATCAACGCTCAATGTATAGTCTTCTCCCTAAGCCTAACTCCTAAAACAAAGACAATATTCTAGCTAACAAGGATGAATACTCCACCTACAAAAGAAACGTGAGAAAGAGCAAATCCAACATGCACATGAAATTCTACTGTTAAATCTAATGCGAGAGCTTCCAGGGAAAATGCATTTCCGGCCTACAGAAATCGGCCAGCATAAGTAACAGCACACAGGCCTTACGAAATTACATATAAATGAACACTTTTTACTGAGCACTTCGATATCATCACGTTACATAAGCACATCAAATATGTGAATAATTATCAGCAGCATACACCATTTCTACATGTTAATGTTTTCAACTAAACACATATGAATGTCAACGTTAATTTCTTCACGTTTATATGAAAGTATCCCTAATACACCACAATTCACGTTATTATAGTTCACGTTCTACTGTCCCAGGTTAATACAAGAAAGGAATATATGCAGGTGCTGTCTACTCGTGATTATGATGCACCCCTACAAATGAAAGGTGAAATTTGCGCTACATGATTCTCAAGTTCCAAAGAGGAGTTTGAGCTTTCCGTGACCCACTCACCGTTATCGCGAGCACACCCCTAACAAGAAGCAGCAAGTCCCAGCTCCAGCATGGGCTCCATCTTTGCCTATGATCACACAATTTGGTCTAGCAGTCTTGCGGGGATTGACCCAAGATTCTCCCGTTTTGCACTGTACAATTCAGCCATAATTATCAGGACTCACTGGGTGCTGAGCAAAGAAATTCAAACCTGGGCTGGTTCTCTGTGTCTCATGCACACATGCGATTAAAAGAAGCAGCAAGGGCATAGCACTGCCAATTGTTTCTGATTCCTCCGCATACGTGCTCCATGAGGGGTGATTAATTAATCCATGCAGACCAGGCGGATGTCCACTACTAAGTTAAACATGCCATGCCAGTGCATGTTGCTCTGCTGCTCCCCCTACTATTCCCTTTGCAAGACTCATGCAGTGGAAACTGAGCAGTTATGGTGCTGACAGTTAAGTGGTGGTGGGTCTCGAGCACACTGACAAGGGTGGAATTGGGACAGTCAGTTTCAGATTTAGGGGGCTAGGCGAGTGCTTACGCACTATTAATTTGCTCTTAACGAACTGTGCCTTACTGAAAATTTTATCCTGCACCAGCGACGGCTCCACTGCTATGGCGGAGGAGTGTCGCCCCACTGCCCTCAGAGGCAAACAAAAAACAAAATGATCTAAAATCAGCTCATTTTATTCAGTCTTCAGGGTGGGGCCACAGCACTGCAGCAGGGAGAGAATGAGTGGTGGGCCCTGCTGTCAGTGCACATGACGATTTGGCCGTCATGCGCACTGACATTTCTCCAACCCAGCTGTGTTGCTGGGTGTAGAGATTAGCAGGCACAAGCTCCCAGCTCCCGATGGAGCACAAAATCAGTGTGCTCCGCCCAATCCCTACGCTGCTCTCATGGTGAGAGCTGCGTTGGGATTGGCCGCAGGGGAAACTGGGAGCTTCAGCCTGTGCCCAGAGAAGACCGGCGAGCAGAAGACTGGCAGGTAAGATTTTTTTATTATTTTCTCAAAAACCCCTGCTCTGCCCCCTGCGTGGCCTCCCCCCGTGCTGCTCCCCCGCACTGCGTCCTGCGCTTCCCCACCACATTTCCCTGACGCCAGCTGCTACAGTTCTGCATGGTCCCAGACTGCCTCACCCCAGCTCAGTCAGAACTATTCAATGGAATGTGTAAAATTACTAAATGATATGTGTCAGCCCTGCTGACATCACTAACGTGATGATGCACGTTGATCATGCCTGAATCAGGGTGGGCCAGCCAGTGAAGACAATGCCAGGCAGCCAACCGAACGACAAGTACATTGATTTTTAATAATTAACCGGGCCCATGGAAGAAAACTTCTGCTGATCATTGGAAACCACCAGCACAAATTAAGCACTGCCTGCACTACTGCCAGTTACGCTACTGCAACAGACCCGATTCAGGCGCCAGACTCCTGATTTTTAAAGTCAAAATGGCTTTTTATTAGTTGCCCCCCCACCTAAAATTGACTCTGTTTTTATGATAATCAGTGGGGAAAAGGAACCCCGATTTGTTTTTCACTTTCTCCCTCCCTCCTTCCTCTTTCAAAACTTTGGCATATGTATGGATGGAGAACATTGAATGAGGAATAGGCTGTGACCATAGTGTGGATTTAAAAGTCAGACCTAAAAGGAAAATGATTTACATCGAGCCTTTCTTTAACTGAGCTCCCGCGAAATGGAGTTTGGACAGTTCATATAAATCACTCAAAACCGAACACGAAATATGGACAGACACTTTCAACTAAAAATGTTTGAACCGCTAAAAGCTATTTCCTGTTGCACACACCGTGGTCCCTTTATTCCAGATAAGCATTAAACTTGATTGTAGGCCCGGTCACACTTTTATAGTTTCTAGGCCTGCAGTGCCTGCAGACACAATTGGAGACTTGCATTGCTTTCCAACATAGACTGTCCTTGCCACTTCAACGAGCAAGTACTTGGATGGGGTTCCCTAGGTTCATCTAATTTCTGCAGAATCACTGTCGTTGGACCTTTGGTTGACATATGACAATCCTGACTGAATTAATCAGAAAATGATAGTTTCTTTCAAACAAAGATAATAATTAGGGCTCCCGGTTTTATGGTATTTATTTTTTTAACAATTCCGTCTGTATTTATCCATATTTATTTTTTGGCCAACTTATTGGTATTTATCTATGTTTATTTTGTGTTTTGAGAATAAATGGAGTCGTAAAATGGTACATTTCCACATTTATTTAACTGATGAACAAGCACTCATACTTTGATGCCTGTCGCGTTTTAGCTAATTAAGTAGTCACATATAACAAAACATTACACCCATAGGTAAATATTCATAATATACTTTATATACGTTAGCATATGCTTGTATTTAAGCAAATCTCATCCTTTTACTTCTGCCTGCTCATCTGTTGGCCTGGAATTCACGAAAGACAGCTTGGCGAGTCAATCAAAAGAAGCAACATTTTCAGTATTTTTCTGCTTTTAAAAATAAATACAGACAGGAAATACATTGTTTTCAGTCTGTATCTGTAAAAATCAGTAAAAACGGAAAACTGGGAGCATTAAAAATAATACAGCAAAACAAACCTATAACAACATGTCCGCAGCACTGTATTTTCTTGAGGCTATTAGATCTTTTATTTTCTATCTTTCTTTTTGTAGTTCAATTAACTCATCCGAGCTACGTCATTTGAAGAGAGAGTGTTCATTACACCCTCATGGCTGCTTTGTCTTGTATGCAGGGTTCAGTGCTGACTGACTACAAAGCATGTTATTTGAGTATGCTATTCAAAGGGGCTTCCTCTCATCTTCTGACTAACTGCCCAAGGCAAAAGTCATATTGGCACTTAGCACAAAGTAATGAAGGCACCAGAGTTAATGGAATGTAAAGCTTTTAGACATCGTCAATCCACTGCTTCCATTCAGGAGAAAGAATATTGAGATGGAGAAGAGGTGAAATGGGAAAGAGTTTACATTCTTCCATACAATTTGTATGTTAACCCTACAGCGGTGTGACAGTGACAAAGCAATCAGATGTGATAATGGGATAATATTGTGTTTTACGTTTTAAAATTCACAAACAAACGTCTGTTTAAAAAAAAAACTCTTTACATGCGTCTCAAAATCTACGACACAATATGTGGCACGTTCATTTTCCCTTGGTCAGAAAGTTTAATTAAACAGTAAGGGGCATTGTTATCATCTCCTTTGCGCCTCGCATGGGAGTGCAAGGGCGACGCAACAACAAAGTCAGATTTATCAATCCATGCAAGGCCATCTTGTGTGGCCATGACTAGCTTGATAAATCTGGAGTAGCGCAAATCGCAGCCTTACATTAGTCTGCCCCAGGTAGGCCCCAGGTAGGTTTTGCATGGGGGGAGCATGGGTGTTCCCACACACCCACCCATGGATTTTGGCGCATTCCCAGATTTACCATTAGTGGTAAAGCTAGGAATGGGTCAAAGTACTATCCATCCCCAGGGGAGGCGTACAAAGGAGAAATATCTCTATTTCACCTTGTTAGATTTGGGGGTCTCTAGTTGGCAGAGGTAGGTACCTTTGTTCAAATAGGGACCCTTGAGTCTAGTCAGGGAAAGTAGGTACACTCCTGAAATAACCCCTGCTCACCCTCTTGGTAGCTTGGCACGAGCAGACAGGCTTAGTTCAGAGGCAGTGTGTAAAGCATTTGTGAACACATACAGTAATCAAGTGACAACACTACAAATGGACACCACACCGGGTATATGTTTATAAAAATAGGTATACTTTATATAGATTTATCACAAGACCATAAACGACAAAAATAATCCACAATACTGTTAAGAATGCTTAGTTCTGATCAAAAGGCTTAATTCATGGTTCTGTGCGAGTCGGTAGCCTCCTCCGGCTACGGCGATGTCGAGAACAAACAGAGTCTAACAAATCCAGCTGACCGCGTCGAGACGGGCCAACACAGCGTAGACAGACTCGGTCACAGTACCTTTTACTTGAAGCGGCAGGCACGGGCGAGCGAGCCGGATGGCTGTTCGTCGCGGTCGCGATGCAAAAATGGAAGCGTTGCAGGACGCGTTGTCCCTCGATGCGGTGCAGGCAGCGGCTCGTTGACGTCGTCGAGACGGAGTCGGTGAGACCAGGGCCGTGCGTTGCAGGGCGAGACGGTGCTTCGATGCGGTGCTGGCAGGTTGCGGTGCGGCGACGGAGCCGGATTCAGGAGCTGGCGTCGATCAGTCCGGACAGCGGTGCGAGTCGGGCGGTGCGTCGCAAAGCGTGCGAGCGGTGCCCAACTCCGGTGCGGTCACAGGACTCGAACTCAGCAGCAGTGACCGTGTCGGTCGGACCAGTTCGAATCGGCGTAGCGAAGCGTTGCAGGACGCGTTGTCCCTCGATGCGGTGCAGGCAGCGGCTCGTTGACGGAGTCGGTGACACCAGGGCCGTGCGTTGCAGGGTGAGACGGTGCTTCGATGCGGTGCTTACAGGACACCGAGTCGGTCGTGAGAGTCGGTCACAGCTCCCTACCTCTGCAGCCACTGAAACAGAGTTTCCAGCAGCAATTCACAAAGGGGTGAAGTCCAATGGTCCTGGGACTTCGGTCAGGGGGCAAGCTCTCTTCCAAGCCCTTGGAGATCCTTCACAAGTTGATGAAAGTCACAGCAAAGCAAAAGTTCCTTTCTCCTTTCTTTGGCAGTCAGGCAAACCACTGCAGGCCAATCCCCCAAGCAGCACTTCAGGCTTAGGGATAGTCTCTCCTCAGTTTCTTCTTGGTTCCGCTCCTCAGCAAAGGTTTCTTCTTGTTCCCAAAAGTGATCTAATCTTCCTGGGGTCTGGGTGCCCCTCTTATACCCTGATTCTCTTTGTTCTCTGGAGGCAGAGAGGCCTCTGCCTAGCCCAAAACCAGTTCTGGTCAGTTCTGGAGCACTTTGTTTTTCTGACTCCTTCTTTCCTTTCAGAATGTGGGGCAGAGTGCTCAGCCGCCCGGCAGGAGGTGGAGCCAGCATTGTGGAAGGCAGGCACAGCCCTATTCAGACCCTGGTGCAACTCCTCCCTCCACTCTGGATGCAGATCTTTCTATTCAGCCCTGCGCTGACTCACCCTGTCTCCTGTAGCCACCCCCAGCCCCTGTCACTCAATCTCCAGACAAGGAATACACAACCTAGCAGAGGCAGGCTTGGATAGTTAGGCAAGAAAATACCCACTTTCTAAAAGGGTATTTTCAAACACAGAATGTTAAAACCAACTTCACTAAAAGATGTATTTTATCATCCTGAGTTCAGGCATACTAAATTCGTTTTTCTACCATGTTCCCTGGGTCAGTTCTGACTATAAGGTGTAATAGTCAGTCTGCCCATTCTGGCCTATGGGGAGCAGGTAGCCTTGCAATAGTGAAAAACGAAAATGGCTGTAATTCACTATTAGGACATGCCACACACACCAGGGCATGTCCTACCTTATACTTACAATGCACCCTGCCCTAGGGCCTACTTTAGGGGTGACCAACATGCAGTAAAGGGAAGGTTTAGGGACTGGTAAGTGGGTGTACTCACCAAGTCGACATGGCAGCCCTGGGCTGCACACAGGCTCTGCGATGGCAGGCCTGAGACACATTTTCAGGCCGCTTCTGTGGGTGGCACAACCAGTGCTGCAAGCCCACCAGCGGCATTGGATTTACAAGCCCTGGGCACACTGAGTGCACTGTACTAGGGACTGACAAGTAAACCAATCATCCAATCATGGAGTCACTAATACATATATCATTTAACGATAGGGAGCACTCGCACTTTGGCACTGATTAGCAGCGGCAAAGTGCCCATGAGCATCTAGTCCAGCAAAAACATATCGGCAACAGTGGAGGCATTATGAAAAAATGGAAGGGAGACCCACGCCAAGGATGCCAGGTCTAACACGTGTCCCCTCCAGCTGAAATGTGGGGAGAACTATCCTACCCCTAGGGAGTTCTCATCGCTAAGGCGGAAAAATCTGGACAGACCATCAGCATTGGCGTGTTCTGTACCAGGGCGGTGTTCCACCGTAAAGTCCATCCCCTGTAGGGAAATGGACCACCTCAACAGCTTTGGATTCTCACCCCTCATCTGCATCAACTATATGAGGGGCCTGTGGTCTGTCTGAACCCGGAAGTGAGTCCCAAACAGGTATGGTCTCAGCTTCTTCAGTGCCCAGACCACAGCAAATGCCTCCCGCTCAATAGCACTCCATCTCTGTTCCCGGGGAAGTAACCTCCTACTGATGAAGGCTACAGGTTGGTCTAGGCCCTCCTCATTGATCTGTGATAGAACAGCCCCTACACCATGCTCTGAAGCGTCGGTCTGAACAATGAACTCATTGGAGAAGTTGGGTGCCTGGAGCACAGGCGCCGTGCACATGGCAGTCTTCAAGGTGTCAAAAGCTTTTGACAGGCGTCAGTCCAAATCACTTTCCTGGGCTGCTTCTTGGAAGTCAGCTCTGTCAAGGGGGCAACAATGCTGCCATACCCCTTGACGAATCTCCGGTAATACCCGGTGAGTCCTAGGAAGGCTCTCACCTCTGTCTGGGTCTTGGGGGCTCCCAAGCCAGAATGGTATCAATTTTCGGTTGGAGGGCGCCACCTGGCCGCTCCCAACCTGGTGTCCCAAGTACACCACAGAACCCTGCCCAATCTGGCACTTACTCGCCTTGATTGTGAGGCCTGCCCTCCGCAGCGCCATCAACACTTCCCAGAGGTGACGCAGATGTTCTTCCCAACTGGCACTGAACACTGCGATGTCATCCAGGTAGGCGGCACTGAAATCCTCCAGTCCAACCAACACCTGGTTGACCAACCTCTGAAAGGTGGCAGGGGCATTCTTCATCCCAAAGGGCATCACCCGGAACTGGTAGTGCCCATCTGGTGTGGAGAATGCTGACCTCTCTTTGCCCCATCAGTCAAGGCGATCTGCCAGTACCCAGACGTTAAGTCAAACGTGCTGAGGTACCGCGCAGCCCCTAACCGATCTATGAGCTCATCAGCTCTGGGGATGGGGTGGGCGTCAGTCCTGGTGACGGAATTGAGTCCCCTGTAGTCCACACAGAACCGGAGTTCTGGTGTGGCACCAGGCGCGGCAGCCTTTGGAACCAAGACCACTGGGCTGGCCCAAGGGCTGTTAGAGGACTCAATGACCCCTAGCGCAAACATCTTGGAGACCTCCTCCTTGATGCAGGCTCTGACCCTGTCAGTCACCCTGTAAGCCTTGTGCTTCACAGGAAGACTGTCCCCAGTGTCCACATCATGGACGCACCAATGAGTGACACTGGGAACCAGGGAGAACAGGTCAGGGAACTGTCCCAACAGTTGGCGACAGTCACCCTGCTGCTCAGGTGTCAGGGAGGTAGAGAGGTTTACTCCCTCCACTGATCCATCTTGCTCTCGGGCTGACAGGAGGTCAGGAAGAGGCTCGGTCTCCTCCTCCATTCCATCATCTGTAGCTAAGAGCATGCCCACTTGGGACCTCTCCAAGTGGGGCTTCAGGCGGTTCACATGCAGGACCCGCAAGGGGTTCCTGGGAGACTGCAAGTCCACCAAATAGGTAACTGGACTCTTGCGCTCCACCACCGTAAAAGGGCCGGTCCACCTGTCCTGGAGCGCACAGGGCTCCACAGGGGCCATGACCCACACTTTCTGACCAGGCTGAAGCTCTACCAGAGTGGCATTCTGGTCGTACCACCGCTTCATCTCCTCCTGGCTGGCTTCCAGATTTGCCTCAGCAAGCTCTCTGAAACGCCTAGTCTGGTTCCGGAAGGCCAGCATGTAACTGTATACATCCTGGGGAGGTTTCCTGGGAGATTGCTCCCAGCCTTCCTTGACCAAACTCAGAGGTCCTCGCACCGGGTGTCCATAGAGGAGCTCAAAGGGACTGAACCCTAGAGACTTCTGTGGCACCTCCCGGTATGCAAACAACAGGCATGGTAAGAGGACGTCCCATTTACGCCTCATGGGTTCTTCCAGACCCATAATCATGCCCTTGAGGGTCCGGTTGAATCTCTCAACCAGACCATTTCCTTGAGGGTGGTAAGGAGTGGTGAACTTGTAAGTTACACCGCACTCCTGCCACAGGGACTTCATGTACTTGGACACGAAGTTGGTACCTCTGTCAGACACCACCTCTTGAGGGAATCCCACACGTGAGAAAATTCCCATCAGTGCCCGTCCCACCACGGGGGCCGTCACTGTCCTCAGAGGGATGGCTTCAGGGTACCGGGTGGCATGGTCCACCAAGACCAGGATAAACCTGTTGCCCATGGCTGTCTTGGGGTCCAGTGGCCCCACAATGTCAATACCCACCCGTTCAAAGGGGTGCTGACCACAGGGAATGGCTGGAGAGGAGCCTTGTGCTTCCTCCCACTCTTTCCACTTGCCTGGCAAGTCTGGCATGTCCTGCAGTGAGTGGCGGCACTCCTGCGCATCTGGGGCCAATAGAAATGGGTAACAAGCCTGTCAAAGGTCTTGTCCTGCCCCAGATGTCCCGCTAACGGTACATCATGAGCCAACCCCAGTAGGAAGGCTCTGAAGCGCTGGGGTACCACCAGCACACGGGCTGACCCAGGCTCAGCAACCTTAGGCTCTGAATACAGGAGACCATTCTCCCAGTAAACCCAATGTGATCCAGACTGATCACCTGCTGCCTGGTCTGTGGCCTGTTGCCTCAGACCCACGAGAGAGGGGCATGAGTTCTGCTCCTCGCAGAACTCTTCCCTGGAGGGTCCTCCTTCTTGCTGCCAATGGGTCAGCTCAGGTAGGTCCCCCAGTTCAGCTACCTGTTCCCCTGTAGGCTCCAGGGCATCTCCCTCAGGGTCTGCCTCCTCCTGGACCGTGGGAACTTCGGGGCCGGTTTCCCACGCCCCCTGCCTCTCTCTCTCCGGCAGGCACCTGGGCCTCCCTCTCCAGGCTCCAGGTCCTCTTGAACACCTTTAGCTGCCATTGACCGGGTGGTCACACATGCCCAATCAGGCAAGCCCAACATTTCTAAATGCGCACTCCGCTCCACCTTAGCCCAAGGTGAGCTCTCCAAATCGTTCCCTAACAAACAGTCAACAGGCATGGCTGGCCTCACAGCTACTTGAAGAGTACCCGAGACCCCCCACTCAAAGGGAACCTGAGCCACCTTGCAGTGACTCTCTGTGTTGTCAGCGGCAACAACCGGATAGAATGCATCAGGGATAACCTGCTCTTTAGACACCAGGTGACACTTGACAGCTGTCACACTGGCTCCTGTGTCTCTCAGAGCCTCCACCCTATGGCCATTGATGGTCACCCACTGCCTGTATTTCTTAGTGTTCTCAGGCAGCGGGGTCCTAGGGACCATCTCAGAGTCTCCTAATGAGACAAGGGAAAACACTGTGGGATCCCCCACCTTGGGCACCCAACTCCTCCCCCAGGGCTACACTAGCCAACTGCCGGGGGACTGCACTGGTGGGTGCTGGTTTTCCATGCAAAGGGCAACGAGGATCGTTTGCCTTGTGGCCAGGGGCGCCACACTTGTAACATACCAGTGGTCCCTGGTGAACAGGGGGCCTGTCAGGGCCACTGGCTTCTTCTCAGGGGAGGCTGGGAACCTTTCCCTTGGTTCCCTTGGGGTCTACTTTGGGGCCCTTTATGGAACTCCTTCTGTTTACCCTTGTCCCCCACTCTTCTGCTGGGGACCCTGCCCACCCTTGGCGGAGTCTCCCACGTGACCCTTGTGGACCCGGGTACTCCCCCAGCGGTCCGCCTCCTCAGCAAGCTGCCTAGGGTTAGTCAGCTTACTATCAATCAGGTGCTGGCGTAGCTCAGGAAAACAATTACCGGACAAGTGCTCCCAGACAATTAAATCAAAGAGCGCCTGAAAATCAGTCGCTTTGCTACCCTTTACCCAACCATTCAAGGCTCTGCAAAAGAAGGTCACATATTCAACCCAGGTACTGCTTTCAATCTTACTACAGTTCCTGAACCTTTGCCTATAAAGCTCAGGGGTCAAACCATACCTAGTCATTAAGGCATCCTTCATGTGGCTGTACGAATTATAGACTTCAGAGGGCAAATCCAACAAGGTATCCCGCCCTTCACTGAGGAACCGTCCCCACAACCCCGCTCCCCAATCCTTCTCAGGGACCCGGTGGGAAGACATGGCTACCTCATAGGCTTTGAACCACTGCCCTATGTCATCATTTTTAAAAACTCCTTCACCACATCTTTGGGAATATACACCCTAGCTTCAACAGGCACAGGCGGTACACTGCCACCAGAGGGAGTAATCTCTAAGCTCTTGGCCTTCAATTCCAACTCCCTCAAAACTTTCTCATGTTCAAACTGCATTTTCTTTTCCTCTAGGGCCAATTTCCTAGTTTGCATTTCGAATTCTAACTGCCCATTCAGCTTGAGCTTGGTCATCTGCATTTCGTGCATCCTACTCTCCTTCCTGTCCTCCAACTCCTCTGGAGACAGTCCTCTGGCAGAAACACTGCTACCTACTGGGGAAGGTGGTCTTCTAGCCCCTAGACCCAATAGCCCCTCCAGCTGCCCTTCTGCATTCTCAGCCCCCTCCACAGGGGCACTCCTTGATTCGACCCAGGCCCTCAGCGCCTTTTGAAGGTCCTCCTTCCTGGAGAGTCCGGTCATGGACACTTTAAATTTTTTGCAGAATTGCTTGAGCTGTTTGAGGGTGTAGCACTCCAGCCTCTCTTCTTCCCAATCACACTCAACAGAGGCTACTGATGCTGGTTTCTCCATAGTGACTGAACTTGGCATTTGCAAAAATAGGAAATCCCAGAAAAAATGCTATAGAAGTATGTGGTTTCGTTTTGGTCTGCACTCACTAAGTAGTGTTCACCAATCACTGTACATGAGTCACAAATGCAAGTCCAGAATCCTCACCGCTGACCACCAATGTTAGATTTGGGGGTCTCTAGTTGGCAGAGGTAGGTACCTTTGTCCAAATAGGGACCCTTGAGTCTAGTCAGGGAAAGTAGGTACACTCCTGAAATAACCCCTGCTCACCCTCTTGGTAGCTTGGCACGAGCAGACAGGCTTAGTTCAGAGGCAGTGTGTAAAGCATTTGTGAACACATACAGTAATCAAGTGACAACACTACAAATGGACACCACACCGGGTATATGTTTATAAAAATAGGTATACTTTATATAGATTTATCACAAGACCATAAACGACAAAAATAATCCACAATACTGTTAAGAATGCTTAGTTCTGATCAAAAGGCTTAATTCAAGGTTCTGTGCGAGTCGGTAGCCTCCTCCGGCTACGGCGATGTCGAGAACAAACAGAGTCTAACAAATCCAGCTGACCGCGTCGAGACGGGCCAACACAGCGTAGACAGACTCGGTCACAGTACCTTTACTTGAAGCGGCAGGCACGGGCGTGCGAGCCGGATGGCTGTTCGTCGTGGTCGCGATGCAAAAATGGAAGCGTTGCAGGACGCGTTGTCCCTCGATGCGGTGCAGGCAGCGGCTCGTTGACGTCGTCGAGATGGAGTCGGTGAGACCAGGGCCGTGCGTTGCAGGGCGAGACGGTGCTTCGATGCGGTGCTGGCAGGTTGCGGTGCGGCGACGGAGCCGGATTCAGGAGCTGGCGTCGATCAGTCCGGACAGCGGTGCGAGTCGGGCGGTGCGTCGCAAAGCGTGCGAGCGGTGCCCAACTCCGGTGCGGTCACAGGACTCGAACTCAGCAGCAGTGACCGTGTCGGTCGGACCAGTTCGATTCGGCGTAGCGAAGCGTTGCAGGACGCGTTGTCCCTCGATGCGGTGCAGGCAGCGGCTCGTTGACGGAGTCGGTGAGACCAGGGCCGTGCGTTGCAGGGTGAGACGGTGCTTCGATGCGGTGCTTACAGGACACCGAGTCGGTCAAGAGAGTCGGTCACAGCTCCCTACCTCTGCAGCCACTGAAACAGAGTTTCCAGCAGCAATTCACAAAGGGGTGAAGTCCAATGGTCCTGGGACTTCGGTCAGGGGGCAAGCTCTCTTCCAAGCCCTTGGAGATCCTTCACAAGTTGATGAAAGTCACAGCAAAGCAAAAGTTCCTTTCTCCTTTCTTTGGCAGTCAGGCAAACCACTGCAGGCCAATCCCCCAAGCAGCACTTCAGGCTTAGGGATAGTCTCTCCTCAGTTTCTTCTTGGTTCCGCTCCTCAGCAAAGGTTTCTTCTTGTTCCCAAAAGTGATCTAATCTTCCTGGGGTCTGGGTGCCCCTCTTATACCCTGATTCTCTTTGTTCTCTGGAGGCAGAGAGGCCTCTGCCTAGCCCAAAACCAGTTCTGGTCAGTTCTGGAGCACTTTGTTTTTCTGACTCCTTCTTTCCTTTCAGAATGTGGGGCAGAGTGCTCAGCCGCCCGGCAGGAGGTGGAGCCAGCATTGTGGAAGGCAGGCACAGCCCTATTCAGACCCAGGTGCAACTCCTCCCTCCACTCTGGATGCAGATCTTTCTATTCAGCCCTGCGCTGACTCACCCTGTCTCCTGTAGCCACCCCCAGCCCCTGTCACTCAATCTCCAGACAAGGAATACACAACCTAGCAGAGGCAGGCTTGGATAGTTAGGCAAGAAAATACCCACTTTCTAAAAGGGGTATTTTCAAACACAGAATGTTAAAACCAACTTCACTAAAAGATGTATTTTATCATCCTGAGTTCAGGCATACTAAATTCGTTTTTCTACCATGTTCCCTGGGTCAGTTCTGACTATAAGGTGTAATAGTCAGTCTGCCCATTCTGGCCTATGGGGAGCAGGTAGCCTTGCAATAGTGAAAAACGAAAATGGCTGTAATTCACTATTAGGACATGCCACACACACCAGGGCATGTCCTACCTTATACTTACAATGCACCCTGCCCTAGGGCCTACTTTAGGGGTGACCAACATGCAGTAAAGGGAAGGTTTAGGGACTGGTAAGTGGGTGTACTCACCAAGTCGACATGGCAGCCCTGGGCTGCACACAGGCTCTGCGATGGCAGGCCTGAGACACATTTTTCAGGCCGCTTCTGTGGGTGGCACAACCAGTGCTGCAAGCCCACCAGCGGTATTGGATTTACAAGCCCTGGGCACACTGAGTGCACTGTACTAGGGACTGACAAGTAAACCAATCATCCAATCATGGAGTCACTAATACATATATCATTTAACGATAGGGAGCACTCGCACTTTGGCACTGATTAGCAGCGGCAAAGTGCCCATGAGCATCTAGTCCAGCAAAAACATATCGGCAACAGTGGAGGCATTACGAAAAAATGGAAGGGAGACCCACGCCAAGGATGCCAGGTCTAACACACCTTGTTTTTCCTCTTTCCTCTTTTCTCTTTCTACGTGTGCTGCATTCTGCAGCACACATAGAAAGTGGGAAATGCCTCTCAGGATTGATTTTGTGCAGGAAGGTATCCTGCTTACAACACAGGCACCCTTGCACTGAAAGGGGTGCAAGGGTGCCTACATTGGCGCTAGGCAGCCAAAAGTGTGCCAGTGCATAGAAAAGACAGGAATACACTGTATGATGTGAAACACAGCACATTCCTGCCCTCTCCTTTTCACGCAGCACAGCAAGGTGGCTTGCTGCGTTGCATAAATGTTTGTTAAATATGCCCCTAAGTGACATGATTATTACCAAGCAATGCCAAATCATACCTTTCTTCAACAGAAAAAGTTAAGTGAATCTCCCTTTCTCGCAGGCTCACCTCATGAATATGCTGGTTTTACTTGGCTGGGAATGATACCACAGGGGTTCAGTCATTCCCCAGACCCAAATTTCCACAATGTTTTGATTTTAAGTCCTCGCAATGAGGAATAACCGTGGCAATTGGGGCTTACACACCAATGTACAAAGTCCCTTAGTCTGAAAACGTTTCCCCCGATATAGTCCACCAGATTTTCACTAATGAAAAGCGTCCATGAAAAATATTGGAAGATCGTATTTTGCTGCAAACCTTGAAATACCTGTTTGGGTGGGAACTACCTGAGTGCATGAATTAGGATTTCCTCTGTGTCCAAAACCATGGTTTGAGTAACAATCGACCTCATGTACTATTTCCATTCACAAACCGTGTGTGATGAGTGGAAATTAGGGTCCGGCAAACAAAGTAAGTTGAAAAGTAGATTTATTCCCAAAAATATGTAAACTCAGGACGCAACACGTCCAGCCAGTGCAGATCCCAACAGCTAAATGATTGCTGTCTGGAATCCCCGGTGTCCGTTTGTGCGGCGCGTGTGACAGGTCAAACAACAATAACCACAGGTGCATGAAATGCACTGGGAACATTGAACAATGCACTTTACATCATCTTCCCCCTCATAAAATGTAAAAAAATGAACAAAAAGGATGAAACAAAACCTACAAAATGAGAAATCTAACAAAAGTTACAGAGTGCATCACAAGTAAAACATTCATCATGAACACAGTATAACAATCCAACAACAATACCATATAGCAATTATGAGAGTACAAATTAATCGAACCTCTTGGGAATCTTTCTGGTGCGGGCACCCACAGAACTCATACACAACCAGTCTCTAAGCAAATCAACATAGTCCGGAGAATTCTCACCAGCACACACATGATTTCCTTTTGCACCATTGCCAGAATCAAACTGAGCACTTATGTGTTGTAGCTGATCCAGCGCAATCCCTAAATTCCTGAGCCAGGGACCAAAGAAAATCTCGTCATGCATAAATTGTTTTATCAAACAACGGGGCCCATCACACATTACCAATAAATGGTCCCTGAGGACTGGCGCTGGATTTGGGGGGTTTAATTTGTCACTTTTATTAAATACTATCCTTCACATTAATAACATTTATATGTATAATTCTAACTATTAGTAATTTTAACTTCTTCTTCTTCTGGTCGATGGACCATTAGTTGAAGAGTTGATGGTGACTATGATTAACTAAACAGTTAAACCTTTAACTAAATAACCACAAAGTCATTTCTTCAGTTAATGATTTTATCTTATTATTGCTCGTGATTAGATTATCCGTGCACATACAAGATTACATATAAGAGAACAAATTATCAAGCAATGTAATCAAAATGAATCATTTGCATCGATATCAAAGCATGCAAAGGAATGGGGAAAGAAGGTACAGCATAAATACTTGCGGAAATATATTTGTAAACTTAAGCAATCAAGGAGGGAAATACCCACCAAAGAAACAGGAAAACCACTTCCTTGGCCGAGGTTGTGGCAAGAGGTCCCCAGAGATAGGCTCGGAGGACAAAGTTAACAGGACAGATGCAGCAAAGTTTGCTATAAACTAACAACTAGAATTAATCTCCCAATTAATCTACCTCCTCGGTCGCAGTCTCCTCCCAAGCACTCCCGCAACGTTCTCGTACCTAAAGGTTCTCTGTCTCTGTGCAGGTCTGCTCTCTCTGTCTTGGATCTTCTCTTGTGCGTTCTGCCACACCGGACTGCACTGCTATACCGGACCGCTCTACCTCGCCACACTGCCTCACCTCTGTCTCATCTCTTCTCCGCTCCTCTCTGCCCTTCTCTCTCTTCTCTGCTCTTCTCTCTGCGTTCTGGTCTGCGTTCTGATCTGCATTGTGTAGTAAGGAGGTCCACGCAGATAGGATAAAATTCAGGACGTTTTATTGTAGTAGGTTACAGGATCAGAAGAGCAGGTAGTAAAGCTCTGTGAAGCAGCCCCACCAGGAGCAGCCTGCCTGCTGCTCAGCCCATGCTCAACTGTCACATCACCTCCAGTTCTCCCAACATTCCGAGGCACATCATGACTCCAACATTCTATTGAGCACAGAGCACAAACACTGGCTGAGCAGGAGGTGTAAATTACATGACATAAACAAGAGCAGGATACTACATATCCCCTTTCCTTACACAGGAGAAGCACAAGTCCTGTGATAGAATAATATGTAACGAGAGTAAACCAAGAAAAGGTAACATAGGAGGAACAACGATGGAACAGGATATATGTCAGATAGAAGAACTAGAAAGGCAGAGCGAAGAGACTGATGGAAGAAACGAGGAGGGAGCAAAGAGATAGGTGAAAGAGAACATAGGCGAAGCACAGGGTAAAAAATACACAAATAGAAATGACGCAAACTCACCAACAAAGAATTACAATGAAGAAGAGAACAGTGATAGGGCGAAAAGAGCAACAGGTAAACAGAAAGACATAAACGCACCCAAGACTACCCCCAAACACACCAACTGGCCAGGCAGGCAAGGAAGGAAGGAAAAGGCACGACACAACCTACACACCAGACTACACCAAGATCACAAAATGGACAAGGAAGGTTCACCTCCGAAACAAGGAAGAAATAGGAAGAAGCTACAACGAGGAAAAATGGAGGAGACAAGGGAAGACTAACAACCAAAAAAAAAACAGAAAGCCAAGGATGAAGAGGATACGTGACATCACGAGGAAACTAAGACAAAAGAGAAAACAGAGATGAAAAACAACAATGTGCGTGATACAGATTCCAAGGATGAGACAAGGGTGAAACATCACGAGGATACTGAACAAGTACGAAAACAGAGGAGAATAATAAAGATACAAAAGAGTATAATACATCCTCCCCCACTTTCATAATGGTAACAAAATGAACATGGGAATGACATTGCATAAACAACAATGTAATAAGATGTAAGCAAGGCAAAGTAAGAAACTGACAGACAATGGGACTGAGACCCAAGAATGTAAGCCCGAGTAGGGATAAACCCCTGTGAAGAGCTCATGTACTGTAAAACGTAGTGATGGGAAAGTACCCATGGCAGTAAATGGGACTGAGACCCATGAATGTAAGCCAGTGTAGGGACAACCCCTGTGTAGAGGTAATGTACTGTAAAATGTAGAGATGGGAAAAAAACCCATAAAACACACCCTGTGTGAGGGTAAAAGTGTAAGAGGAAATGGGAATAAAACCAATGACCTACCCCGTGATGAAAGGGAGGAAAGCTAAAGTAAATGGGGCAGAACCCATAAGCTATCCCCAGACATAGGGAAGGTAAACATTGTGTATGGGACTAAAACCCATAGAAAGATGCCCTGTGTGAGGGTGGAAAACGTAAGAGGTGAGTGAAGGCTAAAGTATAGTGAGCAAATGGGGCTAAACCCATTGCCATCCCTAAGTAGGAAAAAAAATGTGTAAAAGGTACACATGTAAAATGAACACTGAAGTAATGAGGGAAGAAACTATATAGCTAAAGGAACATACTGTTGAAAAGGATAACAACAGACCATCCCATGAAGAATATAGGTTCAGCAAAACAGTTGCATAATGAAGGGTTCTAAAAAAAAACACTGCTTAACTGCATCAGGAGTATTTGCAGCCACGTAAGTAAAAGGCTTCATTATGAAAAAGCAATGAAGACTATGGGGCCTATTAGGATGGCGGTGCTGGGACCGGCCGCCAGTGGTGCGGCGGTCCCGCACCAGCGATTAGGATGCCACCGCGGCAGTGGCATCCTCCATTCCCAGCATTGTGGCGGGCGGTGCACACAGCACCGCCCGCCTAATGCTGGGAATGCACTGTGTGCATTGGCATGCTCAAGGTGGCAGGCACCGCGCAGTGCCTGCCACCTTGTGCATGCCAATGTTGAGGGTACCATGGGTACCCCCCAAGTGCAGCCCCCCACCCCCCCAACCCCCAGGGGGCCCGCAACGGGTCCCCAAAGACATTCTCCGCATGCCTTTCCATGGCGGAGTCTCCGCCATGGAAAGGCATGTGACCGCCATCATCCTAATATGGATGGCGGTGCCTGCAAGGCACCCCCTCCATATTGCAGGCCTTTTCCGCCCGGTAGGCAATCGGGCGGATTGCCTACCGGCGGACGGTCTTTCCGTCCACCGGGGTCCCCCCCGCCATATTAATATGGCGGGGGGAAATGGGTGGCAGGCGGAGGGAAATGTAGGGCGGATCACCACCGCCATGCGGGCGGTGGCGATCCGCCCTACATCCTAATCACCCCCTATGTATTATAAACATTGCTTGCAACTATGGTGGGAGAACAGTCAGTTGCGTGGCAGCCAAAAGCACATGGCAGAACCTTTCAGTTGCACGCAAAGTGCTACACAGCCGATGTAAGGCATGCTGTGATGCATGAGTAGCAATGTCCGCCTGACTTCTTCATGCACCACGCGGTGCATAGCCAGCGAGGGGTAGGAGGTGGAGACAAAATTGTGAGTAAGCCAGATTACATGCCACGCAGAGGTTACGTGTGTGCGCTCTCTTGTAGAAAGTTCCCAGTTCCTCTCACCTTATGTAATAGATGGCGCTGGAGTAAGACCGGAAGATGTCCCAAGAGGACGGGGATACCATGTTGTGGGAGATCAAGGATGAGGAAGGCTCACAGCGCTATCTCCGTCGGCGTACTGCAGAAAGCGCTGACTGCTACCCTTTCACAAGTAGAGATAGTAGAACTTAGACGATCTTCAGGAAATACTAAACCATGGCGGCACGAACGATACGCAATGCCGAATGGCTCCCGGCGTGCTCACGCTGGCAAATGTCCTTAATCAGCTGTAGAAACTGCCCAGCAACGTCGTAGATGACATGAAGGCTACATGCGACGTGAGAACAAAGGTATGTCTCGCGCGCTGTAACCGTTAAAATGTAATTCCTTTGAAACCGCTAAGTGGTGGTTTAATGGCCTAACTGACTCCAGGTCCAAATGAGGGAAAAGAACATTGATAAATTCTGACTCACCAGCTATGTCCCGTACTTGAAGAAATAGATATAGTAAAAAGGCAAAAAAAAAAAAAAAGAGTCACAAGTTCTGTATTATGTGGAATAGAAATCAGTCACAAAAATTCCCACACTGACTGACACGAACCAAAGGAGCTCTGAGGTCACATGACAAACATGAACTCTCTAGAGGAGACGTGTAAAATCCAGCTTTCTTAAACACAGCAACAAAGAACACAATTTGGCTAAGTGCAGGTGCGATACTCCAGACACCAAGGCACTGAAATGACAGGAATAAAGCCAGTCCCAAACACACTCATGTAGGCTGGATTCGCCAGCGCTGTGTTACTTGGGGTGAAAGGTCGATAGAGAAAGCCAAAATACCCGTTTTTGTAGACACGGTTGTAAAAGCATGGTTCATGATGTCTATGAATGACCACAGGGTAAAAAGGATTAGCAAGCTGTGTGTGGGTAGGTTTGATGACAGAATCAGACCTATTAAAATTCAGAGTCCCGAATATGTAAACCAGATGAGCACAGCATACCTCGGCTGGGGCTGTCCGATGGTGAGGACACTTGTGGGGCTGTGAGGCGCAGTGCTTCATCTTAACTTGTATCTTGTTGTCTTCTTTTCTTTTCTGTGAGGAATATTTTTTCCCATGTAGATGTCTTTGTTGTTCAGAGTAATACTCCCTTGTTCCTTGTTTGGAGTACTTCCTTTCCTGTGGATACCTACAGACTGTGCTTTGCGTTGGCAGAAACTGTAGGTTCTGTAGTTTTTTCCATCTTCAGGTCCTCATTGTACGCCAGGTCCCTGAGATCCGCTTGAATCACGTAGGTACGTCACCAACTCGTCGCCAAATAAATGTAGTAAGGAGGTCCACGCAGGTAGGATAAAATTCAGGAAGTTTTATTGTAGTAGGTTACAGGTTACAGGATCAGAAGTAAAGCTCTGTGAAGCAGCCCCACCAGGAGCAGCCTGCCTGCTGCTCAGCCCATTCTCAACTGTCACATCACCTCCAGTTCTCCCAACATTCCGAGGCACATCATGACTCCAACATCCTATTGAGCACACAGCACAAACACTGGCTGAGCAGGAGGTGTAAATTACCTGACATAAACAAGAGCAGGATACTACAGATTGGTTGTCATAAATCATACTAGGGTCACCTCATCCAGTTCTCCCCAGAAACCCATCCTATACCAGTTCTAACAAAGGAAGGATTTAAGACCAATACATTCGTATACCACTAGCATTCATATTTATACAATTTGTTACAGTGTTCATTATGATATCCGCTTTCACATTCGAATTGCACGTAGTGATGGCTGTTCCCACGGTTGCTGTCGCATCTTGGCACATAAACAATAAGACACAGGTCAACATGGCCTTCACACGGATTGCATCATCTGGTACACTCTGCAGTCTGCGAGCAGGCAACCCCTCCCGGCACATGCGCACTTCATACCGACCAGGCCAACCACATGCTGGTTTGAACGAGAGGCCACTTTCATGCAGGCCCAACCCGATACTAAAATAAACAAACACAAAAGAATATTAATTCATGAAATAAAACTCATTATGTTTACCTCCCACCATACTAATGCCCTGTGTTAAATAAATCCTAGCGAAAGCTATTAATTTAAAGCAACCTTTTCATTATTTGTGCACAACATGCAAAATGTGCAATGTACAACACAGCATAAGCATGCATTAGTACAGTTTTTCAAAGCGCAAACAGTTACTGCGTACCCATGCCAACATGATTTAGTATATTATGTGAATTGCGTTTGCCCCCTGTGTAAATGTGTGTATCCGGAGTTGATTAGTTCATGCAGTCAATACATTATTATGGGGTTACTTAATTTCATGAGGATGTATTTTACAAACCTCACTCCATCATAGCCAATGTGCCCAGTCGGTATTTTGAACAGGGCCTTTCCTCTTCCACATTATACTCACTTGTTCAGGCGCAAGTATCACTAACTGCCTTTTTTTCCACCAACCTTTTCTCAAAACCAGTGCTACACCTTTACTGACCCTGTCCACTTGTACAGGCGCAAAGAATTTTGACTCAGCTTTCTTATTTCTTATTTTGAATCATGACTTAGTCACCTACCACTAGATCTATTACTGTTTGACCATGTTTTTTATCAAAATTTTGCTTCATACTCGCTTGTTGCACAGCCACCCTTGAAGATATATGTCATCTCTGTTTAGGCAGAAACTACTACAATTGTGAGTTCTTTCACTCAACCACGATGGAAACAACGGCATGTGCACATCCCTGCCCCTCAGCAATGAAAAAGGGGTCACACCTGTAGTACAATGTGGAGACGTATCATACGCCCAGAATTTTTGAATAGCAAAACAAGCCTATGTCCAACCCAGGAGTCAAAGCAGTCTGCACACCCTCCTTAATGACTCAGTTGACAGTCTCAAACAGACCATTAGAGGAAGACGAATACAGAGCTACCTTGAGTTGTTTGATATCCATGCTGGACAAAAATCTCTTCATGCGGTCAGACACAAAGTGTGTACCATTGTCCGTAACCAGAGTTTTCGGTGCATCCGCCAAAACAAAAATATGTTCCAAAATTTGACAACAGTTTCAGCGTTTGGTGACTCCATGAATTCATGATAGATCTATTTTGAAAAGTAATCCATGAGGAGTATGGCATACCTCATGTTGCCTGGTAATAAATAATATGGACTTGAAAAATCTAGACCCACTTTTTCCCAAGCACTCTCCAGAAAAGGTGTCATACCCCACCAGTGCTTGTCGTAAAGAAGACCTTCTGGACATTTGTCAATCATAAGTTTAACCTGACTGCCAAAAGTAGGCCACCAGTAGTGCTACTTGATCTTTATGGCATGTCTTGGTAGACCCTATATGACCTAAATGCACCTGAGATACAATTATGTTGTGCAATTTTGTAGTTGGAACTAAATGATCTCTTTTAAGTATAATTCCACTGACCACAGATAACTCTCCTGCAACCTGGGGAAAAGTTTTGGATCTCCCTCTAAACACCTCCCCTTTTGCCAATCATGCCCAATGTAGTCAATAATGATTCCAAATATGCCATCTTCAGCATAAGCACTAGTCTAATCTTGCTCACTCACGATGGACTGATACTCAGCCACTGCATCTAACAACGCCACACACTCCACATCATCTAGCAAAACATCATCATCCTCAACATCAAGAGCCATGCGGGATAAACAGCCTGCACAAAAATTCTTTCCACCCAGAATATGTTTGATAATGAAACTGTACTCCTGCAATTTGGAGACCAAGTATGGTTAGCCTGGCGGACATGTTAATACGAGTACAATTGGTGAAAATATGCACTGGCGGTTAGAGGTCCTTGTTCAACTCAAACTTGGTAACCCATATATTTGTCCTGAACTTTTGTACAGCACATACGCATGCTAGAGCTTCCCGCTCAATGGTGCTATACTCACATTCATACGGTCTTAGGGTCCTGGATGCAAAGGCAACAGTTTTTTCACTACCTGCAACCTTTTGACTCAACACAGCCCCTAAACCACAAGTGCTAGCATCCACAGTGATGATAGATGGTTGAATCTCACAGAATGCACTTAACACAGTAGCTGTTGCAATTAAGTTTTTGACATCATCAAAGGCTTTCTCCAGATCATCTGACCTTATGAATTTCTGCCCCTTCCTACGTAACACTCTCATAGACTCAACAGACTGTGCATAACCTCAATCAATCAATCAATCAGAACATTTGTAAAGCGCACTACTTACCCGTGAGGGTCTCAAGGCGCTGGGGGGGGGGGGGATGCTGCTACTGCTTGAATAGCCAGGTCTTGAGGAGTTTTCTGATGGTAAGCAGGTCCTGGGTCTGCCGTAGGAGGATGGGGAGGGTGTTCCAGGTCTTGGTGGCGAGGTGGGAGAACGATCTGCCTCCGGAGGTCGCTCTTCGGATGCGGGGGACTGTGGCGAGGGCGAGGTCAGCGGAGCGGAGCTGGTGGTTGGGGGTATAGAAGCTGAGTCGTCTGTTGAGGTATGCCGGTCCGGTGTTGTGGAGTGCCCTGTGTCCGTGGGTGAGGAGCTTGAAGGTGATCCTCTTGTTGACGGGGAGCCAGTGCAGGTCTCTCAGGTGGGGTGTGATGTGGCTGCGGCAAGGGATGTCGAGGATCAAGCGTGCAGAGGCGTTTTGGATGCGTTGAAGTCGTTTCAGGAGTTTGGCCGAGGCTCCTGCGTAGAGGGCGTTTCCGTAGTCCAACCTGCTGCTGACGAGGGCCTGGGTGACCATTCTTCTTGTTTCGGTGGGGATCCACCTGTAGATCTTGCGGAGCATGCAGAGGGTATTGAAGCAGGAGGACGAGACGGCGTTGACCTGCTTTGTCATGGAGAGAGTGGAGTCTAGGATGAACCCTAGGTTGCATGCGTGGTCGGTGGGTGTTGGAGCTGTTCCCAGTGTGGTCGGCCACCAGGAGTCGTCCCAGGCCGAGGGGGTGGAGCCGAGGATGAGGACTTCCGTCTTGTCCGAGTTTAGCTTCAGTCAGCTGTTCTTCATCCACTCGGCGACAGCTTTCATTCCTTCGTGGAGGTTGGTTTTGGCGGTGAGGGGGTCCTTGGTGAGGGAGAGGATCAGCTGGGTGTCATCGGCGTAGGAGATGATGTTGAGGTCATGCAGTCGGGCGACGTGGGCGAGCGGTGCCATGTAGATGTTGAACAATGTTGGGCTGAGGGATGAGCCCTGGGGTACGCCGCAGATGATCTCTGTGGCTTCGGAGCGGAAGGGGGGGAGGCAGACGCTCTGGGTTCTGCTGGAGAGGAAGGAGGTGGTTCAGTCCAGAGCCTTGTCTTGGATCCCGGCGTCGTGGAGGCGTGTGCGTAGGGTGCGGTGGCAGACGGTGTCAAAGGCGGCTGACAGGTCCAGGAGGATGAGGGCCGCGGTTTCTCCGTTGTCCAGCAGGGCCCTGATGTCATCGGTGGCGGCGATGAGGGCAAACCATGCATAGTAATCAGCATGCCCCACGAACAATCGCAATGCATCTTTGTCCACTGGTGCCTTTGCTTCCTTGATTGCCTTAATGAGCAACATTTTGGGATGTATGCCATCACACGATACAGTATGCCCAAGATATTCAAATTCATTAGCGGCAAACTTACACTTCTTCAATCAAGTGTAATTCACTTGATTTCCCCTGGGGGGAGAATGTCGGTCAGCCGGGAAGTAATCATTGCACTTCGTGTGGCAATGATGCACCTGAGCACAGTAACGAGATGACGGAAACGATGACGTTTTTAGTAGCTGGACGGCTGGACTGCTGGGCGGCTCGCTGTGAAGCGGGCTGACTGGCGGACTGGCTGACCGGTGATTTTTTACGTAGGTCAGCTGGCTTGGCTGGACTGCTGTGCAGGTCAGCCATGCCGACGGCCTGGGCTGATGATCTCCGCAGAACGGCAGGCCCGGAACGGCAGAGCTGAAAGGCCAGTCCGACCCCCTGACCAGCAGAAACCCTCCAGAGTCGGACCGGTTTACCGGTGGAGGGCGGAGCTGGACAGGTGGGAAGGCTGGAATAGTAAGCCTGCTTAGTACCCCCTGCGCTAGTAAGCTGGGTGACTTGGCCGGGTTGAAGGCTAGGCTAGCTGGTGTGGCAGGCTGGCTTGACCAGCTGACTGAGGGCTTGACGGGTAGATCCCAAAAAAAAAAAAACAGCTATCTGACTGCTTTTACAAAAAAAAAAAAAATAGCTACCTGACTGCTGTCTGGAATCCCCACTGTCCGTTCGTGCAGCTCGTGTGACAAGTCAAACAACAATAACCATGTGTGCACGAAATGCACAGGAAACATTGCACAATGCACTTTACTACACCATGGATGTGCAATTTGCTCACTGATTGGTTTGTGAATGAGAATTCAATTACTAATGCGAGCTATGAAAAAATACTCCAAATTACAAATTGCCCTTTTGCAAGCGGTCTCAAACCAACCTGCCTTATAAGTTTTAAAGATACAGGTGCTGCTTTTTTTGTAAAAAAAACAACAACATTGTTTCCCATTTGGGAGGACATTGGGAGAGCAGGTACTGGTCCTATGGGCCAGTTATCAATAGTTTGCAATTGCAATCACAAACCATTGTTGCATTCCATTCTAAATCTTAAATAAGAGGGGGGCGCATCATTCATGCCCCCTCATTTCTGCCATTCATAAGGAATCTGTAAAGCTTTTTTACAAGTTGGAAAGAATTTTCCATCTCATATTTTTGCTTAGATTCATTTTAAATTGGTGTTTTGTGGCTGAAAGCCCTTGACCTTAGCACACTCTCAGGCCCGGCTTTAGGGCGCTGCAACCGGTGCGGCCGCTCGCTGGGCACTGACTTGGAGCGAGAGGGCCACTGACCTTGGGGCGGGGCGCTAGGTTTAGCAATAACGTACGATTTAAAAGCACCTGCTGCAAAGTACCTTGTGTGTCCAGCTTTCAGGCAGCAATAAAAATGTCATGATAACTCTTGTGATTCATGTTCCTGCTGGAGAAAGAGATCGGAGTTCTGTCTAGTGGCAGTTTTGACTAGCCATAAAGTAGCACAGAGGGTTAATATGCCTGCTGCAAAGAACAGAGGGGCATATTTAAAAGCCCCTATTGCCACCAGAATGTCACTTTTTTGATGTTGTGGTGGCGATATGGGCTTCGCCTTTTTTACAAGGCTTAATCGTGGCTTAATGCTGCCTTATAAATAAGGCGCCCTTTCACGCTATACTTCGTGCAATAGAGGCAGGCAATGGGTGTTGCGGTGGGCGTTCCACCGCAACACACATTGATTTTGATGCTGCCCCATATTTACAAGAGTGGCGTAAATATGGGGCAGCGCCAAAATTAAGACAAGAGAAAACCTGGTCTTAACAGTGTGCAACGAGGAGAAATGCTTTATTTCTCCTCGTTTTGCTGTTTTTATTTGTGATGCATTGTGCAGCACAAGTAAAAACAGCAAAGCGCCATGCGTGATTGTTTATGTGCAGCAAGGCGTCCTTTCCTTCACATAAACAATCATTTTAAAAATGACAAGTTGCAACTTTGTTGTGTGCTGCACAAAGTAGCACACATAGAAGTTACAAATCGCCATTTAAGGATGTTTATGTGCAGGAAGGGACACCACAACGCAGGCACCCTTGCACTATTGTTCAAGGGTGCCTGCGTTGGCGCTAGGCAGCTAAATTTAGCGCTAGCGCAGGTGGTAAACTCAGGGCTGCACCATATTGTTGTAAATACGATGCAGCACTGCATTTCAGAAGTGGCGGATTGCGGCGTTAAGCCAAGAAGGCTAACGCCGCGCTCCGTCACGTCTTTGTAGATATGCCCCAGAGCTTTTATTTTAGGTGGATAGCTGAGTTGAGAGAGATGATATGTTAAAGACTTTTTTTAATATTTGCTCTATGCAGAGTTCTATCAAAGAAATCACATTTTCTCTAAGATGTGGACGGGTTATTGATTGGTTGGGGTACAGTCAGCCAGATTTTCACGTTTTACCATTTTATCCTGTAAGGCCAACTATTTAACCTTCAGTATTTATTTTATGTGCATTACATAACAAATGCCAGAAAGAAACCTAGACCTACAAAGACAATGGAGAGTACAGCATACATGTTAAGTACTATGGATATTTACAAGAATCCAGGGTAATTCAATACAACAACAAATCTACAGTTTACAAATAAAGTGATACTTATCTGAGAAAATGCCACATACATAAAATAAATTAAAAGAAGATAAAATAAAATAAAATGTGTATGGAAAATGGTGCAGATATCTCCTGGAAGTGAGTGAGAAATTAATGAAGCAGAGTACATTCAGCTGATTGGGTGCGTTTCACAAATGCTTTCTTATTTGGCTCATGACATTGCTCAGCATTATGATCGTAGCATAGGAACTGAGAGCAGATTCCAGTCAGCTACTCCTGCTGCGACCAGATGTGCCCTTCCAATTACTTTTTCCCGCCACGTGGTGATGGGTAGGTTTCTCTGACATTTAACAAACTGTGCGTGTTATGATTTCCAGTAACACACTGAGCCATTAATCTTAATCTGGACTTCCATTGTGATCATAACTAAAGCCATGCGAGCCTCTGAGGCATGATCTCTTTGTGCCGTGTGGCATCCTACTCTAATCATCCTAATTTGCATAATTTGTAGCGTAGCCGGCTGTTGTGCTGCTAACTACAGTTAAACAGTGGAGCAGCAGAGAGGCCTGAAGTGCATGACTCAGTAGGATTCGATGAACGGCACCTAGAAAGGAGACCTTTTTAATAAGTTAGGCACATGGAGGGGGGACACTTTTGTTGCCACTGCCTGGCACCTTGTGAGTTAAGGAATGTTTAGAAACAAATATGGCCCTAGTTTCAGGACTGTTATATAGGCTGTGTGCAGGAGAGCAAAACTAGATAACAAATTGAGTATATTTGTGTCTAGGTTTTCCAGTCCCAGTGTCCAAATTTTGGTTTTACTGAAGTTTACGCAAGAAATGTTTTGTATATACATTCTTTTATGGCTAGTAATCAGCTTGAAATATTTATAATGTCACCGCAGTCCCCATGGCGCTCCAGAAGGACTTGGGTACCATCAGCATATCTGAAATGTCAAAGCGCGGGCCCGGATTGTCATTTTCAAAGTAACTATAGAAGGTTAAACAGGAGGGGTGATAAGCCTTACTGCTGGGTAACCCAACACCTTCGATGCTTATCTTTAACAACAAATTGACCCAGGCGGGCATTCTGTTGTCTGTTATTAATAAGAGAATGAATCCATTTGAGAGTCCACCACGCAGCAAGGTCCCGTCTGTCTGGGCTGAGGGGCCACGCCCCCACCCTTTTCCAGGCAAGAAAAGTGTCTGTCAGGCTGAACAAAGGTCAGGCAGCCAAGAGCTAGACATGCACTAAATATGCATGCTCCTGGCTGCCTGAGAGGAACTTTGTTAGGCTGAGGATTTCACAGCCCTGTGGGCGTGACCTCCTCAGCCTGGCAAAAAGGCCTTGAGGCCCTCCCCCTTGTGATGAGGGAAAGCATCACCAATTGCCTCAGACCTAGGCGCTTTAGTTTTAAGCCCTGAAGTGCCCAGGGCCGAGTGTCAATCAGTGACACCTCGTCACAGTGTGGGGTGGGGTCAGCAGTTTCACTGACCCCATCCCACTCTGTGATGAGATTAGGACAGCTGCCTTGCCTTAGGTCAGCCAATGAGGGAATTCAGAGCAGGTTGTGACTGCTGCCTTCTCTCATTGGCTGACCTAAGGACAGCTATTGAGGGAAGACAGCAGTCCCAACCCTCATGGGACCTCTGTGGCTTCCCTGTTGGAGAGCTGCTTTTAAGGTAAGTTTTATGTGGTTTTTTTGTTTGGTTCATGTTTGCGTGCATGTATGAATGTATGTGTATTTGTTAGTGAGTTTTGTGACTGTGTGTATGTGCGTGTGTGGATGAATGGGTGTGAGTGAGGTGTAAGTGTACGTGTGTGGCACACACCCCCTTCCCTGCTAAAACTACCTGCTGTCACTGATCTGCGCCTATGCCTGTGAGTGCATAGGAGTTTGTTCATACACGAAGGTTCAGTTTCGAAGTGTTAGTCTTCAGCAGATTAATTGCTGATATTGTTTCCTTGGTACCAAGTTGCTATAGATTTTGCATAATCAAACATGTCCAGTATATTGTCAAAGCTTTATTACATATTACATTTTGACTTCTGAGCTTGTTTAGTTGGTGTAACCTGTCTGAACTTTTACGGTCTCTGTAAACTGAGAAAGTGTGCAGGATTTGTCTAGCTCTTCTGCATGTGGCCTGAGATTGTAACATAGAACAACAACAAAACTGTTGTGGTAACCTATTGCCAAATTGTTTGAAGTTCTGGTCATTTAATGTTGGTTGTGTTATCGTGATTGGACTGGGAGGTGTCTTTAAGATCGACTAGTTGATTTATTTGGTGCTCCTTCTGAAGAAGGGCAAGAAGGTTATAATTTATAAATCTGAGATTGTAACATGCATGTAACTTTGGGTTTTTGCAATTCTACCCCTCCCAAGAAGATTCTTAGTCTTTTCAAATCATGAAGAAGGGCAGGAAGGTTATTTAAAAAAAAAAGTGGAATGAAGAAGTGATGAAAGATGCCATATGCAATTTGAAAGCACAGCAATTGCATACACAGAACAACTGAACTACCTGAAATACTAAAATCTAAAGCCAATTTTTAGGGAAATTGTGATGAAAATACATCATTTTGCAACTAGTTTTTCCTATAATGTATATCATTTTATACTGAACTATGTTCATTATGCCATTTTTATGATCAAACTTTCGTGCACTAAAACATTCGGCAAAAATGTCAGTTTGCGAATAATGTTTCAAAACAGGCTTTTGCTTAAAGGTCTTATGCATAAATGTTGTTTGTGCAAAGATTAACTGAGAATATATTTGGAATGGGCAGGTTGAAAAAATAAAAAGGAAGTGGAGTGAAGAATTGAAGTAATGTTCTATATATAGTTAGAACAATGAGATATTGTATACATAGATTAATTCAATTACCTTAAATGCAGTTTTGCCAATTATTTAAGGAAATAGTACTGTAAATCCCTGCTATAATTTTTTGTCAAAGAGTTCCTCAGATGATAATCCCACAGCACCCCCGAGCAGTGTTAGGCTCTCTTGCCACACAATATAAGTAATGAAATATTTAATTAGTACTCTTCAGAACTTACGGGCAATATTCTCAAGGAAGTGGCGGAGAGAGGCGTTAGCCTTCTTGGCTTAACGCCTCTCTCCGCCACTTCGGAAACGCGAGGCTGCACCCTATTCTCAAGGCTATGGTGCAGCCTCGCGTTTCCCCCTGCGATGGCGCTAAGTTTCACAACTTTGCGCCGCGCAGGCACCCTTGCACCAGAGTGCAAGGGTGTCTGCAAGCAGTGAGGTTTGTTTATGTACAGGAAGGTGTCCCTTCCTGCACATAAACAAACCTAAATGCCAGTTTGTAACTTACATGTGTGCTGCTTCATGCAGCACACATGTAAGTTACAAAGCGGCATTTAAAAAGGTTTGTTCATGTACAGGAAGGGACACCTTCCTGTACATGAACAAACCATGGCATTTGCTTTTTCCATGTGTGCTGCACAAGGTAGCACACATGGAAAAGCAGAAACGAGGAGAAATAAAGCATTTCTCCTCGTTTCACCACCTTAAGACCAGATTTTTCCTGGTCTTAAGTTTGGCTCTACCTCCTATTTACGCTGCCCTTGTGAATAGGAGGCAGCGTCAAACTCAATGGGTGTTGTGGTGGAACTCACACCGCAACACCCACTGCACGCCCCTTTCACGCTAAAAACAGAGTGAAGGGGGCCCTATTCACAAGGCAGCGTTAAGCCGCATTAAGCCACTTAACGTGGCTTAACGCTGCCTTGTGAATAGGGCGAAGCCCCTATCGCCACAACAACGTCACTGAAAGTGACGTTGTGGTGGCGATGGGGGCTTGAGAATATGCCCCTACGTCTTTTAGCCAATTTACCTGAAAAATATGCTGTAAATTGTATGACTTGGTCCCATTCATTTCAAAACGTTTTCTAATGGTGAATACCCCTTAAACCCACTCGAGAAAATAAGGCTTAACATGCTCATTAAGACAACTTGAAGTGATAGGTATTTATGCCTCACCACTATTGAAGTTCACTAGCTGCCACTGTTTAAAACCTTTGGAAATTGAAGCCTGAATTTTACTGAGAGATATTCAAGTAAGAGATGTATGACATTTTCATCCTTTTGGCTTAATTGAGTAGACTTCACTATTCCACACTTGATCATTTTTTAAAATGTGTGGGCCTTGTTTATGAAGGCCTTGCGCCGCCTGTGCGTCACTTTTAAAATGGGAAAAAGTGACGTACCAGCGGCGCAAGCCCTTCATAAATAAGGCCTGTGTTTTTTGTTTAAGGAAGTCAGTGGAGGCACGTTCGTCTCCAAACCTTCTTGATGTAAACCTATGTCAATAGGGATAATTTGTGAATAATGTTTCAAAATTGCTTTGGTAACAAAATTCTCCCCAAAAATGTGGTTTGTGCAAATGTTTGCACACCAAACACCTGTATATGCTTTTTTAAGGATATCAATTTTGGAGGCCACTCGAAACAGTTTGAGAGAGAATTATGCTAATGCTAGTGCTATGTATTCTTGACGTTGGATGTTGCTGTAGACAAAACATAGGTTGCAGACACCATGCTGGAGTTAGGGTGGACGTTACAGTGGAAGTTTGATCTATCTGAAAAAAATAAGTTTGTTCTAAAACATCACCACAAATCTGTTTAGTGAAATGTTAAAGGTACACCTTCCTCACAAAAGACAATGCTAAAGATGAAAATACCACTTGTATGTGATTAATTTGCAATGTTCGAGCACAGAATTCCCTTCTCTGCGAATTTCTTGTGCATGAAATACCTTTGTGGTAAACAAATCAGCATGATCTGTGGTAAGCGGAGACAAACTCCATAGAAAATCTACCTTTTCCACTATCCGCTTACACTTATCATATTTGGAGTAAAAAGCGATAATAATAACAGTATATGCAGTGACTTGTTTGTGATTATATTTATCAATGATGAGCTTCGGCACTTATTTCTGGGCATTAGGACCCAACTCACACAGCTTATATATTAGTGCAGCAACATACACCCCACCACTTGCTGGTGCTGTCTGTGATGTGTGCATTCTGCAGCATGGTCTGTCTACCTTCCACGTGTCCACCTGACATCAGCGGATGGGTTGCAGAGACGCTCGAGACCAGAGATGTTGACACTACTAAACAACTTTGCTGAGCAAACTTGCAGCCCATGCCTGGCGGGTGCCCGAGACACTCAGGGTCTGGCTCGATGCCAACAAAATGCATCACTGACTCATTTAAACTGAACACTTGTTGGTAAATAGACTGAACAGGGCAGGAGTGTTGTGACTCAATACAACTTCACAGCATCTTCTGCGGTTGAACCTGTTCCTGCCTCATGAGCAAGTCAATCGTCATCTCCTATGCTTTGCCTGGTCTTAGGCTCTGTTACACTTACATGGCTTCTGTACTTTGCTGCCACCAAAGCTAGTCATGTATTTGCTTGCTGCACATACCTTTCAAAAACAACATCCAAACGTTTTGCTGTGCTATTTTAATGCTGCATTGCACAGTCAGGGGTCGATTACGATCCCGTTCGGAAGGGCTCCAAATCGGATTCGGGTTTGCTGAATCCAATTCGGAACCCTTGTTTCCGACCGAATCGTACCCAGTTCCGAACGACCGATTACGATGCCCGTAAACCATTAGGGCTCTCCGAATTGGTTCCCGAAAGGCATTAGGACAGGTCAAGCCTTTCGGAGCCGAATCGTACAGGTCTATGGACACAGTTTCTGAGCAAGCGCTTACGATGACAGATTCAGACAGCCATTCCGATTCGGTTTGTCCAAAACGGCTGTCGGAATCTGTCTTTGGGTGCCTGCAGCAGGCCCCCCTTCACCCAGGGCCCTCTGAATCGGGCCTGTGGGGGTACCTATAGGCCTCCTATTCCCAACCATGTACAGTGTGGCAGGCACCAAGGGGTTCCCGCCACAGGGTGCACGATTTTCCCCAGCCACCCCTTTCTTTAATGAGAGTCTGTGTTCTCATTCGTAACACAAGCTCCCATTGAAGTCAATGGGAGTCCAACCGAATCGTACCCGGAAGCATCCAGATGCATCCAAATCGCTTGGTTGGACTCCCCCGATCCGAGTCATTCAGAAAGCATTCCGGAACCGAATTGGTCGGAATGCTTTCCGGACTAGATCATAACCGGACCCTCAGAATGATAGTGTGAGCAGTCATTGCCTCTAGTTAAACAAGTAGCATACATACTGAGAGAGCCAAAAGGGAGGGGCAGATTCCAGGCAGTACTCTGTCTTTCAAATTTAAGAAGTGCAGATACTCAGTACCTGACAGTACCAGGCCATTTAAAGCACTGCCAATCACACTCTTATAATAGGTTTGGCATCAGGGCTTTGATGCATTGTGTACTATAAGGAAATGCTTCTTTTTGCATGATCACCACCAAAGTTGTGGATGGATTCTGCTATTTTTCGACTCTAAGAGTGCACAGTGGTCTGCTAACCAGACCTCAGTGCCAGTGTTCTAACCCATTACAAAATATATGTTGTACTGGCTACCCCCAATTAGCATAAGCTGACTTACCTATACGTCCCCAGTATGTGGTACCGAGGGTACTCAGGGCATGTAAGTTAGTGTCCACCTAGGGCTGCAGCACTGATTGTGCCACCCTCAATGTGATAGAGTACAGAATGTCTCCCAATCTGCCACTGCAGCCTGGAGGAGCAGTTTTAAAACTGCAAGTTCAACTTTGCTATTTAAACCAATGGTAAAGCCCCCACTTCCCTTAACAATATATGTAAGTCTCCCCAAAGGAAGGCCTACCGAGCCCTAAGGCAGGGAGCTGTATATTAATAAGTAGACATATATATTAATGTGTTCTAACAGCTAAAACCTGAAAACATGTTTTGCTGTGAAAAGGTGAGTAGCCCCATCTGCTAATACAGAGTTACAGGCTGCCATCCCAGTCCTGCTTATTCCTGAATAGGACTACTAAAATGGGTACTTCGAGATATCAAATTAATCATGGCATTAAACCCAACTTAATGCCCAAATTGTTTTTAATGTCACTTTTAAGGAAAGGCAACTTTTAGAAAGTTACCACTCTGTTGCCCAGTTTATCCAGTGGCCTTTCACAGTTGCTGGGCACCTCACAGCATTCTGCCTTCCAGGGAAGTAGTGTGAACGACATCGAGGCTCAGGAACAATAGAGGCCTGCCACACCGGGAGATGTTAGCTCCCCCTTGTAGGAAGCCAAACGGGGTGCTGGCCCAAAAGGCAAGCTTCAAAGGGAAAGTCACCTCTGGTGGAGAAATGGCGATCACACCCGTGTAGGGCTGCCCCTTTGTTCCTGTAGATGGGCTTGTGGTGGGAAGAGAGAGGGGAAACCAGTTACCAAACCCGTTTTTCAGTGGGAGTGTAGCACGCAGGTAGCAATACCTCTAGGGTGGGCTACCAAGCTAGTAGAATCCAAGTATAGGTTCAGATATCTTTGGAGTGGGCATAATAGTGCACCCTTGGATAGCTAGATGCTACACATTGCTGGAAGTCATCACAGGGTGAGAGAGATCCTATTATCCCAATAACTAGTTACTGCATCATTTCCCAGGGCACTTTCTGGGCATAAATATGGCACTGTTGGCACCCTGAACCTCAGATCACATCTGAACTGGAGGACCAAAGTAGGACTACCTTGCTGACCCCTGGACCTGGCAAGAGAGGCTGCACCAACTGCTGGACTGCACCTTCTTCTCCTAGGGCTAGCAAAGAGAGGACTGTGTCTGTGGTGCCTGTCTCAAGGAAAAGTTGCTCCTGAGCCCCAGACCGAAGTCGTGCCTCCAAAGGTCAGTCAGCTGATTTCCTGTTCCAGCACCAGAGATGTAAAAACTGAAGTCACCCATCCTGGCCAGTCAGTAGCCACTCGCAAGGAATCGCTACTGACCGCCAACGTGCAGCCAAGAAGACCTCCATGCCAAACTCAAAAGTTGCACCCGTATCAGTCAGACTCAGAAGATTCATCAGAGTGTGGATTGGTCACCAAAGATGGACACTAGCCCTCAACAAAGGATATCGCTGGACCCACTGTGACCGGTGATCATTATCCCAACCTCAGCTGGACTTCTTCTGGCTTAACGAGGACTTCGAGGGACTCTGACTCCTGCCTGTGGCCAAAGTCACCCCATCTTACCCGTGGACCTACGAATAACCCCAGGAAGAACCCCATCGACCACACAGCACCCAGAGCATCTTTCAGCATGCTCAGCATCCTGCATCTTCAGCATCAGGACCACTTTATCGAAGTCTATGGCAGTCTTCATATAAATTGTGGAAATGGACTTGAGACTGCTCTGGTGACCAGGTAACTTTCCAAATACTTGTTAATGGCCTGCTAACCTTCTTTCTGTCAGAACTCGGTCCAGAGTAACAAAACCCAACTCTTGCAAACTCTTCAAAAGTTTGCAAACTTTACAGTTACCAATGCTTGTTTGCGCTGCGGACTAAAAACTTAAATTTACATTTAACTCTAAAATCTATATCTCCGGATTTTGATCATCTTGGTGTCTAAAAATTCATAAAATATAATATATTTCTATAAATTGGTGTCAAATTTCTTTCAGGTTGTAAGACTTTCTCATTTCTTTGTTTGGTGCTTCTAAATGTTTTACACTAGTTCCTTTGTTTAAGCCTTGCTGCTTGAAGCTACATCTACCTAGGGTTGAGCTAGAGGTTTTACACATAAACCTTACAGAACCCAAGGCAGTATCATGAGTATATTACACTGTAAGGTCACACGACCACACAATATAATACATCACAACCCTCACATGCACTTTATGAAGAATGGGGCATGGTGGGGTGCTAGACATGAGGTGAGGGGAAGGAAGAATAGAATGGACGTGATACTGAAAAGAAGAAGAGAGGAGAAGTGAAGGATGGGGTGCAGTCTGTGACAGATGGTGAGAATGGGGTAGAGTGGAGGACAGGGGAAGTGTATGATGGGTGTGTCTAGCAGTGGAGAAAGAGAGAGAGAGGAGGAGAGTTAAATTGCAGGTGAGACTGGGTAGAGAGCAAAGATGTGGAATTGGAGGCATTCTTTGCAAATGGTGAGATAGAGAGTATGGAAACAAAGGATAGGTGGGAGGTAATCTGAGCAGATAATGCTTCCTAACTTAATAACATATCACTGACTTTTTATGCAAAGAAATTGGTGGGTAGAGAAGAGGTGGATGAAAATGCAGGGACAGGGATAGTTTGATGATGGTACAACGTCATCCTTCCGTTGTTTACAACGAAGAAGGAGTAAATATTGAACTCACTTGGCTGCACCAAAAGCTTCTGTGATCAAAAAGGTCTTCTCTGTCTCCTAATAGCATTCCTTTGCCATTATCCAAATGATCCTTCAACTAATGACATTTCCCAGGGTAGTGAAGAATTCTTGTACAATTAACAACTCATCAATGACTTTCAATGCAAAGAAATTGCTGGGGTAGAGAGCAGGAGAGGAAGAGTGCACAGATGGAGGTAGTTTGTTGATGGTAAGATAGAGAAGAAAAGAAGGGAGGAGAAACAAGAAGAAGGGTAAGAGACATGATATAGGGCTATGTGTGTCAACGGTGAGGTAGAGAGGGAGAAGAAAGGAAGTGTTGAGATAGGCAGCAGATTGTAGTGAGGTTAATATTAGGGAGCAGGGAAAAAGGGGAAGTGTGATATGGGTGACAGCTGAGGAAATGTAAGTCTAGGGGTGGAAAGCAGCAGAGTGAAATTGCGCATATGAGATTCAGTGTTGGGCAGTTAATGAGACTGAGGCAGAGAGAAGGAGATGAGGCATCTAGAATTAGATGTAGTTCAAGAAGGGTTTGAGGCTTTGGGAGAGAGGATGCGAAGGCAAGTATGGTATGGGAGGCAGACTTGAGATAAGAGTATAGGTGAAGTGTTGAAATAGAGGAATTCTAGGAAAATTGTAAAATTGCACCAGATGGCTGGAGTGGAAGGGAAATGTGGAATAGGAGGCTGTTAAGATTAGGGAATGGGAAGGAAAGTGTGCAGATATATCAGATTTGGGCCTAATTTACTAAACTTTCACGCAATGCAGCACAGCAAGGAAACTTGCTGCACTGCGTTGTGTGAAAGGGAGAGAGTAGAAATGTGCCATATTTTCTAAGATGTTAGTATTAGGTATACAAGGGAAACCCAGAAAACACTAGAGACCTGGGGTATACATTTTATTCTGGAGGACAGTGTTCCCTAATAAACAATCAATGCATATGCGAGAAATTGGGTTGTTGGCTGAGGGGGTTGAAGCCCTACTCAAGCAACAGTCACAAACTTTGTCAGGTGAACCTCAAAAGTCACTAAATTAACCTGTGCTTAACCCTTTGGTAGCATGACACAAAATCAGTCAGGCTCAATTTAGAGGCAATGTGTAAAGTATTGATGCAGCACATAAACAGCAATAAAGTGGAAACACAACACAAGAAAAGTCCCACACCAGTTTAGAAAAAAGAGTAACTTTTAATAAACTATTTAACACCAAAATCACAAAGAAACAATCTGTAGAACGGATTTGAGAATTTTTAAGTTTGGCATGAAAAATAGCACAGAAAAGATGAAAGTGGCAACTGTGGACATCTGGATGCACGAGACCAAGGCAAAGTCAAAAGTTATGGCTGACTATGATGGGACGTGAGTCAGATGCACAAAGTGGATTGAGCACAGTCTCCGTTTACCTCTGAGCTAAGAAGAAATGTTTAAGAAAAATGTATCAGAAGGTAAAGTTCAGCAGACAAGGCAACGGAGGAGGAGACATCATCGTTGGGGAGCCACTGGATGAAGTCGCATTGAAGATTTCTTCATTCAGACTAAGGGCCCGATTATGACTTTGCCACTGCCTGTTCCCACACCACCAAAGTCAACCGCCGCCCGCCCGCTTACGAATGTTCTTGTGGTCTGGCAGGTGGGAAGCAAGGTGGTTCCATGGCGGAGCCTATAAGAAAGGCGCCTGAATGGGAGCATCAAATCCCGTTTCCTCATGGCATGGACTGTGCGGTCCATCCCATGCAGGGAAGGGGGTAAATGCACACATGCAGGGGGGCACATAAGTGCCCCCCTGCATGCATACCCAATCACAGGGGCATTTTCTTGTCCAACACCAGCATTTTCATGGCGGGGTGACTGCCATGAAAAGGCTGGTGTGGGGAAACTTGCAATATTCTTGGTGGTGCTGCAGCGGCAATGCCAAGCATATTGCTTCACTAGACAACTGTGCCGCCGCCAGGGATCACGGATCCCTGGTGGTTGCGGCGGTTCTCTGGAGGTCCGACTGCCGTATTCGTAATACAGAGTTCCGACATTTGGTGCAGTGTTCCCCAACCACCACAGCACCTCCACCGCGAGTTTGGCAGTACCATGGATGGCCAAACTCCCAATCAGCCCCTTAGTCTCTTTTTAGGAAGTCAAAAATCTTCAGCGGGACAAACCTGCGGGCTGTCACCGATGCTCCATGAGGTCCAATCCCCCTTCTGTGCGGAGCTGCATAACAGTATTTGCTGCTGCGGAGAAGAACGTATCTGGAGCTGCTGTGAAGTCAGGCTGACTGGCGATGCACCTTGGGCAGACCAGGTAGGTAGGTCCCATCGCCTTTTGTTTCTCAGAGCACTTTTTGGGCACAAAGGGTCTCCTAAGTTTTGGATTTGGGTTATCTGGGCACCTTTAGCACCATTTCCAAGGGTCCAGGACTGGTGGGCATTACATGGGAGCGCCAGGACTGACTCAGTCTGGGACCAGGTGCAGGTCAAAATAGTGGGAGCCTTTTCTGTCCCTGAGGTTCTGATCAGGAGGCCAGCCAACTAACCTTCGGAATCACTCTGGAAGTCCTCGGTTCAAGAAGAAGAGCACAGCTCACCTCTGGGGGCTTAGAGTAGTCTTAATGCAACAGAGTAGTTCTTCTTGGCGTATCTAAACAGTCCTCTAAAGTACACAGCAGGCAGTCTTCTGACGGTCCATCCGCAGGTCCAGGAGGGAATGACAATTGGGTCTGACAGTCCTATTTTTATTCCTGGTGCCCCTTTGAAGTGGAGAAACTTCTAGAGGCCTCCCATCCCACAGAGGTCTCTGGAATTTCCTGCCTTGGCACTCTAGTCCCAATCTGTCTGCAGGCACAATAGGCTGGTGTTAAGTTCTTTATGCAAGAGAAAGGCACAGTCTTTTGAAGTGCAAGTACTGCTGTGCAGAGCTATGTCCCCATCCTGCCTGAGAAGGCCTAGCCAGACTCACCTATTCACTGTATTGTGTGACTAGCTGAGAGGAATAAAGCAAACACAAGGAGATGATGGACGGAGCGCTGAAACTTTTCAGACACTCACCCCCAGTCACAGATCTGGGTTGAATCCATCATCGTTCTTTAGCTCACTTCGCCACCCCAGTTCAGACACAGCTATAAGCAAATCAGTCTTGACCCTGTGCCTCATGGGAACAGTCCAGCCTGAACTCCCAAGCCATGTCTTCCCTGGACCGGAAACAAGCATCCTGGGACCGGTTTCGGGCTAACAGCCCTCATCAGCCAGGCTAGCTTGAATCCAGTGGCAAAGTGAGCAAGGTACCCACGTCTGGGCATACCCTGCCAACTTAGGGCAAACAAAGCAAACACAAGGAGATGATGGACGGAGCGGTGAAACTTTTCAGACACTCACCCCCAGTCACAGATCTGGGTTGAATCCATCATCGTTCTTTAGCTCACTTCGCCACCCCAGTTCAGACAAAGCTATATGCAAATCAGTCTTGACCCTGTGCCTCATGGGAACAGTCCAGCCCGAACTGCCAAGCCATGTCTTCCCTGGACCGGAAACAAGCATCCTGGGACCGGTTTTGGGCTAACAGCCCTCATCAGCCAGGCAAGCTTGAATCCAGTGGCAAAGTGACCAAGGGACCCACGTCTGGGCATACCCTGCTAACTTAGGGCGAACAAAGCAAACACAATGAGATGATGGACAGAGCGCTGAAACTTTTCAGACACTCACCCCCAATCACAGATCTGGGTTGAATCCATCATCGTTCTTTAGCTCACTTCGCCACCCCAGTTCAGACACAGCTATAGGTAAATCAGTCTTGACCCTGTGCCTCATGGGAACAGTCCAGCCCGAACTGCCAAGCCATGTCTTCCCTGGACCGGAAACAAGCATCCTGGGACCGGTTTCGGGCTGACAGCCCTCATCAGCCAGGCTAGCTTGAATCCAGTGGCAAAGTGATCAAGGGACCCACATCTGGCCCGAAACCGGTCGCAGGATGCTTGATTCCGGTCCAGGGAAGACATGGTTTGGCAGTTCGGTCTGGACTGTTCCCATGAGGCACAGGGTCAAGACTGATTTGCATATAGCTGTGTCTGAACTGGGGTGGCAAAGTGAGCTAAAGAATGATGATGGATTCAACCCAGATCTGTGACTGAGGGTGAGTGTTTGAAAAGTTTCAGCACTCCGTCCATCATCTCCTTGTGTTTGCTTTGTTCGCCCTAAGTTGGCAGGGTATGCCCAGACGTGGGTCCCTTGCTCACTTTGCCACTGGATTCAAGCTAGCCTGGCTGATGAGAGCTGTTAGCCGAAACCGGTTCCAGGATGCTTGATTCGGTCCAGGAAGACATGGCTTGGCAGTTCGGTCTGGACTGTTCCCATGAGGCACAGGGTCAAGACTGATTTGCATATAGCTGTGTCTGAACTGGGGTGGAAAAGTGAGCTAAAGAATGATGATGGATTCAACCCAGATCTGTGACTGGGGGTGAGTGTTTGGAAAGTTTCAGCACTACTTCCATCATCTCCTTGTGTTTGCTTTGTTCGCCCTAAGTTGGCAGGGTATGCCCAGACGTGGGTCCCTTGCTCACTTTGCCACTGGATTCAAGTTAGCCTGGCTGATGAGGGCTGTTAGCCTGAAACCGGTAACAGGATGCTTGATTCCGGTCCAGAGAAGACATGGCTTGGCAGTTCGATCTGGACTGTTCCCATGAGGCACAGGGTCAAGACTGATTTGCATATAGCTGTGTCTGAACTGGGGTGGCAAAGTGAGCTAAAGAATGATGATGGATTCAACCCAGATCTGTGACTGGGGGTTAGTGTTTGAAAAGTTTCAACACTCCGTCCATCATCTCCTTGTGTTTGCTTTGTTCGCCCTAAGTTGGCAGGGTATGCCCAGACCTGGTTCCTTGCTCACTTTGCCACTGGATTCAAGCTAGTCTGGCTGATGAGGGCTGTTAGTCCAAAACTGGTCCCAGGATGCTTGATTCCAGTCCAGGGAAGACATGGCTTGGCAGTTCGGTCTGGACTGTTCCCATGTGGCACAGGGTTAAGACTGGTTTGCATATAGCTGTGTCTGAACTGGGGTGGCAAAGTGAGCTAAAGAATGATGATGGATCCAACCCAGATCTGTGACTGGGGGTGAGTGTTTGAAAAGTTTCAGCACTCCATCCATCATCTCCTTGTGTTTGCTTTGTTCGTTCTAAGGGGTCTATTAGGATGGCGGGCGGAGGCACCACCGCGGTGCTGGCGGGGGTGGAAAGTGCAATTTTCCGCCCGCAAACAGCGGTCCTCACAGCCGCCATATTAGCATGGGCAAACATAGGCCATTTCCCGTCCACCGCGGTGCGACGTGAACCGCCATCTAAAAGCGCCCGCCACCGCGGCGGTGGGAGCCAATGGAGACTCACCGCCGTGCGGAATGACGTCCCGTCCGCCGTACAAATCAGGATGCCCCAAACAGCCAGCCGCACCGCAGCGGAGAAACCGGCTAACCAGAGACGGCGGAAACATCACAGCGGAGCGAGCGCAACCAGATTCACGGTCCCTACCACCCTGTCATGACCACAATGGACCCAGCCTTACATGTATTCCCTGCGCTGTACGTGATCCACCACCAGCAAGTCATGAACCATCGCGGACGCCGCCGCAGGTACGCAATGACACAACTCTGCCCACAAACAGAACGCACAACTCCCGAGATGACACAGGGTTCCTGTCCACACCAGACACCCTGGTGGGGACAGGAACACAACCACAAGTGCACCCACACATGTCCTACCTGCCAGTAAATCACCCCTCCGCATCCAGGCCACCCATCCACCACAATCTTGCTGTAATGTCCCGGTCACGTCGCCGCAGCGGTGAATACGCGGGAAAACATGCGCACAATGCAGGAAGGCAGGGCCTGCGCCAGGCATGGGCTGTGTACAAAGATCACAGGGCCACACCTCCACCCTCCACACACTAGGCCCCCCCCTCAAAGGACATGCCATGTGCCTCTCCTGTGCCACCCGATGTTCAACAACCACCCAGGTGACCCCACAGCCTGCACCACACACTCCAAACAACTAGGGAGGCAGCCTCAGCAGGTAGGGCTGCAGAGGAACACACAGCACAGAAACACATGGCCAGGGCAACCCTCACACCACACAGACACTACACTCATGGCAGCAAAACTGAGTCCAAGCACAAAATGAACACTGATACAGAATAGGAACAAACACTGAACTGGACACACAGCCTGTCAAGTTACACAGACATACCCCACACTGACACACAGCCACATACACAGACCACATGTCAGCATCAATGTAGGACCACAAATAGGAAAGCAAAAGTGAGGTGCACACCAATGGCAGGCCAAGGAGACAACCACTAAGCATGTGTACATCACATGCAAGATAAGGAACATTTGACGACACCCTTACCCCATCAAACCACACATGGCTGCCACAGTGAGTGAAATTAAACCACAGCCACCCCATCTGCAACAACTCAGGGAGACAGCAAGGCAAAACATGTATAGGTGCAGGAATGAAAGGAAGTCTCAGAAGTCAAACAGTCAACAGCCACACATCTGCATCCAACTACTTGATAGGTGTTGGTCAGCAGCACCACTCACAGGGCCCATTGACAAACTCCACAACTGTCAAGCACAAGTAGGATCCTCCACACAAACCACACACACATCACACAACACCAGTGTCAAACACACAAAAGGGGGCCAATAATGTCCAGTCAATACATTGACAAACAATCACACTCCCGGGGGGGGCAGACACAAACATCATTCACACACTCAGGGATGCCTGAACCAATGCTGACACCAAAACAACAGCCATACACCAACATCAATAACAACAGACACAGGAGTACAACAAGACCAGACCTGACCTGTGCAGCAAAACTGTAGAAAGGCAATGGGAGCACAGACAGAACAGGAGAACTCAACATCATCACCCAGCAACACTGCACAGACAACATACCCCAACAGAGACAAGAAGTGCATCATCTCAAAACAATCATGGACACAAACTGGGACCAAGGGGCCTACAATGAAACACAGACAGACATACCACACCACCCATCAAGTCAACATGGTGTCATAGTGTACCACCTGCATGCACATGCACAATCTTGACAAATGACAGCTCCCACATGAGAGGAGAAAACCCCCAGCATGCACCCAAAACAAGCCCAGGGAGAAGAATAGCCCTAAGTGCATGTGACAGACACACAAGTAATGCACACCACACTGGAAACACACATCTGAATGAATCACAACACACTAACAAAAAACACACACTGACATGTCAAAAGAACATCACACACAGAGCACCTGTCAGCTGCAAGAGACAACACAGCCCAAACACTGCACACATCCACATCCAACACACAACAGATGCACATGCCAATATATCACATTACTAACACAGCAGGACATCAGGGGGTGCACACCAGGCAAGGACAAGGCAACATACACACAGAGCACTGCATGCACGACAAGCAGTGTGTGCACAAGAAACATACCAGTACCACACAGATATGAGTGACACAACATGAACACACCCACCACCAATCAGCACAGCACTGACACAACATCACACTCAGAAAGTGAAGCAGTACCACAGCAAACACACATACAGCCAATACAACACCCACACATGCAGAAATGTGGGACTCCCAGGTGACAACACCATGACTAGAGGACTGTGCAGCACAAACAGCAGAACTGCAAATGAGCAAACAGGTCTGCAAAACAAAACAAGAAAATCACATATAACCAATTGGTCAACTGTCCTCAGTGGCACATTGGTCCTGTGCACAGAATCCGCACCACAAAGCATAGTGAAGCCAATGAACTGATGGGGAGGCACACACACAGGCAAACCAAGGGGACAGCTGACATGAGAGTGAAGTGGTGTGTACGCCAGTAGTGGACAGGTGAGGAGTGCCCCATACAAATATAGATGCAGGGCACACAAACAATGTGTAGGCATCAGAAGCACAGATAGGCAATGGTCTTACTCCACACCCCACATGCCATAATGGCTCCAAATCAGACCTAAGTGACAGCAATGCATGAGAAAACACGCCCACAATGTCAGTGTGGCTGAGCAGGGCTGCACAGCGAGCACAAACAGTTACAAGACACATGGCTGACCAACAAAACACAACACTGACTTGCCAGACACACACTCTGCATACTCACAATTTTTGACCAACATCAAGTAGTTGTCCCCCACAAGTGCAAAGACACACCAACACACTGCATAGTGCACAACCTACAACTCACACATGTGCACACAGTCACAAGCACAGGGCTGACCAATACAAACAACAGGCACCCAACTCCAGGGTGACACATGTGTGCAGTTGACAATGCAGGGGCACACACACACCAACACCACTGACAAAGTCACCCCTTCACACTGCACACTTCATGAACACCCAAGTGCATACATTGAAATCAACACATGTGACTAGGACGCCTGGACATCACTCGATGAGCATACACCAACACTGCTCTGCACACATCAAGAAAGCACACAAAGACATGATTACCCTGGCCTGCCAGCCTGCAATACTGTTTATAGAATCCCGCTTTGTGCTGGCACTGCATTCACACATGACGTGTCCAATATAGCTAAGATGACCAAAGAGTGACCATCACAACAGTAGTCCATCACAAACCAACATCATTGCACCCCCAGGCCTCAGAGTCAAGAAGAACTGAAGTGCATGTCACCTCTGTCAAACTCAGAATGAAGTGACCCAAACCATTGGCAATGTTGAAGTGGCATATAGAGCATGTGTCACAGTAAACCATACCCACACAGAATAACGCTTTATTCATGAAGGACACTGACAATGCAGACAACAGGAGTAACTGGTTTTATTCACACATCACAGTGATAGGCACCAGAAGTGGACAGGAGCAAGGCCAGTGGCCACGACAAAGTTCAGACTGTGTCCATGAGATCCTGCACAGGGAAGGGGTAAACAGCAAGGCCAGTGGCCAGTCCAAGGTGCAGACTGTGTCCATGAGATCCTGCACAGGGAAGGGGTAAACAGCAAGGCCAGTGGCCAGTCCAAGGTGCAGACTGTGTCCATGAGATCCTGCACAGGGAAGGGGTAAACAGCAAGGCCAGTGGCCAGTCCAAGGTGCAGACTGTGTCCATGAGATCCTGCACAGGGAAGGGGTAAACAGCAAGGCCAGTGGCCAGGAGAAAGTGCAGGTGAGGCACATGAGAATCTGCACAGGCAAGGCCCAAACGTCAGTGAACAACAAGGCCAGTGGCACGGAGAAAGTGCAGGTGAGGTACATGAGAAGCTGCACAGGCAAGGCTCAAACATCAGTGAACAACAAGGCCAGTGGCCAGGAGAAAGTGCAGGTGAGGTACATGAGAAGCTGCACAGGCAAGCCTCAAACATCAGTGAACAACAAGGCCAGTGGCCAGGAGAAAGTGCAGGTGAGGTACATGAGAAGCTGCACAGGCAAGACTCAAACATCAGTGAACAACAAGGCCAGTAGCCAAGAGAAAGTGCAGGTGAGGTACATGAGAAGCTGCACAGGCAAGGCTCAAACACCAGTGAACAACAAGGCCAGTGGCCAGGAGAAAGTGCAGGTGAGGTACATGAGAAGCTGCACAGGGAATAATGAACACAGCCAGGAGCAACAAGGTTAGTGGCCAGTACAAAGTGCAGAGTAAGTACATGAGATCCAGCACTGGGAATGGGTGGTACTGTACCCTGCCATGGTCAGCAACACACTCAGGGCGTCAACAATGGGAAGTCCATGGCACCACAGTGGGAGGGACATGTGTGTGAGGGGGACTAACACTCAGACTTGGCTGACAGTCTGACTGGGAGGTGGCTGTGTGTCGGGGACAGTTGGGGGACTGGACCGGGGAGAGAGAGGCCCAGCTGGGGTTGAGCCATCAGTGGTTTGGGAAGCCTGAGGGCTGCTAGGACCAGGTGGGGTGGTGGCACATGGAGGTGGACTCATGCTGCCCTGAGACACAGTGTGTGTGGGAGATACTGGAGGGGTGCCCTTCCACTTCTTTGGGATTCGAAATGGCTCCCCTGTCTTGGGATTCATGCCAAGTGGCGTGTACACAACAGGCACACTCACCACAAAAGCAGGATCATGTGCAGACGGTGGCCCTCCCTCTGGGGATGTGCTGGATTCAGCGGTGCGCTTGGCCCGGGATTGCCTCTGCCCCTGCATCCCCTGTTCACCAGGTGTACCCCCTACAGTGGGCTCCTTTCCCTGCTTCACAGGGCTCTGGATGAGAGTTGATGTTGTGGGTGAACCTGCCTTGGAGCTCTTTTTACGTGTACTCTTAACAGGCACCTGTTTCTCACTGGGCACGGAAACTGTCTGCTTGTCTTTGCGAGACACTTTTGGGACAGGTGAGTCCTTGGCTGGGGATGCCTTTGAGGCATGTGATCCTGAGGCATGCTTCTTGGCTTCCTTGCCCTGGGTGTCGCCTGAAGGGCTTTTGCTTCTGCGGTCTGGGGTGGCTTTAGCTTTCTGTGGGGATGGTGTCTGTGCCCAGGACTGCTTGGGCTGCTGCTGTCATGTGCTGCATTTGCTGTATCTCTCCCTTGATGTGTGGGGTCTGTGGTCACTATCATCAGACGTGGCCACTGGCAGGGTGGTGGACCTAGGGACTGGAGGTGGACCATGAGATTGGTCCAGCTGAATGGCTGCCATCACCGCAGAGGACAGAGACTGTACAGTACGGTGTAGCCCACCCACGTCTGAATGAACGCCCTCCACGTAAGCAACCAGCTGTGCCAATTTTTGGTCGTGGTCAATGAAGGCATTGAGGAGAGCTGTCTGCCCCACACACAGCTGGCGCAAAAGCTCCACAGACTCAGCACCAATGGCAGCAGGGGGGACAGGGGCAGGGGGAGCGGTGCCTGGGGTGCAGGACACCCTTCCCTTTTTGGTGGTGCGGACACGGACAGCAACAGTGGGAGTAGCTGGGAGGGTGGGCACTGGACGCTGTGTGGTCGACGAGGAGGCAGAGTCCCCGTTCCCTGTGCCCGACAACATAGATGCGTCTCCACCGTCGTCAGATGACGTTGAGGTCTGCGTCTCTGGCAGTGACTCCTCTAGAAGACTCCTGTCCCCCTCTGATGCGCTCGTGACATCCGTGTCACTATGCTCGCGTGCAGCAGTTGTGCTGGATCCCTCACCACCGGTGTCCGCCCCCTGTACTTCCGTGCCCACGGGAGATGCTGCATGATAGAGAGAGAGATGTAGGATCAGTACATTGGCATCAACATTAAAAATATATGCAAGCAAAGCATCACAAAAGATGATGAATTCTCCATGTTGCACAACACCATGGGCAGTAATATTGTGCAACCTCAATCCAATAATCGAATCTTTCGTGGCATCATGCAAACTTGGCATAAGTCACCCATGTGATGAACACACATACAAATAGCCTGTTGGTGGCTCCGTGTAACCAGACACACAGATCCCTCTGTGCACACCTAGGGCCCTGAGGGGGGAAAAGATGTTCCTCCCAACATGTTGCCACTGTCACATCTTGAGCCAGCAGAAGTGGCCAACACAGGGACAGCCTCCAAAATATCAGTCCACAATGGCCATGAGCACATGCCATCCACCATGTCGTACCTTGGGGCACAACTACAGTTGCACATTGGTGCCAGATGTGTAGTCCTCACAAATCTGACGTCAGGAAATGCACACATTGATGATGGCACACTCAGATGAAGCACTCTGCCGGTCAATGCCATGGGATGTCCCTGACTACTCCAATGAAGATGGTACCAGAAGGCCACAACTACAAATGCGAGTCCAAGGGCCATTACACCAATGACATGGGAAAGTACATGTAGGGAGAATGCATGACAGCTGCACCCAACACCGAGGCCACTTACAAGCCATTGCATCACACTAGCAACATCAAAGCCCTGCACTGGCCCATGCTTGGAACACATGCAGCCACTCACCACCCAAAGTCACACTCCCAGAATACTCACCCCCAGCTTGCTGCTGATGCTCCTTCAGACGTGCATCCAGTCGTGGCTGCGTCACAGCTAAGATGCGTGCCAAGAGTGGTGTCATGCTGCGCCGTGCCAACCTTCCGGCCCGAGGGATCAGCCCCAGTGTCATCTCGGCCACGTTGTTGCTCAGCCGACAGATGTCATCCCACCTCTTGTGACAGTGGGTGCGCCGGCGGTTGCAGACACCCAGAGCCCGCACCTTGCATGCAATGGCCCTCCACACGGCCTTACGCTGGTGTACTTTGAGCTGCAGGCATGGGAGACAAGAGGGGGAAAACATCAGTGACACAGTGTTATGTACCAATATCTCTCAGTACAGGAGCATGATACTAACTCATCCCAAATCCACAGATATGTCTAACAGAGACAAGAATGCATCTCACATGGAACATCAGCATGGGAGAACCACACGTAAATGCATGCAGGTGTGAGGGTGGACACAGTACCTGCCCATCTCATACACATGCAGGATGCCAGCACATTAAGCCATGTGTAGTCTGTCCACATCTACTATCCATTTGCATGCAGAGCAAGACATACCTCACATATCAACATATGTATGTGTGTAGACTCACTGGGTCCAACACTGCACAGCCCTCAATGCACTTGCCCTTTAACTGGCTCACTGTGTCATGGAGGTCACATTGAGGCACATGATCTCACAAACGCAACCCCTCATCACACGGCCTGTCGTGCTTGAACTACATGGCTGAAATGGATCATTGATGGAGAGTCAAGATTAAAAACACAAATTTGACACTCTGTATATTCAGTGATGTGTCCCTGTTGTTTCTGTGGTGAATGTGCAGGCCAGGTGGGGTCACACAGAGGTCCAACATGGGGCATCTGAACTGTTACATGAAGGGACAATTTGGAAGCACAAACAGTGCCAACACATGCGAGTATGTGCACATGCTGGTGGGATGGAAGGGTCTGTGCACAATAATGTGGAAATCTACAGTGTCATAGGTGAATGAGCAACAAGAGTGTCACCCTCGGGGATTGAGGTCCTGAGCACAATGCAGAACTAGAGATGAGGCACATATTGAGTCATATACAATTCCATCACTACCCTCTGGACAACAACCCTAGATAATGCCACAGATGGGCCTGTGAAGGACAGCAGGGACCCACACAGACATTCACACTAGCAATCACAGTCCTGACTCCTGCATTCCAAACTTGCTGCGTCACTGTATGACTGACAAGACAAAACATGTCTCTCAAATCTGGATGTGCAGGCAGGGAAACATGTGGAATAGGCTAAACACCCCTTCCCCCTGGGGACAGCATGCTAGGCAGTGCATGACACAACCCCACACTCTCACGCACATACTGCAGCAGATCAACTTCATGTGTGCCCCCCTGCACTCTCACTCCCACTCTGAGAGACTTACCACGACATTTTGCGCACCATATAGCCTCGGATACTGGGTGAGAACCTCGTCCACCAGGACCTCCAGCTCCTCGGTGGTGAAGGGAGTGGCATGGATCTTCTCAGTCCTCGCCATCACTGTGTGCAGGAGTCAGCAGCAGCAGAAGCAGTTGGTGGTGAGGGGTGGCAGGCAGCAGGCCCTGGAGACAGCAGCAGCAGTTGGTGGTGAGGGGTGGCAGGCAGCAGGCCCTGGAGACAGCAGCAGCAGAAGCAGTTGGTGGTGAGGGTGGCAGGCAGCAGGCTCTGTGAGCTGTGTAAATGTGTGGCTCTCACACACATATATAGCCCCCTGGGCTCGTTTCAGTGGTTCTAAGCTGCTGCAATTGGTGTTCCAGGTCTGCCTTATTCAAATACATCCAATGACCGGCTCCGCGTTGGCGGAGCACGCCTACTACGATTTTCAAAATTGCATCAGGCTACCGCGATTGCGGTTCCCATTGGCTGTAAGGGCATGGTTCATGGCGGTGACACACCGCAGGGGACAGGCGGGCGCTACCGCGGTGGTGCATCTTTCAAGTGCATCTAATGACCTGCTCCGCAGTGGCGGAGCACGCCTACCACGATTTTCAAAATTGCACCAGGCTACCGCGATTGGGGTTCCCATTGGCTGTAAGGGAATGGTTCATGGCGGTGACACACCGCAGGGGAAAGGCGGGCGCTACCACGGTGGTGCATCTTTCAAGTGCATCCAATGACCTGCTCCGCGGTGGCGGAGCACGCCTACCGCAATATTCAAAATTGCATCAGGCTACCGCGATTGCGGTTCCCATTGGCTGTAAGGGCATGGTTCATGGCGGTGACACACTGCAGGGGACAGGCGGGCGCTACCGAGATTCCGGGGCCATACATTGCTATGAGTGACCGTGATTGGGGTGGCGGAGCATGCCAACCACCATTTGTCAATACATATATCTCTCTCACTACCGCGATTGTGTTCGAGGGATTGGTGGTGACACACCGCTGGTGGCAGGAGGGAGCTTCCGCGATTTGGGTGCCATACATTGGTGCCTGTGACCGTGATTTGGGTGGCGGAGCATGCAAAACGCCATTTGTCAATACATATATCTCTCTCACTACCGCAATTGTGTTCGAGGGATTGGTGGTGACACACCGCTGGTGGCAGGAGGTAGCTTCCGCGGTTTGGGTGCCATACATTGGTGCCTGTGACCGTGATTTGGGTGGCATAGCATGCCAACAGCCATTTGTCAATACATATATCTCTCTCACTACCGCAATTGTGTTCGAGGGATTGGTGGTGACACACCGCTGGTGGCAGGAGGGAGCTTCCACGATTTGGGTGCCATACATTGGTGCCTATGACCGTGATTTGGGTGGCGGGACACTTTGTCAGCACCTATGGACACATCATGCTGTGTCAATGGCCAATGGGCAGTCATCAACAGTGCACAGTGGCCACATGATTAATGGCACATAATTATGCACACAATGCCAGTGTCACATTTAACACACTGCTGACTAAACATGCCATGTTTGTGTATGTCATGTAGTACATTGGCATGTACTCACTCACATGTCACTAGTGATATTGATGGGCATGTACACCACACAGTGTTGTTATGGACTCTCAAATGTGTACACATGTCAATGTGTGAAAGTGCTGTGAAAATCACAGTGATGTATGTCTTAATGTAGAATGTGCAGTTTGACTGTCATGTTTTTTTTGATCATGCACACACTTGTTGTTTACGCTCAGCCTGTGGTCATTGTGTTGTTGATGTGTGCCATGTTCAACTCACGCCTGAAGGTGTGTCAGGTACAGCAGCTAGGTATGAGACAGTGGTGTTGCAGTTTTACACATATGCTGTATGAAATACCCTCAGGCCTGCTCATGCTAGATGTGGCCATATCCCTACGTGCATTCGCATAGTCAGATGTGTTTTTGGATGTACTTGCTGTGTGAAAGGGGACAAGTGTGCGAGTGGTGTGGCTGAAGGTGTCCCTATGTGTAAGCAGCTCTGTAACTCCATTGTGATGACAGTCATTGTTGGCATTGTGTCAGTCAAAACGTAAGATGTTGTACACGTCTCAGGGTGTATTGAATTGAAATGTGTCCACTTTCATCTCGACAAGGAGGAGACCAAATCTGCATCGTCCCTACACCGTGCTGGCAGACATGGAGGATGAGAAGGTCATCCAGAAGTTCCGCCTGGACAGAGCCACCCTACAAAACCACTGTGCTATGTTGGAGCCCCACCTGCAGCCTCGCAGAACATATCCAACAGCTTTCACCCCAACATCTAAGGTGATGGCAGCTCTGCATCTTTTTGCCTCTGGATCATTCCAGCACACGGTGTCCAGCGCAGGTGGGATGTCGCAACCCATGTTCAGCATGGTGCTGCGTGATGTCCTGTCCGCCATGATGATTTACAAGGACAGGTATATCCATTTCCCCAGGGTGCCGGAATTGGCGGCTGTGAAGGGAGACTTTTATGCCCTTGGACACATCCCCCATGTTGTTGGGGCCATTGATTGCACCCATGTTGGGCTTGTTCCACCACAGGCACGGGAGCACATTTATAGGAATTGAAAACATTTCCACTCCATTAATGTGCAAGTGGTGTGCCAGGCGGACATGATCATCACGCACGTGTGTGCCAAATATCCAGGCTCAGCCAATGACTCATACATCATGCGGAACAGCATTGTACCACAGCTCATGGCTAATCTGCTTCCTGAGCGTGCATGGATTGTGGGTGAGTACGAAGAGTCCAGTAGCGTGCTGTGTGTGTGACATGCTGTCCTCTGCCACAGTATAATTACAAGGTTTATCTGTGTCTCTCACACCTAGGTGACTCTGCATATCCCAACCGTCCGTGGTTGCTGAGCCCACTGCGGAATGCCAGGACACCAGCTGATGTACGCTACAATGATGCACATGGGAGGACACGTCGTGTGGTGGAGCGGACTTTTGGTCTCCTGAAGTCACGATTTCGCTGCCTTGACAAGACGGGAGGGGCACTCATGTACTCACCCAGGAAGGTGTGTCAGATTGCTGTGGCGTGCTGCATGCTCCACAACCTAGCCATTCGCAAGGATATCCCCCTGCTCCTGGATGTTGATGAGCAGCCACGGCCCCCACCTGCAAACCAACCCGTGTCCAGTGATGAGGACAGTGGAGAGGAGGATGGTGTTGACCTGCGTCAACAGCTCATCAGCCGCTACTTCACTTGAAGGTGAGTTTCAATGTACAACGGACCCATTGTCTGATGATGTTGCTGTTGTTGTGAAGGTGTATGTGAGCTTTGTGACTGCAGCCGGTTGTTGACTCAGTGGTGGCTGACAATGCTTATGGGTAAGGGTGATTTTGAACATCTACAGGATGTGTATGTTGGCACTTGTTGCCCATTGGGATGTGTGCATGTTGTATTAGCTTTATGGTATGTGTTGTGTGATGTCTGTGATGCCACACCCAGACTAGTGAATCTTGTTCTGTTGTGTTTTCCTAGGTCCCTTCAGTCTCTCCTTGCCTACATACATTCCATACTCCTGGTACATTTTAATCATGGTGATGACTGCACATCCTGGAATAAAGACGGAGCAGAAACAACAACATATGTGTAAGGAGTTTTATTTACAATGGTGACATATGTGGGGGTGAACATTTACATTGAGGTGATTAGTGAAGCAGTGAGTTGACAGTTATGGTAAGTGAGAGAATCGAGTAGTCACCACATTGATGTGGTGACCCAGTCCAACAGACAGATGCCATTCACAAGGCAGTGTGGGGAAGGACAGTCCAATGAGTCAATGCAGTAGTGAAGAGTGTTGCCATCATGGCTGGCTCCGTGACTGACGTTTGGCGGGTGCTTTGCCACGGGATACTCCCAGGGATTTCTTGGGACGGCCCCTTCGTCGCTTGGCAGGGGGGGCCTCTGCTGTGGGGTCTGAGGACTTACCCCTCTCTGTGGCCGCAGGGGAGGATGTTGAACTGTCATCCTGCAGCTCAGCAGGGGGAGGTGGAGGTGTTGTTAGTGGCGCAGGCCTGTCCCTCAGTGCCGCCACGATCTGGCCCAAGAGGTCCACAATTTGTCCCATGTGGGTGTCCATGGACCTCTTCAGCAGGAGGAGCTCGCGGGAATCCTCTTCTGCCTGGGCCGTTCGTCCCTGGGCCCGTTCATATGCCCCAAGGACTCTGTTTATGCTGTCCAGGGCTTCGGTCCGAGGCTCTGGTTGTCTGTGAGTGACCCTGCCGCTCCCACCTGCCCTGCTGCCACGGACCTGTTGCATCACCACTGTAGGCACCCGCATCCTCTCCCTGCCCACCTCGGTTGGTGGTGTGGGTTGGTCATCCTCTGGGACAGGGAGGGTGTTGCAGGCAGCACTGGTGGTGGTGGTGGTGTAGGACACACAGACTGTAACAGCAGGGGTCTGCGTAGCTGTTGGTGTTGCTGCAGATGTGTTGGGGGGACGATGGGTTCCTGGGACCGGTTGCGCCCTGGCACACCAGATGGGCCGACTCCGGGGTCATCGTCCTCTGAATACCTGTAGTCAACATCCGAGAGTCCATGTTCCGGGGGAGATGGCTGTGCAGGTTGCTGGTGTTGTCCTCTGCAGTCAGTTCTTGGTCACCTGTGGGCTAGATGAGAAATGGTCATTGTAGTGCACCCCGCAAGCTTTGTGTTGGCTGTGTATTATTCACTGTTTGTACACCACACAGTTGACTCGTCATCACATTGTTTGTATGCGCACTACTGTGCCTCCTGAGATAATGTTGAGGTACATGCATTAGTTGTCCATGGTGTGAGGTGCCACAACATACCATGTGCCACATGCATGTCTTGTGATTACAGGGACATGTTGCCATCTAGGGACTGGCGCAACAAAGCATTTCTGTGGCGCCTCTTTGTTGGTCACTCTGCCCTGGCAGACGTTACATCTGAGCATGTCATGGCCATTGTCATCTCATGCATACCTTTGTAGTGTCATGTGCAAATATGAATTTGTACCAACAACCATGCTTTCTTTGTTTACATATGGTCCTTGCTGCTCTGGCCACATGGCACTTACACATGGCATTCAGTGCTATGCATGATTGTGCACAGACTTTCTTCTACATGTGAATTGGTGTGTCACACTTTGGTTGCTGTGGCAGTTACATTTGCTTAGCTGTCTGCACACTGTGAGTGGCAATTGTATCTGTGTGTATTTTTGTGTGATGAGAGGGCTGGTGTTGTCATATGGCGCCATGCTTTTTGGGAGGAATGGCTGTGTGCATGTACTGGCTACTTACCTGTTCTGTTTTCACATTTGGGTTGGATTTGTGCCACATCTATGTGTGTGTGTGGTAATGGCTTCCATCCTGCTCAGGGATGGGACAAGAGGGCATACTATGTCTACCTACCTGTTAGTTTGAAGTGGACAGTGCAATGACTGACACATGCATCTGGGTGGGAGGGAGTGCTCCATCTTGATGTGCTAGGGAACAAGGGGGCATGGTGGGAGTAGTACTGCAGGCCTCCCACCCCCAAACAGCCCTCCAAGGGAAGATGGCTACCTAGCTGTTAGTTTGAAGTGGACAGTGCAATGACTGACACATGCATCTGGGTAGGAGGGAGTGCTCCATCTTGATGTGCTGGGAACAAGGGGGCATGGTGGGAGTAGTACTGCAGGCCTCCCACCCCCAAACAGCCCTCCCAGGGAAGATGGCTACCTAGATGTTACTTTGAAATGGACAGTGCAATGACTGACACATGCATCTGGGTGGGAGGGATTGCTCCATCTTGATGTGCTGGGGAACAAGGGGGCATGGTGGGAGTAGTACTGCAGGCCTCCCACCCCCAAACAGCCCACCCAGGGAAGATGGCTACCTAGTTGTTAGTTTGAAGTGGACAGTGCAATGACTGACACATGCATCTGGGTGGGAGGGAGTGCTCCATCTTGATGTGCTGGGGAACAAGGGGGCATGGTGGGAGTAGTACTGCAGGCCTCCCACCGCCAAACAGCCCTCCCAGGGAAGATGGCTACCTACCTGTCAGTTTGTTGGTAGTGAGAAAATGGCTTCCCAATGCTTCTGGGTGTGGAGTGCTCTATCCTGCTCAGGGGTGGGACAGGGGGCATGCTGGGAGTTGTTGTGCAGGCCTCCCACCCCCAAACAGCCCTCCCAGGGAAGATGGCTACCTAGCTGTTAGTTGGTTTGTAGTGTGCCAATGGCTTCCCAATGCTTCTGGGTGTGGAGTGCTCCATCCTGCTCAGGGGTGGGACAGGGGACCTGGTGGGAGTAGTACTGCAGGCCTCCCACCCCCAAACTGCCCTACCAGGGAAGATGGCTACCTAGCTGTTAGTTGATTTGTAGTGTGCCAATGGCTTCCCAATGCTTCTGGGTATGGAGTGCTCCATCCTGCTCAGGGGTGGGACAGGGGGCCTGGTGGGAGTTATTGTGCAGGCCTCCCACCCCCAAACAGCCCTCCCAGGGAAGATGGCTACCTAGCTGTTAGTTTGTTTGTGGTGAGACAATGGCTTCCCAATGCTTCTGGGTGTGGAGTGCTCCATCCTGCACAGGGGTGGGACAGGGGGCCTGGTGGGAGTTATTGTGCAGGCCTCCCACCCCCAAACAGCCCTCCCAGGGAAGATGGCTACCTAGCTGTTAGTTTGTTTGTGGTGAGACAATGGCTTCCCAATGCTTCTGGGTGTGGAGTGCTCCATCCTGCACAGGGGTGGGACAGGGGTCCTGGTGGGAGTTGTTGTGCAGGCCTCCCACCCCCAAACAACCCTCCCAGGGAAGATGGCTACCTAGCTGTTAGTTTGTTTGTAGTGTGCCAATGGCTTCCCAATGCTTCTGGGTGTGGAGTGCTCCATCCTGCTCAGGGCTGGGACAGGGGGCCTGGTGGTTGTTGTTGTGCTATTTGCCTGGGCACATACAGCCCTGTAAATGTTGGCTACCTTTTGGGGTGATTCAGATGTAGTGGATGTTACATCTGTGGGACATGTGTTGGATATTGTGGTGTATATGGATATACTTGTGCCTCTGAGATGTAGCTTTGTAGTTGTGCTTGACAGTACATTGCTGTGTAATGGGCTACATTTGTTTGTACTTACCAGCCTCCACTCCCCGGGTATTCCTGTGAGACTCTCTGGATGCAGTATGGCAAGCACCTTCTCCTCCCATGCAGTGAATGTTCTTGGTGGAATGGGAGGGCCACCGCCAGTCCTCTGAGCCAGCTCATGGTTCTTGCTCCTCTTCTTTTTGACAACACTCTTCAGGTCATGCTACCGCCTCATGATTTCCTGTCTGTTGCGTGGGATGGTCCCTACTGCATTGACCTTATCGACTATCCTTGCCCACATTTGATTTCTTCTGGCTAATGGTGTCTATTGGACCAGGTTATCAAACAGTTGTGGTTCAACTCTGACTATCTCATCTACCATGACTGTCAACTCACTATCTGTGAATTTTGGCATTTTCTGTGGTGCCATGGTTTGTGATGTGCTGGGGGGTTTGAGGTGCAGGTGTATAAGTGGTGGGGGTGGGGGTGATGTGTATGGTGTGTGATGTGCAGAGGGGTTAGAGGTGCAGGTGTGTAAGTGGTGGTGGTGCTGTGTGTGGTGTGAGTAGTGATGGTGTGCAGATTTGCCTCTCCTTTGTGCTCTGGTGTTGGGCCCTTCAGTTGTGGAGTATTGCAAAGGATTGTGGTCAGGGAAGGGGCTGGTTTTATACCCAGCTATGTAGGTGTGTCCAAATAGGGTATTGCTGTCAGGTGTGTTGTGTGGGTTGTCCTGGGATTTGGATTTTGTAGTTGCCATGTGGTTGTGTCATTGGGGTGTGTTGTGTGTTTTTGGGTGCATGGCTAGTTTGCTGTGTGCACTTTGTGACCTTGTTGTGATTTTTTTCTGTTGACCGCTGTTAGACCTGGCATCATTGGCGCGGGTCTCCCTTCCTCTTTTCTCTTCTGACCTTTTATGTTGGCTGGATTTAGATGCTCTGGGCGCTGTGCCACTGCCAATCAGTGACACAGCGCGAATGCTCCCTGTGTAAAGATAACTGTATGAATTGGAATAATCATAATGGACTCGTTTGGTTTACCTGTTAGTCCCTAGTATCAGTGCACTGCGTGTGCCCAGGGCTGGTAGACCAAATACTGCAGCTTTGAAAGTATGTCTGTGTAGCCTGTTCTAATAGCGAGTTACCCTCCATTTCACTGTTTACTATTGCGAGGCCACCCGTTCTCATAGGCCAGAATGTGCAGGCTGAGTATTGCATGCCTTAATCCTCCCTGCCCCCAGGAACCTGATAGGAACATCGAATTTCATATGTTTAAACTCAGAACATGGAGATGTATCTTCTAGTAAGGATTATTAGCGTAGCCCGTGTTCGAAAATGCCTCTACTAGAAACGAGGTTTATTCTGGTCTGAAGCTTTCCTGTAGGCTTTTGCTAGCTTGTGTATTGGCCGTCTGGTTTTGGAGCAGCAGGGCCAGCTGGGTCAGACCTGGCTGGAAAGAGAGATTGGCATTTAGAGTATGGGGAGGGGTGACTCTTTGATCCGAGCAGGGCCATGCCTGGCAAGGTGAATGATGGCTCCATCTCCCACTGGGTGTCTGATAGCAGACCCCCCAGATTCCCAAAGGGCAGGATGTCGCCTCGTAAACCAAGTGCTCCCCGACCCCACCGAACTGGTTCTGACAGGATGCAGTGATTTGTGACTGCAGAGAACAAAGCCTTTTTAGGTATAAAGCGCTGCGCTGAATCCTGTTTCAGGTGTGTTCCTTCTGGATGTCAAGACGAAACTCTGTCCGAGCGGACAGAGGAAAGGACTTTGAAACTTTCACCAAGCTTGCTGAAGAAACTACCCAAGGGCCTGAATTGAGAGCGCCTCCTGCTGAAGTCTCAGGGACATTAGACTTCACCCCATCAGCCGCCCGAATTCCTTTGCTAGGAATTCTACTTGCAGGTGAGGCCTCCGTCGAGTAATCCAGAACCTCTAGTTCTACTGTGAGGAACGCGGACTGGTAACCTTTGTGAACTCTGTGTGTGGGCCGCCGCAGCTAAGAGAGAGCTGCCGCCGCTGAGTGCCCGGCTTAATTTGAATCTTGAGACCCTTCGCTGAAACTGTGTGGGCCGCCGCAGCTAAGAGAGAGCTGTCGCCGCTGAGTGCCCGCCTTAATTTGAATCTTGAGACCCTTCGCTGAAACTGTGTGGGCCGCCGCAGCTAAGAGAGAACTGCCGCCGCAGAGTTCCCGCCTTAATTTGAATATTTAGAACCTTCGCTGAAACTGTGTGGGCCGCCGCAGCTAAGAGAGAGCTGCTGCCGCTGAGTGGCCACCTTAAATTTGAACCTGCAGAACCTGCGCTGAAACTGTGTGGGCCGCCGCAGCTAAGAGAGAGCTGCCGCCGCTGAGTGCCCGCCTTACATTTGAACCTGCAGAACCTGTGCTGAAACTAAGTGGGCCGCCGCAGCTAAGAAAGAGCTGCCGCCGCTGATTGCCCGCCTGATTTTGAATCCTCAGACCCTTCGCTGCAACCTTGCGGGCCGCCGCAGCTAAGAGAGCTGCCGCCGCTGGATGCCCGCACTCGTGTTAATTGTGCAACATCGTGGATTGTCCCTTGAGCCGCCGCAGCTAAGGGGGAGCTGCCGCCGCTGAGTGCTCGCACTGTTGCTAACGTTGCATCACCGAGATTTGTTCTGTGAGCCGCCGCAGCTAAGAGAGAGTTGCTGCCGCGGAGTGCTCGCACCCTTGCTAACTGTGCATCATCATGATTTGACCTGTGAGCCGCCGCAGCTAAGAGAGAGCTGCCGCCGCTGAGTGCTCGCACCCTTGCTAACTTTGCATCATTGGGATTTGTCTTGTGGGCCGCCGCAGCTAAGAGAGAGCTGCTGCCGCTGAGTGCCCTCGTCTTTGTCAACCTTGCACCATCGTGAATCGTATTGTGGGCCGCCGCAGCTAGGAGAGCGCTGCTGCCGCCACGAGACCACCACGGAGCTGCACGACGAGAGTCATCGCCACCACCAGCCCGGGCCGCCGCAGCCGCGTGCTGCTGCCGCTGAGGGCCCGCCTGTCCCGGAGTGCCCGAATCGTTGCGAGTGCACTTTGCGGACCACTGCCATTGAGAACTGTGGTCGCTGGGAGTCCGCCTGTCACCGTCTCCGCTTCTTCGAGAAGCTACGTGCTGGGTCCCCGTCCAACGGCAGGTATCTGGTGCGTCTTGAGAGTCTACGATATCTTGAGAGTCTCGTACCAAACCTTAGATAAAGATTCTAATTTTTGTTATACCTACTTGAGTTGTGTCCTTTTCTGGTGTTGTTACTGCCTTATTATGCATGGTCATAAATGCTTCACACACTGCCTCTGAGATTGGCCTAGCAGCTCGTGCTACGTTACCTCAGGGTTGAGCAGGGGTTATCAAAGGGGGAAGCCCACTTGCCCTGACTTGGGGAGAAGGGTCCCTATTTGGACAGTGGCGCCAGCCATTGCCAACTAGAGACCGCCATTTCCAACATTGGTGGTCAGCGGTGAGGATCAGAACTTGCATTTATGATCCACGTACAATAACTGGTAGACACCACTAGTGAGTACAGACCAAAGCGCAGACACGCGCAGATTTTTTTCTTTTTTCTCTTCGAAATTTTTTTAGTTGGTTGTTTAGTATTGAATTGTTGATCGCAGCCATGAGTACTGCTAATATGGGACGGCCAACCTCCAATGCTTCGGAGGACATCGCCTTTGAGGAGGGAAGATTAGATACCTATACTGCCAAACAGCTTAAGTCATTTTGTTGGCACTTCGCAGTCCCCGTGATAGGTCTCTCTAGGGAGGAGGAGTACCACAAGGCGCTGAAGGCCTGGTGGAAAGCGAGAGAGTCCGCTGTGGATGAGGAAGAGAATGCTGGAGGGCAGCCGGATGATGCAGTAGAGGGGGGGGGAGATAGAACACCCTCCAATCCAGGTACTAGTGTATCCCAAACGGCCTAAATGAGGGTATTCCGGCCCGGAGGAGGAGATTCCGCCACAGAGCCGGAATCTCCGCCACAGGGCCGGAATCTCCGGCCCGGGAGCGGACATAAAGTTAGTTGTGGTAAGTGTATTCTGTGAATACCGAAAAGTACTAACTTTACGTTTTTGACGTAAGTTAGTTCTGTGAATCAGGCCCGATGTCATTAAGGATTTTCACAAGAGGAGGATATTGGGCAATGGTTTGCCGCATATGAGATAGCAATGGTGTCCCACCGGGTCCCTGAGCCGGATTGGGGAGCGGGATTGTGGGGGCGCTTTGTGAGTGATGGTAGGGATACCCTGTTGGACCTGCCTGAGGAGAGCAGGATGGTGTATGCCCATATGAAAGAAGCTTTGATGACCCGTTATGGTTTGACCCCAGAAATGTACAGGCAGAGGTTTAGGACCTGTAAGAAGTTAGAGGGTACCACGTGGGTTGAATATGTGTCTTTTTTCTGCCGAGCAATGGATCGCTGGGTAAAAGGTAGCAAAGTGGAAACTTTCGAGCAATTGTATGATTTGTTTGCGTGGGAGCATTTGTCCAGTAACTGTTTTCCAGAGCTACGCCAGCACCTGATTGATAGCAAGCTGACTAACCCTAGGAAGCTTGCTGAGGAGGAGGACGGCTGGGTGAGCACCCGGGTCCGCAAAGGTTTTGTGGGAGACTTCGCCCGAGGTGGGCAGGGTCCCCAGCAGAAAAGTGGGGGGGACAAGGGTAAACAAAGGGAGTTCCAGAGAGGGCCCCAAAGTAATTCCCAAGGGAACCAAGCAGTGGTATCCCAGCCTCCCCCTGAGAAGAAGCCAGTGTCCCGACAGGTAGGCCTGTTCATAGGGGGCCCCTTTCTTGTTTCAAGTGTGGTCAAGTGGGCCACCGGTATTATGAGCCCCAGTGTCCCCAGAGGGACCCCAATGCATCCCCTCATGCACCACCCCAGGCACCATCCCGCCAGATTGCCAGTGTAGCCCTGGGGGGGGAGGAAATGGAGGTCCAAGGTGGATGGGATCCCGTAGAGGTAACCCTTGTCTCGCTAGGGGACTTCGAGAAGGTCCCTAACCCCACACTGCCGACCAACACTCAGAAGTACCGGCAGTGGGTGACCATCAATGGCCATAGGGTGGAGGCTCTCAGGGACACCGGAGCTAGTGTGACTGCTGTCAGCTCCCGGTTGATGTCCAAAGAGCAAGTTGTCCCCCATGCATTCTGCCCCGTAGTGTCAGCAGACAACTCAGAGAGCCAGTGTGAAGTGGCTCAGGTTCCCTTCGAGTGGGGGGGGTAACAGGAACTCTTCAAGTAGCTGTGAGGGCCGCCATGCCTGTAGACTGTCTGTTGGGCAACGATCTGGAGAACTCCCCGTGGGCTACGGTGGAGAGAAAGTCTCATTTGGAAATGTTGGGGTTGCCTCAGTGGGAGTGTGTGACCACTCGGTCCATGACAGCTCAGAAGGATGTTCAGGAGGGTCTGGAGCCTGAAAGTATGGCCCAGGCCCCTGCCTCAAAGAGAAGGGGTAGGGGGCGCGGGAAACCGGCCCCCACGTTTCCCACGGTCCCGGAGGGAGCAGACCTTGAGGGGGATGCCCTGGCACCTACAGGGGAACAAGTGGCCGAACTAGGGGACCTACCGGAGCTGACCCATTGGCAGCAAGACGGGGGGCCCTCCAGGGAGGAATTTTGCGAGCAGCAGAGAACCTGCCCTTCTCTTGAGGGGGTGCGGCGACAGGCCACCGCCCAGGCAGTAGGTGACCAGACAGGGTCACATTGGATCTATTGGGAGAGCGACCTCCTTTACAGCGAGCCTAAGGTTGCTGAGCCTGGGTCAGCCCATGTGCTGGTGGTACCCCAGAGCTTCAGGACCTTCCTACTGGGGTTGGCTCATGATGTGCCACTGGCCGGACATTTGGGGCAGACCAAGACCTTTGAGAGGCTGGTCACCCACTTCTATTGGCCCCAGATGCGCACGAGCTCCGATGCTCACTGCAGAATGTGTGAGACTTGCCAGGCAAGTGGGAAGAGTGGGGGGGGAGATTAAGGCCCCACTACAGCCCTTTCCCATGGTGAGCACCCCATTCGAAAGAGTGGGCATTGATATTGTGGGGCCTCTGGATCCCAAGACAGCCATGGGCAACAGGTTCATACTGGTCTTGGTGGATCATGCCACCCGGTACCCTGAGGCCATCCCGCTCAGGACAGTGATGGCCCCCGTGGTGGGACAGGCACTGATGGGGATTATCTCCCGTGTGGGATTCCCCAGAGAGGTGGTGTCCGATAGGGGAACTAACTTCATCTCCAAGTACATGAAGTCTCTGTGGGAGGAGTGTGGGGTAACGTATAAGTTCACCACTCCTTACCACCCCCAGGGTAATGGGCTGGTTGAGAGATTCAACCAGACCCTTAAGGGCATGATTATGGGCCTAGGCGAGCCCATGAGGCGTAAGAGGGATGTCCTCTTACCATGCCTGTTGTTTGCTTACCGTGAGGTGCCACAGAAGTCCTTAGGGTTCAGTCCCTTTGAGCTGCTCTATGGTCACCCGGTAAGAGGGCCTCTGAGCCTGGTCAAGGAAGGCTGGGAGCAATCTCCCAGGAAACCTCCCCAGGATGTGTTTAGTTACATGCTGGCCTTCAGGAACCAGACTCGGCCTTTCAGAAAACTTGCTGAGGCAAACCTGGAAACCAGCCAGGAAGAGATGAAACGCTGGCACAATCAGAATGCCACTCTGATCGAGTTTCAGCCTGGACAGAAGGTTTGGATCATGGCCCCGGTGGAGCCCTGTGCGCTCTAGGATAAGTGGACCGGCCCCTTTGAGGTGGTGGAGCGCAAGAGTCCTGTTACCTACGTGGTGGACTTGCAGTCTCCCAGGAACCCCTTGCGGGTCCTGCATGTTAACCGCCTGAAGCCCCACTTTGAGAGGTCTGAAGTGGGCATGCTTCTGGCCACAGATGCTGGGATGGAGGAGAGTGAGCCCCTTCCTGACCTCCTGTGTGCAGGGGAGCGAGATGGATCAGTGGAGGGTGTGGTCCTCTCCACCACACTGACCCCGGAGCAGCAGGGTGATTGTAGCCACCTGGTGGGGCAATTCAGTGATCTGTTCTCCCTGGTACCTAGTGTCACTGATTGGTGTGTCCATGACGTGGACACCGGGGACAGTCCTCCCATTAAGCACAAGGCTTACCGAGTGACTGACCGGGTAAGGGCCTACATTAAGGATGAGGTTACCAAAATGTTTGCCCTTGGGGTGATTGAGTCCTCTAGCAGTCCTTGGTCCAGCCCAGTGGTCCTGGTACCAAAAGCTGCAGCGCCTGGTACCACCCCCGAACTTCGGTTCTGCGTGGACTATCGGGGCCTCAATTCAGTCACGAAGAATGACGCGCATCCATCCCCAGAGCTGATGAGCTCATAGATCGGTTAGGGGCTGCCAAATACCTCAGCACATTTGATTTGATGTCTGGGTATTGGCAGATCGCCTTGACCGAGGGGGCAAAGGAGATGTCAGCCTTCTCCACACCCGATGGGCACTACCAGTTCCGGGTGATGCCCTTTGGAATGAAGAATGCCCCTGCCACCTTTCAGAGGCTAGTCAACAGGGTGTTGGTTGGGCTGGAAGACTTCAGTGCCGCCTACCTGGTTGACATTGCAGTGTTTAGCTCCTCTTGGGAGGACCACCTGCGCCACCTCTGGGAGGTATTGATGGCACTGCGGAAGGCAGGCCTCACAATCAAAGCCAGTAAGTGCCAGATTGGGCAGGGTTTTGTAGTGTATTTGGGGCACCAGGTAGGGAGCAGCCAGGTGGCGCCCTTTCAGCCCAAGATTGAAACTATCCTGGCGTGGGAACCCCCCAAGACTCAGACGCAGGTGAGAGCCTTCTTAGGATTCACGGGGTACTACAGGAGGTTTGTCAAAGGATATGGTAACATTGTTGCACCCTTGACTGAGCTGACTTCTAAGAAGCAGCCAAAGAAGGTAAACTGGACTGACACCTGTCAGAACGCTTTTGCCGCCCTGAAGACTGCCATGTGCACTGCACCCGTGCTTCAGGCGCCCGACTTTTCAAAGGAATTCGTTGTCCAGACAGGCGCCTCAGAGCATGGTATAGGGGCTGTTCTGTCACAGATCAATGAGGAGGGACTTGACCGACCGGTAGCCTTCCTAAGCAGAAGGTTACTTCCCCGGGAACAGAGGTGGAGTGCAATTGAGCGTGAGGCATTTGCTGTGGTCTGGGCACTGAAGAAGCTGAGGCCATATTTGTTTGGGACTCACTTCCGGGTTCAGACAGACCACAGGCCCCTTAGATGGTTGATGCATATGAGGGGTGAGAATCCCAAGTTGTTGAGGTGGTCCATTTCCCTACAGGGTATGGATTTCACGGTGGAACACCGCCCTGGTACAGAGCAGGCCAATGCTGACGGTCTGTTCAGGTTTTTCCGCCTTAGTGATGAGAACTCCCAAGGGAATGGTTAGTTCTCCACACATTTCAGCTGGAGGGGACGTGTGTTAGACCTGGCATCATTGGCGCGGGTCTCCCTTCCTCTTTTCTCTTCTGACCTTTTATGTTGGCTGGATTTAGATGCTCTGGGCGCTGTGCCACTGCCAATCAGTGACACAGCGCGAATGCTCCCTGTGTAAAGATAACTGTATGAATTGGAATAATCATAATGGACTCGTTTGGTTTACCTGTCAGTCCCTAGTAGCAGTGCACTGCGTGTGCCCAGGGCTGGTAGACCAACTACTGCAGCTTTGAAAGTATGTCTGTGTAGCCTGTTCTAATAGCGAGTTACCCTCCATTTCACTGTTTACTATTGCGAGGCCACCCGTTCTCATAGGCCAGAATGTGCAGGCTGAGTATTGCATGCCTTAATCCTCCCTGCCCCCAGGAACCTGATAGGAACGTCGAATTTGATATGTTTAAACTCAGAACATGGAGATGCATCTTCTAGTAAGGATTATTAGCGTAGCCCGTGTTCGAAAATGCCTCTACTAGAAACGAGGTATTTTCTGGTCTGAAGCTTTCCTGTAGGCTTTTGCTAGCGTGTGTATTGGCCGTCTGGTTTTGGAGCAGCAGGGCCAGCTATGTCAGACCTGGCTGGACAGAGAGATCGGCATTTAGAGTATGGGGAGGGGTGACTCTTTGATCCGAGCAGCGCCGTGCCTGGCAAGGTGAATGATGGCTCCATCTCCCACTGGGCGTCTGATAGCAGACCCCCAGATTCCCAAAGGGCAGGATGTCACCTCGTAAACCAAGTGCTCCCTGACCCCACCGAACTGGTTCTGACTGGATGCAGTGATTTGTGACTGCAGAGAACAAATACTTTTTAGGTATAAAGCGCTGCGCTGAATCCTGTTTCAGGTGTGTTCCTTCTGGATGTCAAGACGAAACTCTGTCCGAGCGGACAGAGGAAAGGACTTTGAAACTTTCACCAAGCTTGCTGAAGAAACTACCCAAGGGCCTGAATTGAGAGCGCCTCCTGCTGAAGTCTCAGGGACATTAGACTTCACCCCATCAGCCGCCCGAATTCCTTCGCTAGGAATTCTACTTGCAGGTGAGGCCTCCGTCGAGTAATCCGGAACCTCTAGTTCTACTGTGAGGAACGCGGACTGGTAACCTTTGTGAAGTCTGTGTGTGGGCCGCCGCAGCTAAGAGAGAGCTGCCGCCGCTGAGTGCCCACCTTAATTTGAATCTTGAGACCCTTCGCTGAAACTGTGTGGGCCGCCGCAGCTAAGAGAGAGCTGCCGCCGCTGAGTCCCAGCCTTAATTTGAATCTTGAGACCCTTCGCTGAAACTGTGTGGGCCGCCGCAGCTAAGAGAGAGCTGCCACCGCTGAGTGCCCGCCTTAATTTGAATCTTTAGAACCTTCTCTGAAACTGTGTGGGCCGCCGCAGCTAAGAGAGAGCTGCCGCCGCTGAGTGCCCGCCTTACATTTGAACCTGCAGAACCTGCGCTGAAACTGTGTGGGCCACCGCAGCTAAGAGAGAGCTGCCGCCGCTGAGTGCCCGCCTGATTTTGAATCCTCAGACCCTTCGCTGCAACCTTGTGGGCCGCCGCAGCTAAGAGAGCTTCTGCCGCTGGATGCCCGCACTCGTGTTAATTGTGAAACATCGTGGATTGTCCCTTGAGCCGCCGCAGCTAAGGGGGAGCTGCCGCCGCTGAGTGCTCGCACCGTTGCTAACGTTGCATCACCGAGATTTGTCCTGTGAGCCGCCGCAGCTAAGAGAGAGTTGCTGCCGCGGAGCGCTCGCACCCTTGCTAACTGTGCATCATCGTGATTTGACCTGTGAGCCGCCGCAGCTAAGAGAGAGCTGCCGCCGCTGAGTGCTCGCACCCTTGCTAACTTTGCATCATTGGGATTTGTCCTGTGGGCCGCCGCAGCTAAGAGAGAGCTGCTGCCGCTGAGTGCCCACGTCTTTGTCAACCTTGCACCACCGTGAATCGTCTTGTGGGCCGCCGCAGCTAGGAGAGCGCTGCTGCCGCCGCGAGCCCACCACGGAGCTGCACGACGAGAGTCAACGCCACCACCAGCCAGGGCCGCCGCAGCCGCGTGCTGCTGCCGCTGAGGGCCCGCCTGTCCCGGAGTGCCCGAATCGTTGCGAGTGCACTTTGCGGACCACTGCCATCGAGAACTGTGGTCGCTGGGAGTCCGCCTGTCACCGTCTCCGCTTCTTCGAGAAGCTACGTGCTGGGTCCCCGTCCAACGGCAGGTATCTGGTGTGCAACGGGTCGCGTAGACCCAGGCCTTGAACTCAGTCAGCGCCACGTTCTGGTGAACACGTATTGCCTTTTTAAGTCCCTAATGATTTACCTGCCTGATTACTGGTTAAAACGCTTTTGAGAGTCTCGTACCAAACCTTAGATAAAGATACTATTTTTTGTTATACCTACTTGAGTTGTGTCTTTTTGTGGTGTCGTTACTGCCTTATTACGCATGGTCATAAATGCTTCACACACTGCCTCTGAGATAGGCCTAGCTGCTCGTGCTACGTTACCGCAGGGTTGAGCAGGGGTTATCAAAGGGGGAAGCCCTCTTGCCCTGACTTGGGGAGAAGGGTCCCTATTTGGACAGTGGCGCCAGCCATTGCCAACTAGAGACCCCCATTTCCAACAACCGCCATATTTGTCACGGAGCGTCCGCAGCGGTGGCTATGCTGCAGTTCTTCCGGCGGCTCTCCCATTCATCACCGTTGGCGTTTTTGGTGGTGGGATTCAGCGGAACGTACCACGGTCACATCGGGGATATCCTAATGTTCTGTGCGGTGTCTCCGCTGTCGTGGCGGCGGTTTGATTTGTTTCCTCCGAGAATGCGACCGCCACGGACGGGTTTTCGCCTTCTCCGCCCGCTACGGGCGTTTTTTCGGTGGCTCTTACCGCCACGGTCGTTTTTTTTTGGCGGGACATCCTAATTTGGCCGCCGGCTTTGCCGTGGTACCTGCGGGTGGTTGTTTTCCGCTACCATGGCGGTCGGGAAGGTTTTACCGACCTCCATCGTAATAGGCCCCTAAGTTGGCAGGGTATGACCAGACGTGGGTCCCTTGCTCACTTTGCCACTGGATTCAAGCTGGCCTGGCTGATGAGGGCTGTTAGCCCAAAACCGGTCCCAGGATGCTTGATTCCGCTCCAGGGAAGACATGGCTTGGCAGTTCGGTCTGGACTGTTCCCATGAGGCACAAGGTCAAGACTGATTTGCATATAGCTGTGTCTGAACTGGGGTGGCAAAGTGAGCTAAAGAATGATGATGGATTCAACCCAGATCTGTGACTGGGGGTGAGTGTTTGAAAAGTTTCAGCACTCCGTCCATCATCTTGTGTTTGCTTTGGCTGAGAGGAATACACAAAGGCCAACAACCAACAGCATCCTGTCATTGGACCAAGGAACAGGCTGCAGGCACCAAATGGTTAGGAAAAGAAAATGCCAACTTTCCAAAAGTGGCACTTTCAGAATTGTGGATGAAAATCCAACTTTACCATTAAAGAGGATTTTAAATTACAATTCTCAGACACTGAACATGACTATCCTACCTGCTCCCAATCAAAATTTATCATTTATTAAATGTAATAAGGTAATCCAATGTTATCGTATGGGAGAGGTAGGCCTAACAGTAGTGAAAAACAAATTTGTGAGTGTTTCACTAACAGGACATGTAAAACGTAAAAGTAAACGTCCAACTTTTTAATTACAAAGCACCTTGCCCTATGGACAGTCTAAGGCCTACTTTAGGGTTGAGTTATATGTAATAAAAGGGGAGTTTAAGACTTGGCAAGGGGGTTAATTATAACTTAGCTTGCCAAGTCGAACTGGCAGTTTAAAACTGCTGGCAGTCTTCAATGGCAGGCCTGGGACATGTTTCAAAGGCTACTTAAGTGGGCGGCACATTACGTGCGGCAGGCTCACTAGTAGCATTTAATTTACCAGCCCTGGGTGTATGGTATACCACTTTACTAGGTATTTATTAGTAAATTAAATATGCCAATCAGGTGTAAGCCAATTTTGCCATGTTTTAGGGAATGAGCACAATCACTTTAGCTCTGGTTAGCAGTTGTTAAGTGAGTTGTAAGGCTAGCAAAAACAAATTCAGAAAAACAGGAGGGTGAAGGCAAAAACGTTTGGTGGAAGATCACTCTAAGGCTAACAAGTGTAACAGGATTACAAAAATTACTTGGAACTACTCCTAAAATCTCTTAAACCCTCTTTTTTCAAATTGGTTCCCAAAATGTTTTCAAGCACAAAAACTTCCACATGCTCTTTTGAGCTCTGTGAAGTTAAAGGCTATCATAACAATGACAGACTGGTCTATTGCACGCCAGTGATACATGATGTTTTGAGGCTGGAGGCTATTATAAGAAGCATAAGGACTTGTCCATGTGAGGTCTGCCATGTGAGATTGCCCATTTGATATCTATTGGCTTTGTTAATGATTTTTAGTTATGTTGTATAGCATTTTATGGTATGGCAAGGCATGCCATTGTATAGTATGGTAGAATATAGTATGGCCTATAATAGTATTACATGGAATGGCCTGTTGTAATTGTATGGTATGGTATGGTTGTTGCAAAGTCATCTTTGTGTCCTGGGCACCGCCATTTTGTTTTGATGACTGGCACTGATGGTAACTGACTCTGACTGTCCCTGGGCTCTACTTAACAAGGCCCAGGGCCGGTGCTATGCTGAAAACACACTTAATGACTACAGTGAAAACACCTACATACACTAGGGTTCACTGTGGGTTAGGGGACCCCTATGATTGCCATGATCTCCCCTATAAGGCCCCAGTACATATTAGGGCAGGGGGATCGAAACTACCTTTAAGTCCCTAGTATATAATAGTGCATGGCTGTTTAGAGGACAGCAGCCCTTTCTGCACGTGCATGTGTGCATTGCTGTGGCCTGAAGTTAGTTTAAAAGCAGCCCTGTGTTGTGGGACTGCTTTTAACATGTAGAGTGTGCCCAAACTTGACTTTGGTGTTTGGGGCACTTAAAAATTAATAAACTACAATATTTTGCAATATTAGGTGCCCCCAGGGTCTCCACTAGGTGTCACAGTGATGGGGGGCGGGGTCAGGTACTTATAAGGAGGACCCTTATAAAAGAGGTTTTATATGTGCTAGGTTTAGTGAAATATTGCACATTTCACTTCCCTCATTGTAGTAAATTGGTTCCCAAAATCGACTTTTGTGCTAGGAGTACTGTGGAGTGAGGATCTGCAATATTTTTACATATTCAGAACTCCTAAAGTCTCCCCTAGGTTTTCCAGGGGTGAGGGCTCCTGTAGATATAGACAGGGTCCTTATAAAATATGTTTTAAAAGCCCTGGTGTTGGAGAAATTGCCCAGTTCATTTTCCCCATTGCAGAACCCCAGCCGCATAAGTTAACATGGCAGGAAGCTATTAATTAATAACTCCCGCCAGAAACACAGAAAATATCATTTAAGGACTTAGGGGTCGACTATGATGTCGTTTGGAAAGTATTCAAATTCAGAAGGTTTTCCAACCGAATCGGATCCGCGAGTCCGACCGACCGATTACCATGCATCCGGATGCTTTCTGATACGATTCAGTCGGACTCCCATTCACTTCAGTGGGAGCCTTTGTTTCAACCGAATACACAGGCTCCCATTGAAGAAAGGGGTGGCTGGGGAAAATTGTGCACCCTGTGGCGGGCACCCCATGGTGCCTGCTACACTATGCATGGTTGGAAAGGGGGTCCCATTCGGAAGGCGCCAGTTGAATTGGAATGGACTCCCCGGATCAGAGTTGATCAGAAAGCATTCCGAGACCGATTTGGTTGGAATACTTTCCGAACGGCATCGTAATCGATCCCTAAATATTGATCTAATGCTCGCTATGGGAGAAGGACTACAAAAGATTTTATTATTATTAATGTGAGAGAGAACAACCACCCCGAATGTCACCAAAAGTGAAGTAAGGCATGTAGTACAAGATTTAAGAGAGGCAAGCACTAGCGCCCATGGGCCCACAAAACAAATACTGAAAGAACTAATCCCTAAAGTCCCTGAACACATCACAGGCCATCTATCAGCTATACCCACCTTAAAACGATGAATAGCTTGAAATAAAAAAAAAACACCAGTGATACCCGACCTGCCCCTAGAAGATACCAAGTTATCTGAAGACTTAACCATTACACATAAGGAAGAATCCTTCATGTGACATGAAAACCTTAACAACATAAAACACATTATAATATTTGTCACAGCAGATAACTTATTAAAAGTAAGCCAATGTCAAACATGGATGATGGATGGGATTTTCAAAATGTGCCCCAAACCATTCACTCAGGTATACACCATCTTTGAAAACACTAATATATCATTCATAAATGCCTTGCTACTTAGTAAACAACGTAGCACTACGAGCTACTAAACAACATTAAAAATAAAACAAACAGCTAATCCCCATATAAAATAATTTAAGCCATGATCAAACTATCCTTATTCTTTACTCATACACAGCTATAGAAGGCTGTTACTACCATTTTAACCAAAGTATTTGGAGATACACCAACAATCTGCATTAATTGTAGAATATGCAACAAAGAGCCAATTTGTCCTTGAAATAAAATAAAACATTGCACTAGCCTATGTCCCTGTAAGTGAAGTAGCCAACCACTACAACTTATGTATAGAAAATCCACCCTACCGACAAAACGAGCAAAAGCTAAGTCCCCTAATGGACTGCTTTGAAGACACTTGGGTTGACAGACTGCACCGCTCGAGACACATACGTCAACCCAAATTCCAAATAGCATGGTGGAAAAAGCTAAATGATTTCCTTTAAAAAAAGCACCCATCATCCAAATGTCCATACAATAACTACAGATCCATCAACCTGTAAAAAAACATACAATACCTACAAAAAATGCTATCTTCAAACTTAATATAACATTACAATAAAACTATACAAAGCACATAATATGTCATATGAAATAACACATTACTACCAAACTCTAACTAAGCTTAACATAGGACACTAGTAAAAAAAATAACACAACTTTCGAAAAACTAGAAAGCAACACTATACCTACCATTTACTAGCACTCCCTATGGCCCCCTACTCTGAAAGCCCTACTGAAAACTTTGGAAAAGGTCTTACCTGATCCGAGGAAAAGCAGCACTTTCCCCGACTCACTTCCAGGAAAATGAACAAAAATGATACAAATAGACTATCAAATTTAAGTTAGCGGTAATAAAAATGGCCGCTAAATTAAACTAAAAAAAGTGTCTCTCTAGATAGAAAACAATGGGGATTTAAATGGAAAACATTTTTAAAAAATTTAAAATTTAAAAAAAATGTTTAAATAATATAAAACATGTCAATAAAAGTTATATGAAAATATGAAACACTTATGTAAATTATATATATATATAATATGTAAAAAGGTACCACACTTGCAAAAAGGCAATGGAAAAATTAGATATGTACAACCCTGTTCCAAACATATCTACATGATTAGTAAAAATATGCTAAAATATAGTTTAAAATATAACAAAATGTTTTTCTCATGTGTGCAAATATATATGTATTAAAAAAGTATACAAATCCATTAAATGAATGTTTAAAAAGTATAAATACAAATTACAAACTGTGTTCTGTATCTTTATTATTTAAAAAATAATAATAATAATAATAATAATAATATGGAAGAAATACAGTACCAAGGGGCCCATTACGATGTCGGGCGGAAGCACTACCGCCGTGCTGGCGGATGCAAA